>ML677388.1:12512141-12568526 GCA_007922305.1 Dermatemys mawii
CCTTATCTAAGCCTCCCTACTCCTTGCCCCCTGACTGCCCCCCCAGAACTTCCAATCCATCTAACTCCCCCCACTCCCTGTCCCTTGACTGCTCCCTCCAAAAATTCTCTGCCCCTTCTCTAATTCCTGCCCCCCCTTACCGTGCAGCTCAAAACAGTGTGTGGGGCTCTGCGCTAAGACCGACACGCTGCCACACTCTGCAGCTCAAAGCACAGCTGGTCTTGCCCCTCCCTCCGAGCTGCGGAGCCTCGTGGTGGGGAGATCCCGGCCAGCAGCTCTGAGAATGCAGGGGAGGGAGGAGGAAGAGGATGGGGGAGAGGGGACGTGCTGCCGGAAGCTGTGGGAGAAAGTGGGAGAAAGGCTGTCTGCCGGAGCCCAACGCTGCACTCTGCACTGGGGCGAGGAGAAATCTCGGACATTTTTAGACATTTGCAAATTCCCCCCGGATGCTATTTTTAGCCAAAAAAGCCGGACATGTCCGGGAGAATCTGGACGAATGATAACCCTAGGTAAGGATGCGTCGACTTCAGCTAAAGTATTCATGCAGCTGAAGTTGCGTATCTTGGGTTGACTGTCCCTGCTAGTGTAGACCAGGCCTTAGATCTATATATGCTGAGTGGCCTTTCACCTATTGAAATGCCAGTTTGAATCCAGGTTGAAGTCCTGAATAAAAGAAATTCTCAGCTTGTTTCAGCCTAACTCTTCCCCAGGAAATAGGACAGAAATATTTACTGCAGAGCCATTGCTCAGGTACCACAGCTAGGGCTCTAATCTCACTTGTAAACTAAACAGCGTTAGGTCAATATTTGGTCAATACTTGAATGAGAGACATCTAAGGACATCTCCGGTGTTGCAGGAAAGCAGTATCGATAACTCCGATAACTCCGTGGGAAGCATTCTATACCAGCTGTGTTTAGGAAGTTGGATGAGGTCTCAAATGGAGTTCTTAATCACTTGTGGTCATTAAAGCTCGGTGGCACTTTGCATAAGAGTAGGGTTGTGAGCCATGGCAACTTGGCCAGGTTCGAATCTGGGTACATTCTACTTGCCGAAATTCCAAGTTTTTACATAGTATTTCACTTTCTAAGGGTGGGGTTTTCAAAGTGCCTTTGTTACTGAGGCATACAAGTGCCATTGACCTTCATGTAGGTGCTTTTGAAAATGCCACCCTACAACTTTTGTGAAAACAGTTGCCATATTCCATTCCAGACTGCAGCATTTCATTGGGCGTGAGTCAATTCTTTCTCTAGTGCAATGGTACTCAAACTTATTTGATTGTGCCCCCGCTTTGTGTCTGTAGTAGTTTGTGCCCCCACCACACAAGTACACACACTGATGTAAAAAAAATCAACGTGCAACTCTCACTAAATATTAAAATGGTGAGGCATTGATTCGAATAGAGCCAATGATCCATTGTCATAAGAGCAAAGGCAAAACTCTGCTTGTGGTCGATGCTTACAATTAAATGTGCACATTGCAAATGGATTAACATACAAATGGCAGCGACTTTGTAGGATGCTCTGCAAGCTTGTCAGAAATCTGTCAAAATGCACAACACCAGCTAGAGTCCAATGCACAGTGCCCGCTGGAGGAATCTGCTTTGCTAGTTATCCATTGCCTCTCCCTCCCCTCCCCCCAATACATTCTGTGCCCTCTCCCCCGCCCCAGTTTCTTTGAGGTCTTTCAAAATGAAAGGAACTCTGTAAATACATGATATTATTAATACAGAAAAAATGATATAGTAAGGCACGTGCTTGAGTCTTTGCAGTATATATAATTAGTGGCTGAAAGCTGGAGTCTTTGACATTAGTTGACAGTCTTGCTGTTTATAGACTTTAAGCAGACTCTGGATCTTAAACAAATCATTGTATAGTGAAAAAAGGCAGGATAAAAGAGTCACCTGTGATCATCAGAAATGTCATATACCCTGGCTGACCTGACATCGTCTGTGGGGGCGGGGTGGGGGAGAGGGAATGTGATTTTAGATATATTAGAGCCTTTCTAGGGAAAAGCACACGTAAGTCACTACATTTGTATTCATATTTCCCAAGTGCTGCTCCTTTCAAATGTCTGTGTTTTCAGTGGTGCCTTTTTCAAATTAAAAAGGGCCTGCAAGCCTTTAAACACAGCATGTGTCCAAAGTGTGGGAAATTGTCTTTGAACAGACACAGTATTGAAAAAAAATACCCAGGAAATGCTGGATAGTGTATGGTGTGAAAGAGCAGCAGGCAAGGGTTGGTATTTTCAAACCGAGAATGTCTGATTAGACATGGGCTTTACATGACTGGTGTTTCTCTTCACCCTGTGCTGTGTAAGACTAATACGCACATGTATTTGTGTGATCTAGACAATGTTAGCCTGGCTATTGGAATACATGCTCTGGATGCATCTTATATAGTCGTGGTAGCCCTTTGGTGCTGAAAGGGTTATAATTTTCTTGAGTGAACCAGATAAGGCCAGTCTTTCTCTGAAACTGTATGGCTGAAACAGAAGTGACATGTGACCCTCTTGAACTCACGAGGAGGGGAGGGAGGAAGAGAGAAAAAAATCTGAATAAAACGTGATAATGAAGTTTTGACCGTTGTTTCAGGTGTAACTGTATTTAAATTCTCGTTTGAATGTGCATAAGCAGAAGCGTAAAAGTGCACTTTTTTCCCCTCATAGGCGTCTTACCTATAAAGTTGCTATTTTGTTATAAAACTATATCTTTAAACTTTATCTAGAATTTTATTAAATGTCTGAGTCCTAATTTTTCAATGGGACCATAAGCAGGTGAATTGGAATTGCAGAATCGGGGCTGAACTCTTTTGTCAGGGTCTTTCTTTCTAAGGGATTTCCACTTTATTGCCAGAGATGAACACACTGGTTAGAACATACATTACATTATGGCCCGCCAAAATCAGTCAAGATCTAGAGAAGTCTGTCTGTGTGTTGCTACTCGTCCAGCATTGAGATTAAAGTTGTTGAACTGATGGATTGCTCTGAACTTTCCAGATACACCAAGGAAGATTTATATGTGCTGAATACTCATCTGTTCTACTGTTCAGCTGATTTCAGTGGAGCTTGAATATATAGGCTCCAGCACGTTGTGCTGAATCTGGTCATCTCTCACAAGCTACATTGGTCACGGACTTGGATAGAAGGCCTTGCCCTGTTCTCAGGCTAGCGTTTGAACCACAGTCGCAAAAGAAGGAGCACTTGGTGCATTATCCATTAATCTGTGCTGGCCTCTATAATTGACAAGGAGATGTTGTGCCCTTTGTAATCTATGTAAAACTTCCCTGGGAATCTGATTAAGTAGTTATTTGGAGTGTACCATTATCTGATTATCAAAATACTGATTGATGGGCAGTGAACATGGTGAACATCCGACCCTGGAGATGCTGCAGTACATGCTATATGGAGAATGTCTATTTTAAAATGAGCCTAGGCTGACTGGTCTAGTTTAGCTGGCAGTTCAAAACCTCTGCAGTATCTAAGCAGCTTCCAGGATAAAATGGGACTTCTTTAGACAGTCTCTTTATTATGTTCTTGGGTTTGCTGTCACATTCTTTTTTCTTTTTCCCGCCTGTGGACTGAGTGTGCAGAAAAAGAACCTCCCTCCTCACTTTAGATGGTTCAGAACAAAGAGATACCTTTTTAATACCCATCTTTACCCTTAAAAGAGGAGCAGGGGCAGAATTTGGTACAGTCTTGGCAGACCAGAAGCAAGTAAAATTACTGTATTTAAATTAAAATACTTTCTTTACCAGGATCTGTATGAATAAAATAATAGTTTGAGTTTGTAGCATCATGCCTTTTATCAAGAAATCTGAAAGCATTCTACAAGCATGAAATCAATCTCGCAACCATATTATAATCATGAACACATGAAGAAACTGAGGCACAAAGCAGCAAAAGTGAGCATAGATCAAGAAGCTGGCATAGGAATGCTGATTGCTTATCCTGGCTTGGAGCTAGATCGCTGGAGGGAGAGGAAGGAGTGAAGTTTCTGCCTATCTTGGGGCTGCAGAGTAGGGGGAAAGGAGAAAAAGGCCAGTAGGGACCATCTACTCCTTGTAGTATTTTTCTTCTTCAGCTAGGACTAGCTTGCAGGAGGAATAAAGTCTTCCTTAGGACGATCATCTGCTCTGCAGGGACAGTTACACTTGGCTTTTATTTGCTAGAACCTTCAGAGCTGGGAAGCTAGAGACAGGATAGGAGGATATTAAAGGGAGAAGGTGAGGCACTCCCAGAGAGAGGGAATGGGTCCATACCCCTACTGTCCTCCCCTCTCTAGTGGGTCTGTGGGTGTGCAGGGAGGTTTGGAGCTGGCCCTGGGGGACACTTTCAGCAGAGAACCTGGAATCGTACAAACCTCCCTGAGTTTGGCAACTGATGCAGACTCATGGCCTGGTCGCTGAAAGGGCTGCTCAAATTCGCAACGTTGCAAGCAAATCGGGGCGCGGTGCCGAGTTAGCGCAGGACCCATCTATGGGTTTGTGTTGAATTCTCACAGGGGTTTCCCATTCGGTTTCCCCATTGTTTGCACTGAGCCTAGTGACACATGGTGATTTTAGCTGAGTTTCTGGCTTTAGGTTTGTTCAAACCTGAAAGCTAATTTCTTGTGGGGAGAGGGGGAGGAGAATCCACACAGGTCAAAACAGCTTAATACGTTCTGTTGGCCCCCTTGTGAATTCCTCCCAGCTTGTGCCCCAGGGAGTGGAGTTGGTGGCTTCCTGGGGTATGAGTGAGAGCTTGTACTGGCTGTTCTTTGCACAATCCTTCCCTTCACCTCTCAGTGCATGCTGCTTTCTTTTCCTGGGGCTCAGAACGAAACAGGCCATGTTTAAAGAAGAGATTTGTGCTATAATGAGAATCCTTTGCTTTCATTAATGCTATTTGCATAGGCTCAGCGCGTGGGGCAGATAAGAGGCTTAGGCCGTTTAGTGTAGAGAAATGTAATAATTAGGTAAGGGAAGAAACTCTTCGTGGTTCTGCTGCACTCCACTTCACGGCATAAAGATCTGGGGACAAAACTCGGAAATCCCTCAGTTCAGTGCTTCAGCCGTGAGAAGAATATTCACAATCCTGGGTGCATGCAAAGGATAGTATCACCCTGAGGAACATCCCCCTGCTCTCTAAGGCATGGAACTAACAGGATCCGACCTGGAATTATTAGTATTACCGTAGTGGCTAGGCCCCCCGGTCTTAGAGCAAGACCCTGCTGTGCTAGGTACTGTACAGACACAGAACACATAGACAGGCCTTGAAATGTTGCCTGACTCTGTTTGCTGCCATACTTAAAACATACTTCCTCTGTAGTTAAAAGCCCTGGCTCTCCAGTATTCTTGCTGTCTATAGAGCACTTCTCACCCTGCAGCGTGAATTCCATTGACTGTTATTGGGCTCCTGTTGGGATAGTAAAGTGCCAAGTCTCTCTGTTTGGCTGCCTGAATGGAACTTTAAAAGTAATGCAGCAGGATGCTAACAGGACACTCTTGTGTTTTTAATACTTAAGAACTCAGTCCTGCAGTTGGATCCATGTGAGTGTCGGGATCCTGATTGCAGGATCGGGACCTAAATGTAGGTTTTGTTGAAAAGACAAATACAGCACAAAGGGTTAAAAGATCTGGATAGGAACATATTTTTAATTAGGTTAAAACTGTTTTTCCTTTTAAATGTGATTGTGCTCCTTTGTGTGCAGTGGTTTTAGCTCTCTACACCTGTTTTAGAAATGAAGAGAAAGGAGGGGCTCAATTCTACATCCTCAATAACAGCTCAGCTTCAGGATGGTTTGTTGGCCTTATTTTTCATTCTCAGCAAGTTAGAATGGTGCCTGTTGATGCTCCATCCCACAGGCACAATTTCTTGGTCACTGGTTCCACATCAGGGGTAATCAATAGGCAGACTGTGGGCCAAATCTGGACCATTAGATGATTTTGAATGGACCCAACAGCTTTTTATTTACTTATTATCATCAGTTTTGTTAATACTGTTTATTATTATTTTCTCTGGAGTCTGGACCTTGATGATTCTTTAACCAAGAAATTTGGACCTTGGCAAAAAATAATTGACTATTCCTGGTCCACATGATCCCAGATCCCATATCCCTACCCCAACTCACCTCCAAGTAATCTTTGGCAGCATACAGGGCAAGGTCATCCCATGTGATCACACCACATTGAGTTCCGTTGCACAGGCCTTTGGTGCAACATCAGAACCTTCAAGAGGTGGTTTGGAAACAAGCTGAAATACTGTTTGTATGACTATGTTTTGATAGAAAGCACTCTTCTTTAGGTGCCTGAATGAGAACCTTTCCTGGGAGCAGTCACATTCTCACCATGTGCTATTCTGCAAATTATTATAAACGACCGCACGCCAAATATATAAGTTTACCAGGCTGATGGAGCATTCTGCACTGAGTAGTAGAAACATGATTATTAACTAGTGCTGTCGCTCCACTTTCTGTCCCGGTTGTTTTTCAATTAAACATAAATCTGAACTGCAGCTGCTCATTCAAGAGGACTTTTTATTCCTTTTAAAATTGTAGCATTATGCTATAGGGTTTAGTCCTGGCTAGTCTGAGAATGAATCTCTTAAACTCCTATTTTCAGTTGCACTTAATTTTCTAACACATCTTTTTGATTGCCAGTTGCAGGTGAATTGGCTTGGAACGTTTGAGCAAAGTTGGTTCAAGTGTGTTTTGTTATGGGAGAAAATACATCACTTTACCCACTTTAGGAATTTTGATATTTTATTCTTGTCTAACAGACTTGTGGCTACATGCATATGGATACCATGGCTAATCAGCAGAGATTGAATCCAGAACAGTGTTGAAAAAGCACAAGCTTCTAGCATTTGAGTGAAAGAGTTAACACAATGAGCTGGAAGTAAGCAGCAAACTGTTATAGGTACTAGGACCAGCCACTAGAGGGAGACACAATCATATTCACTAAGCCAGTGTATTACACTAGTATGACTCAAAAATGGCTCAAGGAATCTAATTTGAAATTGGCATAAAGATAATCCTTACTGAGGAATGGAAATTTAATACTTCCTTTGTGGGGGAGGGGTGAAGTTTATAACCCTCAGTCATATTTCAAGCAGCTGTTGAGTTTGACTGACTGGTAGCCAGCTTGTCAAACATTAACCATCCTCAGTTTTGACAACTATAACTGACAGTGTATTTACATCATTGCTACTGATAAGCTAATTGCCTCACTTTTGACATCCATGCAGTCTCTCCTTGATCGTGCATTTTCTGTCTTCCTCATCTCTGGTGATTTGCAACATCCAGCAACATCCACTGGGATCAAAGACAAAGAAAGGACTGTAACTTGGACACTGACAGTCTCTAGCCAGATGCAACCTCCCAGTTGTCATTATACTCCATCCTGCAGCCTCTCGGAAATGTATGGCACATGGCAACATCTGGGATAAAACTCAGATTCTCTTGCTCCCACCTCGTGAACGTAGAGGAGGATCTTTGTTAGCTGATATGACTCTCAGGACACACAGCTGAACAGTTCTGAGTCTATCCTGTGGAGGGCGGTGGTGTGTAACAGAGAGCAAGAGAGAGAGAGAGAATATAATATACATATTTTCACAAATCCATAAGCAAAGAACAAAACATGTGACTTCCCCTTTAAGAGGAGTAATACATAAAGTGCGTATCTATTATATTTTGCTGCTTCAATGCATTTATGATGCATCATGCCGTTCGGACAGAACCCTGCAGCGGTCCCAGAGCTGAGGCAATTTCAATGTGTAAGACTTCACAAAAATGAAGAGTAAGATTTTAAAGTGCTCCTGGATACACAGTGCAGAATCCTTAAGTGCAAGAGTGAGACATTTTAAGATTAATCCAAAACAAGTGAGTCAAACTCCGAATGAGTGAGACTTGGGAGGGCTGACTCTGGGTATGAGCTAATGTCAGAGACGCTGAAATTCCTTTGCTGTTTTTAGCCCTTCTGACTCCAGATTTTCCCATCTTTCCCCAGATGGTCCCCAGAAAGCCCCGAAGGATGCCTCTCCCCCTTGTTTGTACCCCTCCCACTGTATTCTAGCCCTCCTGCTGCAGCCACCCCCCCAGGGCCATAGTGGACTAGACAGGGATCTGTTGGGGTCTGTCAAGGCTGCTTCATTTAGGTGCCCCCAAAGGGGTGCAGTGCAGCAGTGTTCCCTCCTCAGAGCACATCTGACTGCTGCTGAAATGGGATTTTTTTTAATATTCTTTGTTACTGCAGTTGAGGAAACACAAATCACCTACGTGTCCCTGCCAAGGTTGCCCCTGACCTGACTTAACAGCCACAGAAATTAACAAAAAAAGCAAAACCCAACGCACAGTAAATTTCTGAAATCCAGTGCCCACATGATCCCAGTCTGATCTGGCCCCAAAACTTTATTATCCCATGTCAGTAAACAGCCCCATCTGGCACTCATCTCACCCCTCCCAGATGCCGAAAAAACACACTGAGTCTTGCAGCATACTTGGAAACGGTTCAAGTCCATGTTCTGGCACACTAAGGGAGGGAGACCAATTAGACAAGCCTGCAGCAGTCCTCTCCTAGATCACGAGAGCCTTAGTTCAAATGCTACTACCATGGCGAAATGGCACAAATTCAGCATCTTGCATGTGAGTGCGCATGTTGTCTTCTGGGTGTTGTATCTGGCACAGTCTGCATTCTTCTGCCTTGTTTCCTTCCTTGTTTATGCACTAGCATCTCCGCCATGCCAGACCAGCCCTGGAAACAGGCCTCATTTGTTAGTGTGGCTTCTGTCTGCTGCCTTGTGCTTCTGCAGCTGCAGAATGCAACACATTGTAGGAGCAGAGTGGCTATTGCGGCATAACTATTATAGCTCTTTCTTTCACTGATTGCTCTAGAAACTGCCATTTTCTTTATTTACATAAGAATATACAAATGGCCATTCTGGGTTAGATCAGTGGTCCATCTAACCAAGTATCCTGTCTTCTGACAGTGGCCGATGTCAGATGCTTCTGAAGGAATGAGTGGAACAGGCAATCGTCAAGTGATCCATCCCCTGACACCCATTCTCCACTTCTGGTAGTCAGAGGTTTAGGGACACATGGACCATAGGATTGAGTCCTTGACCATCTTGACTAATAGCCATTGATGGACTGATTATCCTCCATCAGTGTAAGGAATTCTTTTTTGAATCCACGCTTAGTTTTGGCTTTCATGACATCCTGGCAAGGAGTTCCGCATGTTGACTGTGTGTTGTGTGAAGAAATACTTCCTTTTGTTTGTTTTAAACCTGCTACCTATTAATTTCATTTGGTGCACCCTAGTTCTCGTGTTGTGAGAAACAGTAAATAATACTTCCTTATTTATTTTCTCCACACCAGTCATGATTTTATAAACCTCTATCATATCCCCCCTCAGTCATCTCTTTTCCAAGCTGAAAAATACCAGCCTTAGATATCTTTCCTCATATGGTATGAGGTATCTTTCCTCATATGAAAAATATGAGGAAAAGATATGAGGTATCTTTTCCTCATATGAAAAATACCAGCCTTAGGTATCTTTCCTCATATGGCAGCTGTTCCATACCTCTAATCATTTTTGTTGCCCTTTTCTGAACCTTTTCCAATTCTAATATCTCTTTTTTGAGATGGGACAACCAAATCTCACACAGTATTCAAGATGTGGGCGTACCATGGATTCATATAGAGGCAATATGATAGTTTCTGTCTTATTATCTTTCCCTTTTCTAATGATTCCCAACGTTCTGTTCACTTTTTCGGCTGCTGCTGCACACTGAGTGAATGTTTTCCGAGAACTTTCGACAATGACTCTAAATTCTCTTCCTTGAGTGGTAACAGCTAATTTAGATCCCATCATTTTGTATATGTAGTTGGGGTTATGTTTTCCAGTGTGCAGTACTTTGCATTTATCAGCATCGAATTCCATCTGCCATTTTGCTGCCCAATCACCCAGTTTTGTGAGACCTCTTTCTAACTCTTGGCAGTCTGCTTTGGACTTAATCCATAAAACCAGTACAGCATAGCCAATAGCAGTGCAGATTCCCCCATACCGCTGTGCACCCACCGACAGCCAAGCTCCCCTCCCCGTCCCACGTCACCTCCTCCTCTACCTCTGCCCCTGAGCATGGCACGTCCCTGCTCCTCCACCTACTTTCCAGCACTTGCTGCCGCCAAACAGCTGTAGGAAGCTTCCGAGTTCAGGGGGGGAGGAGGAGGAGGGGCCAAGGTGGGGATTTGGGGAAGGGGTTGGAATGGGAGTGGTAGAGGGCGGGGCAGGGGTGGGTCGGGGCAGGGCTGGGAGTAGAGGGGGGTCGAACACCCATCGGTGCCAGTAGAAGTCGGCACCTATGTAAACAGCCCCTTAGCTCGAGCCCCAGAAGCCTGAACTGGCCTGGGACAGCCTCAGGTGTCTAACTGCCATGTAGACACACCCTGAGTGCCTAATTCTCCATTGCCATGCACCTTATGTCATTGTTTACCAGTGCGACTTTGCCTAGGCAATTTGCCCAACAATACCTAGCGCAGAGCACATGAGAATCCAGCCCTTAACCGTTTCCAAGCTGGGACCACAGACTTAGATGATAACAACATTAGGGCCTCGATCTCTGACCCTGAGGTGAAAGATTTCCGTATCTTGTAACTAATCTGCATAGGCATTCAATCTCTATCACTTAGAACAATTTAAGATAGGTCAGGTATTGGACCTACCCACAACTAACATTGTCCTTTTTAAAAAGCCTCCTAGAGGGTTGAGGAAGCTGTGGACTGGACCCTGTTTTGGAAGGAAGCTCTGCTCATTAAACTTGCAACGTGGTATTTTTTTCAGAGGGGAAGGAGGACTCAGAGTGGTTTTCTACAGTTTATTTGACCTAGTTAAGAAAAATATCAAGTTGCCTCGGGCAAGTCATTAATTTACACGTACTTCCTCCTGCCTGAAGCAAGTTGCAGAGAATACTGGCTTGTAGACTAGCGAAGATGCTCACTTTCACAGTTCACAGGAAGTCTGCCCAGACTTGCAGCTGCCTTGTGGTATGTGACTAGCTAGAACTGATATCCGAAAGGAAAGGCAGCAAGTCTGCAAGAGAACCCCATGATCAGAGACCTCAAAATTCACCTGGGATGGTGTGACACTTTCCCTTTTGCTTCCTCTTTGACAGAAGCTATAGGTCCTTCAACATGACTTTTACATTTAATTTTAGTACTGGATTCAAGCAGTGCTTTGTGGGCTGCAGTCCTTCCTGTAAAACAGCCACAGCATGGACAGAGCAAGCTTTTTGCATGTGGTCCCCCGCAGTGTACCTCAGCCCTGATCAACAGGGAAGGGGGCAACCATATTTAGGGGGAAGACGGGAATGAAACCTCCATGACCCATTCAGCTCTCATCCTCTCTGCTATGAAAGTGAATGGGAGCATTGTGGTGATTCTCTATGTCACCTTGTCATAAACACACAGCTAAGGGTGGCTTCAAATCCCTCCTTTACCTTTTAGGGGTTAAGAAGCTCAAATAACCTGGTTGGCACCTGACCAAAAGGACCAATAAGGAAGGGAGGTACTTTCAGATCTGTGGGGGGAGGTTTTGTTCGTGCTTTCTTTGTTGCTCTCTCTTGGACAGAGAGAGACCAGGGCAGGAAATAATATCTCCTACTGATACGATACATCTAAAGTTACAGAAATTGTAAGTAATAGCAAGGAAATGAGTTAGGTTATCTTTTGTTCTACCTTGTGAATTTTCCCTGTGCTAAGAGGGAGTTTTAGTCCTGTTTTTTGTAACTTGGAAGCTAAGCCTAGAGCGGAATCCTCTGTGTTTTATATCTTTATTTACCCTGTAAAGTTACCTTCCATCCTGATTTTGCAGGTGTGATTCTTTTACTTTTTTTAAAAATAAAATTCTTCTTTTAAGAACCTGATTGATTTTCAGTGTCCTAAAAACCCAGGGGTTGGGTCTATGCTCACCTGTACCAAACGGTGAGGATATTAGTCTCAAGCCTCCCCAGGAAAGGGGGTGAAGGGGTTTGGGGCGATTTTGGAGAAATAGGAACTCCAAGTGGTCTTTTTCATGAATCTTTATCTAAGTCCCTTGGTGGTGGCAGCAGTACCGTCCAAGGACAAGGGAAGGATTTGTGCCTTGGGGAAGTTTTTAACCTAAGCTGCTAGAAATAAACTTAGGGGGTCTTTCATCTGGGTCCCCACATCTGGACCCCAGAGTAGGGAGGGAACCCTGACACACCTGTTCACTGGGAATGTGCAGGGCCTCTGCAAACCCACTTAACTGGGGCTGTTTCATCATGTCCTTTCCCAAACCCCACATGCTTCCCTTAGAAGGTATATGTTGTCTGGATTTTTTGGAGGGAGGGAGGAACATCTTTGTTTTGCATGACGTTATGCTCTGCACTACATTCTAGAAGATTCAGTTGGTTTTGGTCTAGAAGTCAAAACCCTGTACTCTCCAGTCGGTGGAAAATATTTTCTTAGTTCTTGAACCTCACTTTTCTGAAACTCCCGGTTACTAAGACACGGATCTATTTTGGGTAACAGTATAAAAACCTGAACTCTCCAAACATTATCAACATACTGTCTCCTCCACTGTCATTTACATAACACAGGTTGTTATGCAGATTGAAAACAGCCCCTGTGAAAGTTGTTTTACCTGTGGCAGAGCAGGTGGAAACAGCAACTGGCAAATCCCAATCTCAAACCACTCAGCGATCTAATTGTCCTCAGTGCATCTTGGCTTCAGTGGTTTAAAAGAAAGATGAACAATGTTTTGTTGGTAACTGCGGCAACATCTGAAGATGAAATCTTCTTTGATAAGAGATTACTGTGGTCATTTGGGCAGGTTTGATTTTGCATAGACATCGTTCTTGCAGATTCCTAAGGAACAGTTTGCTCTTTAGCAGGGAGCAAGGCGAATGCAAGAATCAAGAAAACAAGTGGAACTGAGCTCCACCTTGGCAAACGTGTCGAGAATTCGCTGAGGGCTCTGCTGAACAAAACTGGGGTTTTATCTGACACTGTGGAAACCACACACAACCTGGCAGGGCTTGGAGGAGTCTGGAGCAAAGTAAACTCCCCGGGGAGTTATTTATAGATGCAGAAGCAATAATAACCAATCAAAAATAAATTAAAAAAAAACGCACACAAAACAGCCAAGTTAGAAATACCTTCCTTGTAACTCTGCTCTAGATTAAGACAGAGTGTTTGTCTGCTGCAGTCTCATGCATGGTCTCACAAAGTCATTCCTTTTAGGTTCCAGTGCAATGCACCAACTCTAGTGCCCCTATCGAAATAGTAAAGGGAGCAGTTTTATGCAGCTGATTCTTACCTGGTGCATAAAGAGGAGTTTCCATTTTTCCTAAGTATCAGAGGTACTGAGTGACTGTGCAGGAAGGCACTGAAAAAAAAAAAGAGAAAAGAACAGGAACAAGAATGTTGTTGGTGTGTGATCAGAAGGAAATGGAAGGAATAGTTCTTTTTCAGCTCCAGTTTTTACTAGCTGATCATTATATCCTTTCCCCTTAGGGACCAGTCACCTTGCAGCATACATCCAAGTGCTTTGTCCTGCTTGGGTTTAAATGATTCAAGCAATGGAGATGCAGCCATGTCCATCTGGGGACTATCAATCCACCACATGTCTCGGAGCGGGATCTACTGGATGGTTAGCCCAAATTTTCTTTTGTTTTAATTCCATCTTGTAAATCTGGAGGCATAGGCACCGTGGGTACGCCATGGTGGGTAAGGCACTCAGGTATTCCAGCAATGAGGGCAGTATAAATGCTGAGGTAGCCTGGGCAGTGCTGATCACTGTTGGCACTTAACCAGGAATAAGTATTTATTACCTCTGCTCTAACCGCTCATCCAAAGCAATTCATCTCCCTCCCGGGTGTCGATGCTCTTCACATACTTTGTGGATGGTTATTCTAGCACCCAGAGTATTTAGGGGCCTGATATTGGGGGTACAGAATTCCCCCAGCGCCCATCAAAGTCAGGTGCTCCGGATGCCCTTCGTTGTCATGGAGCTGTGCTGTTTTATGAAGAAATTGCAGCACCATCTATTGGTAGAGAAGCAGCAATGAACACAATTCTCCCTGATTTGTGGATTCAGGAAAAAGGGCCTGAGGGGGGAAATGACTAATATTTGTTGTCTAATGGTTTGATTTGATTATTTCAAGTTCATTTGTTGGTGCGGATGTGATTATCTTTCCCGGCCTCTTTAATTTATGCTGTGTTCATGGGGAACATCTTAATTCTAAGCGTAATTGCCCTAATATGCAAAGCCCTTGGAAAGATAATGGGGTGGAATGTAACAGGTGATTAATCAAACTCTAGCACAACCTTTGAGTGAACGTTGATTGAGCTCATCTTAGCACTAGGCTTACTGCTCTTGAGACCTATAGAGAAGGGACCTGGGTTTTACAGGAGAATCCTTCACTGATGCTGACAATTCTGCCCTGGTGTCTTTGCTGCCAGTCAGCTCCTCTTGGGCCATACAGTCTTTAAGGGCTATCCTTGCAAGGTTCTGCCTCCTCCTTCCCCTGCCGGCTGTTGTTTAGCATGGCCCATTAGTGCTGCTTGAGTGCCATTGCCATTGAGAACGCAGCTAGTGAGGAAGTCAGCCTCAAGAGTGGCCGATGGCAGGGGGAGGCCGGGAGAGCACATTGCACTGTGTCGGGATGGGACTTACACGCTGTAAGGCCCAAAAGCAGGAGGGACAGACTCCATCAGAGAGGGGTGATTTCAAAAAGAAAAGAAGGGACAAATGAATTAGGGGAAAGAGCAGTGGGAAGGAGAGAAGCAACGAGTGAGAAGGAGAGCGAGGTGGAGAGGTGTTGCCCAGAGAACAGTCAGCATAAACACAGCAAGACTACAGGAGAAACCGGGGCTCAAGGAGGGCAGAGACTGAGAAACTGGAGCAGAGACGAGGCTTTAAGGAGTCTAGCAAGAATACTGTAAATAAACAGCTTCTTAAGCAGAGCAATGCCCAAACTGCTTCTTTCCACTGAGATCCCATCACCGCCTGCAACAGTGTGTAGGGAAATCCCCCTCCCCCATCCAGAAAGTATTCTTTGTGAATGTGACGTCAAAGCGAACGTCAGATGAGGAGGTTTGGAGAGAATAGCCGATGATAGACTGCCAGCATCAGTGAGAAGCCTGGCAGAGGATGTGGGGTGGGGGAAGAGGGGTCCAGAGCAGGAGGTTTTTGTGGCAGAAAGGATCTGCAACCTGCCTTAAAGAGTCTCTAGAGCATTTGCTTGGCTCCTAAAATGGGCTGTGTTGGCTGCCTTGGACATGTGGCCAGGGAGTGCACAGATTCAGAGTCTCCTCTCCAAGGCAGCCTCCTACAGAAAGTTACAGCTGCTCCCCTCCAGCAGGAATCCCGATGGAGGGAAGTGCCGGTAACACTGAGTGGGACTGACACGTTGCTATGCCAGCTCTAGTGAGCCTGGCCCAACAGACACACAACAGGAGAAAGGAAACCGCCTCAGCTTCTCCTCTCTGGTTTTGCTCGTGTACAGTGAATGAGGGAGAGGAAAAGCATAAGTTCTATGCTATGGCTGACTGGGCCATCCTGATATCCCGCAAAGAGAATATGCCTGAAGAGCAATGAATTTAGACCCATAGAGAATCCTTGATAAATGAAGCTGAAAATCCAAGCAGAATGTGCCATTGTTTTGGGTTTTTGAAATGACAGGTACCGCAGTTCAGCTGAGTTGAAATGAACTCCCAGTGAACTATGTGCGTAGGCTCAGCTGAATTGCCTATTTCATTCAAATCCTTATGTCTGAACAGAAATGTATTATGTAAAGGCGGCAAGAGGGAGAGGAGCAGAGAGATTATTGTAGCTCTGTGCCTCAACTAGCTGTGATCAGGGGAGAATTGCCAACCAGGCTGGGATATTAGAAAGAGATGGAGGTGAATTTCCCTAGTAAACCAGTAAAATGAAGACTTTGCCCACTGAAAGCAGAAGCTCCTGCCTTAGGGATGCTAGTCTCTCCATAAATATGACTGGTAGATTTTCTTCTGAAAAATATTCACATGGTGTTTGTTGATCTGGAAAAGGCCTTTGACTGAGTTGCAAGAGAAATCACGGTGGTTCACGAAGGAGAACATGGTCTGATAACTGTATGTGCCTTCTTAAGCTATGTGTATATGTGCAGTGTCAATAGTCAGAACTTCTACTGATTATTATATAAATATTATATTATATTATATATATTATATATTATATAAATATTATATAAATATTAATAATGGGATCAGCATGGAAACCCTTCTTGTTGATCTTTGTCCTATATACCCTCCCAATACGGGGACCATAGAGGAAGCAGCACATTGGTGCGTGCTCTTTGCAGACAATATCATTCTGGACAGCGAAGAGAAAGATAGTCTAGAACAGCAGCTCAGTAAGTGGAGAGATATGTTAGACATGGGCTCAAAATAAGCCGAAGAATAATGAAGTATATGATGTCATTTCAATAATGTAACACTGAAGAATTATCCCTGAAACTAGATGGGCAGACAATACTGAAAACAACGTTTCAAGTATCTGGGTTCCGGACTCCTAGAAAGTGGGACGGGGCAACAAAATTAGAGTTAGGATAAAAAATGCCTGCTTCAAATGGAAAGAGGTAAGCAATGTAGAATGTGACAGGACAATCACAGGAAGGTAGGAGGTCTGTCCAGCTTCAAGGTATGGTGCCGAGTGTTGGACAACAAAGGGAAAATAAGAGCAAACAATCTGTTCCGCTGAAATGTGACTGTTGAGTTGGATGAGTGATGTGAGCAAGGGAAACCATGTGAGGAATGTGGTCTGTTAGAGACACGCTCAAAGTAACACCCAGAAATGAAAAAACGAGGGCGTGCAGGCTCAGATGGTCTGTTCATGTAAAGTGCAGTCCTGACAACTGCGTGGGTAACGTCAGGATCGAAGGAAGAAGATTGAGGGACCAATCCAAGGAGAAGTGGTGGGATGTCACAAAGGAAGACATGTTAGCATGTGGTGTGGTAGAGGATATGGCATCGAACAGAGCACTTCAGAGGGAGTGGACTCGTAATGCGGACCCCAGTTGATGGGATTAAGGCAAGGAGGAGGAAGGAGAAGAATTTTTCTGGAAAGTCTGAAGCAGATGAAGTATTTAGAAGCTGTGGTGATGTTAAGAAATGAGCTGTTCTCACCTTTGGGAATTTTCCTGACATATCTTGGGAACGGCATAACACAAAGGCAGCTTGGCCTACAAGCTTCAGATTTGGATTTATAGGTTGCTCTTGGCGTGTACTGGTGCCTTTCACTAGTGTTAGGGCAGCTGGCAGGAATTTTCAAGTTATTACAATCTGCATTTGTACTTTGAGCATCACAGCACTCTGAATTCTGCAGGCTGACTTGTGTGTACTTTAGGAAGCACATGCTGGTCTGATGCCAACTTCCTAGACACTGTATCAGCGCCATGCACTATTTAGGAAGCATACCCAGTCCCAGTGCAGGCATAGTAAAATGTTTGCAGAGAAGTATCATGGCAAGTCCCTGCCTAGGCCTGGAAATTTGCATCAAGTTTTCCTAAAAGTGCTGCCAAAACCACATGATCTAGTGGATTAAGTACAGGCCTGGGAGCCATGAGATCCTGAGTTACGATCCCTCCAATACCACTAAGTAGCATTAATAATAGTCTGCATTTGTGTAGCACTGTCAAAAGCTTATAGGATGAGAAGTCACAACCCCCCTCTGAAGTGCAGTAGGGAAATATTAATTAACCTCATTATATAGATGGGGAAACTAAGGCTCAGAAAGTCTAAGGCCAATATTTTCCCAAGTGGCTTCTAATTTCTAGTACTTCAATTCTTGGCACCCAGGATTAGCCACCTAAGAACTTGATTTGTAGATGTTCAAGCTAGAGCAATGAAAATTGGAAGCACCCTAAATCAGAGGCCAGTTTTGAAAATGTGGGCCTTGACCTCTGAGTCTCATTCTCTGAAGTAATGGATACAATATTACTCACCTGTCTGCCAGCAGCTGGCTGTGGACATCGTTTAGTTCTGTATGTTTTCAGATTTCAGGTCTTGGGTCTGCCCTTGCTGACAACCCTAGTGTCTGTTTGAGCTCAGGGGGCAAATGGAGACATCATAGTGGTCCTCTCTTGGAAAGGGAGTTTTATCTGAGAGACTTTGGGGTAATCTGACATGGTGTCAAGTTCTGTGCAGCTTCATGTGTGACAGTGTATGCAAATCATTTAATTAGCTACTTTGAATATTTTTAAAATTGTATCTAACCGTACACTTCACTTCAAAAGTATAAAAAGGAAAAAAACCTCGGTAGATGTAGGGCCTGCTGAATGAAGCCCGCTGTTTATCTACAGGGAAGGCTTCCTTCCCCACTCTGTATGCGGCAACCCTGGTCTGGAGGGGTAACAGGGGTTCAGTCTCTATGGCCCATGCATTTTTAGGGCTCTCTGCTGAGTTTGCCAGTTAGTGCAAAGTGTGATGGTGAGTTTCTGATGCAAGAGCAGGAACTGAAACTCTCCAAACTAACCTCATAAACATCCATTCGATTAAACCAGCTTTTAATCTAGGTCCTAACGTAACAGAGGACCTAGATGGATACAAAAAACTGTGACAAAAAACATTTGGGTTACTTTAGAGTTAGGAATACTAGAATTAAAGGTTAATTCTATCTACAATGTGATACAATCTTCAGTCACAGGATCATTGCTATTTTTTCTCACAAGCTGACAGCAGAATTTGAATCCAGGCTCGTTCTATCCGCAGCACAGACCGCTGTTGCGTGAGCTAAACGAATATCTGGTAGTAGAAGCAGAGCTATTATTCTCTGTATGGTTCAGTGTCTTCAGTGGAACATTGCTCACTATGCCACACCTGGTTGTGAGACAGCAGCGTAACGCTGGGTGCGAGGAGTCCTGGGTGCTGTTCCCGGCTCTGAGAGGGAAGTGTAGCTTGGAGAAATTAGAGAAATGATTACAGACAGCCTAGCTGTATGCATAGATCTGGCACATTAATTCTGAAAGGGTCTTATCCAATACCTGGATTCTGTTTACAGTTCTGCCTGAAATTACTTTGTGCTCGTTACTTTACTTCTAGATTGGGTGACTAACACTTAACTGCTTCTTAGGACAGGGAAATTAGGTCATGGTCAGTAATTAGCATTGTGAACTGTGCAGAAGGATTAGTAGTAGGAGAGATGAAACCCGAACCCAGGCTCTCCTGCCTTCAAAACAAAACAAAGAGCATTTTCTAGCAAATTCTGTGCTAATGTGGAGTGTAAGAAGAGAGAGATTCTATTATGACTCAGCGACTACCCTTGCGTGGCCCATCTTGGGGTCCCAAGCCCAAGGTGAGGAACACCAGTTTAAATGCTTGGGCAGCATGCAAGCATTGTGGGAGTAGTGACTCATTTCTAGAGTCATTATTATTATGCCATATCAGTTCTGTACGGAACAATCAACATCGGAAGCTGATGGGACATTTTGTTGTTGCCATTGGTAACAATTTCTTTATTCCTAATAAATATTCTGGGAGAAAAAAAACTTGTTAAAACTGAAATTTGAGCATTTTGCACAAAGTTAAAAATCCAATAATAATCTTGTAACTATGCATTTTAGTTTTGGGGGCATTTGAGGATAATAGCAGTTGATCTGAAGCAAAGTGGCTCCATCTGGTTCAGAATTCTGCAGGTTTTGTTATGCTTTCCTAGTCAATTTTCTCTGTTACTACTAAAGAGCTCAATTTTATCCTTAAAATAGAATATTATATCTGCAAAAAAGGCTTAAAATCGCTGGTGGTTTCAGCGCAGTTACACATTAGTGATACACTAACATTGCTAATTGCAAACCTCTTCTTTAACAACCTTCCATGCGTGCTTTGTGTTTTTATGAACTCTTAAAAGATTATGTTTTCTAACGTCTCATGGTATAAATGACTCACCTCACCTGACATGAACAATGAGAAAATCGGCGCCTGCTCACCCTTCTTCGCCTCCTTTTCTTCTGATTTCAGAATGCATCATTTCTCTGCTGTGGTTTAAGCCAAAGCCTCAACATCCTTTCAATTACCCTGTAAGAATGAGGAGAGAGAAAAAAAGAGGCAATTTTAGGAGGGGTAGGTTGGGCCGGGAAGGACTGCTTTAGTGCAGTGCTAAGCTCAGTGGAATCATTTTGAATTTTAAATCATACTTGAGGTTTTGGAACTTCAGTTTTTAAGGCACTTTGCATTAATTATTAATGCAATTTCCGGGCCTCCCCCCAAGAATGTTGCCGACCTCGAGAGTAAAACCACTTATCCTGTGGGCATTTCTTGGTCCAGTCCTGTGTCGCCTCTCTTCCCCATTAACCCAACCTTCTTGCCATCTAAAAAGATCCTTTTTTTCTGTCCTTATCCTTGTTTACTTGTTTTTCAGTTTTTAATTGTGCTTGTCTAAGATGCAGCCATTAAAACCACAAATCTTACCCTACTACATAATTACGTCTGAACACCAGGCTTCATTCCAGCAACCTGGACTCTACTGCAGCCTTCATCTTCATCATGCATTTCTTACTTGCTCTTCACCCGGTCGCCCAAGAAAATCCTGGGAGGACCCCTGGTTTTAGAAATGTCATCGCCCAAGTGTCAAGCTAATGGGTGGGGGGGAGAGGGAAGGGAGTAAGCTCCAGAGGGGCAGCTCACTTTTTGGGATCTTGCCACCCACTGGAATCCATAGCACCCAGGCTCCTATTCAATACACATGGAGTGTTAGAGCCCTAGGAATGGGATCCACAGTGTGCTGAACAGGGAGCTCCAGGCAATATGCATTAGGCTAGAGAGAGAAAATAAAATGAGACTGACTCTATTGCCCAGGGAAGTGGGAGCCCCAGGTTCCAGCTCCCTGCTCCATTGTATATTTATTTATTTATTTATACACAATACAGCTTCAGCATGGGAGATTGAGAGGGACCTGTTCCAGAATACCTCCTGACCCCTCTCCACGCTCAAATTTCTTCTGCACATCAGGCAGAGGGGGGAAAGTCACTCAGGTCTCCCACAGCATGGGTGAGTCCTCTAACCACTGGTCTAAGGGGTCTAGAGGTGAGGTGGGCAGCCCCTCCGTCTCTGCCTGTTTGGTGTGGGTTCAGGCATGCGCTGACAGTGCCTGCTGGAAAGGACCCCGAATGAGAGCTAGAAGGGAAAACCTCATTTGAGGAGCCTACTCTGGCTTAGGCATAAAACCGGTGTCAGGGCTAAGGTCATTTTGAAATGCAAAAAAACCCGGCAAGCCAACCAGTCACCCTAGCCGGTACAGTGAGGCAGCTATGTGCATGCTCACTGGCAGATATTTAGGTGCCTGGGTACGTTAGGCTCCTACCTAGTTATGTGGCTGCTGAGCGAGAGTTTTGAGGATTGGCGCCTAAATGTTGGACCTAAAATTACCACTAGGTATTTTAAGTCCTTTTGTGGATCTAGCCCATAGTCCCTTTACCGGAATGACCTACCATCAGCCCCCTTCTGATTAAATGAGGGGGCTGTTAGCTCAGGCACTTGAATTCATTGTAATGCTGCAGAACCATGTTGTGAGAGATGCAGCTTCTTAGGGAAGCAAGACCCAAGTCATTTGGGGTGTTATAAATTCAACCCAACACTCCGGAATCAGCAGAACCCATGCAAATCACAGAGTATCAGGGTTAAAGTGCTGTCTGCATGAAACACTGCTTAATAAGTGGGCCACCTCACTCCACAGGGTTGGATACTTTGCAGGTCTGACCTCCTGTAGCGGACATGTCGCTCATCCAACCCTGAGGTGACAGAAACATGGACTGACTGCATGGTGGGAAGCTACATCATGGGCACCTCCTTCCGACAGCTGCGTGGCTGCACATTTCTAAAGGACTGGGTTTGGGTTAGTGTTACTGAAATAAGCTTTAGCATTTTCACTATTGTTTTTTTCATCTCAAGTATTCGTAGCTCTTTAGAATGTTGCCCTTTGTAGTCTTAGGCTGCTGTAGAGAGAAATGTTATTTGGAATATTCATAACAAGTCTATCACTAATTATCACTTTACAAATGTGCTAGGGAGTATATGCCTGCCGTTGTCTGGAAAGGCACATATGCTGTGAAATTGGGATTTGAGTTGCGCACCGTTGGGGTTTGGCTAGATGTTTCATGCAGTAAGTGGAGATTTAACTGACAAAAGCAGAAAAGATTTGAAAGTCACCTCATTCAATTCTGTTTCCATCCTTACACTGTTCAGTTGGCTATCTAGTCTAGTGCAGGGATTCCCAAATTGTGGTACGCGTGCCCCTGGGGGAACGTGAGACATCTCCACGGGGTACGTGGGAGAAATTGTGTAATGGTGGATTTTATTTATTGCATTTTCATAATAGTCTACTCAGACAGAGCTTTAAAACTCCGTGGGAATCTGTTATATAAAATACAGCGGTTAATTTACTTCAAGATGTACCAGTGAGAACACAGATCCACAGAGACACCAACGTACAGATCCCTCACTTCCACTCACCAGACAGTGCCCCGCAGTCTGTAATGGCCACTCATCATCGGCAAGGGGTTAGGATCAGCTGCCTCTGCCTAACCCTGGACTGCACCTCTGCAGTCCCAATACCTTTTGATAGGCCTTCATCAAGGCCTGCAGCCTGGGGGTTTACTAGGCTTGGAGCCCCTAATCTCCCTTTGCCCTATTGCCCAGCCCAGCCCAGCCCAGCCCTGCTCTGTTCTGCTCTGCTCTGCAGGTATCTTGCTCTCAGCAGCCAGGTCCTTCTCCCTCCATTGCTAGAAAGAGACTCCTCCCAGCTCCTGGCTCACAGCCCTCTTATAGGGCCTGCTGGGCCCTGATTGAGCTGGCCACAGGTGTGGTCAGCTACTCACTCAGGTGCTTTTCCCAGCTGCAGCCCTCTCCAGAGCTGCTTTTAACCCCTGCCTACTGGAGTGGGGCTGCTGCCCAACTACAGGGAGGAAGAAATGAAAGAATCTTTAGCACCTGTCCTGCCAGCAAAGATCGTGGATTTGCTGCTTTCCATTTTGATCATCAGCTGTACCTCTTAACTTTGTATATTGGAGTGTGACCCCAGGGATGTCTCTCAGGCCCTGCCACTAGAGGTGTTGTTCACATGTAAGTGAGATAAAACACTGAGGATTAGTGTAAAGGAAAGTTCCACACTAGTGCTCAGAGGTGATCTTGGTGAAGTAGGGAGTCCTTTCCAAACTTCCCATCATTATATCACCATCATGTCTCTCCTCCAGTTATCTGTGGTTATTTCTCTCTCCTACATGGTGTGTCTTATTTCTTTTGCCTTTTCCTTGGTTTCTCCCCCTTCTTGGTGAGAGCAAATCAAAACATATTCTCCAAAGCAAAGGGTGTTTGACAAGTATAGGCACTAGTAAGCGTCTGCTATTTTTTTCTTGGCATGCAGTACAGAATGGGAGGAAGGGGGCTAGACCCTCAAGATGTTTCAAACTGATGCATCTGGAGTAGTCTTTGAACATCTGATGCCCAGAGATCTTTAATGGAAGAGAGGACTCTAGAAACCCGAAGAAAGACATTCCTGATTTTCCAGATCAGCCTGGCTTTAGACCTAAGTGCGTGCTCACTTTGCCCATCATTCTCTTCATCATCTCATGTTGTTAAAACTGGCCCAGAGCAGCCCCACTCCCAGCTCTGTAGCGCAGAGAAAGCAGATTTGCCTGTAATTGCGTGGATACACTCCTGTTCAGAACATTGCCGTGAATGAGGCTGTCAAGGAAGAATTTGATCTCCCCTGTAGGTTCCCTTTTGTCATTTCTGTGTAATTCTTTGAGGCCTCTGATGGTTATAACTGTCTCACCAAGGAAACTTAGTGGTGTCACGTGCAGTAGCGGAGAGAGTCACAGCTAGTCAGCTAGAATAATTTAGAAGCTGGACCAAGCTATTGCTGCTGCTGCTGCTGTGCTCTACAGAGTTAAAGGTTGCTTCAGATGTTTCCTACTGAAGTTTATCCAAAAGAACAGAACGTCACTGACCCACAGAATAAACTCGGGAATGCTCAGACGTCATATTCCCGACCAGAACGGGAAGGAAAGCCGTCTATTTCACATGCTCTGGATTCCAGTAGTGACTGAAAGTCATCACCTTCTGGTGGTTGGCTTATGTGAAATGAGTCTGTGGTCACAGTCTAATTCCTTGTGGACTGGATCCCACCATAACTGGCACTGTTTGGCTCCCTTGTTGTAAAAGTCAGCAGAGTGGCCATGGATTGAATGGGCAACAGAAAATGAACTCCCATTTTCCCTCAGGGGAGTGGTCTGTGCAGGCCAGGACTGAGGCACATGAGGAATTTGGGGAGCATGGGGAAAGCTGCATATTCCTGCTATTTATGCTTTGCCTATTCTGGGAATAAACGGGGGCTTTATCTCCCAGAGATGTTAAGCCAGCACTTTCCACTGACCCTAAATTCATGCCAACATTTAGATTCTGGATTTCTGTCATTCTCTGAGGTTAATAGAAGTATTTGTATTGTTTTTTCACAGCAAACTTTCCCCACTTCTTGATTTTGATCTTGGTTGTGTGGGTATTCAGGTATACAAGGTATACAAGCTCCAGGAATCAATAAGTCTTGAAGGATTTTTATCAAGGCAGACAGCAGCAAGCCCTATGTCTTGAGGCCTGGGGTCAATGAGGCTTCTCAGCATTGGTGGTGGTGGTGGGAACAATGTAGTTCTAATGATTTACTCCTGGGGCAATTTTGTGTCACTGCATTTGTACAGAATTCATGTCCCCCGCAGATTTCTTTGCTTCCCCTCAGAAAAATGGCTTTTGGATAGGGAAGCAAAGGAAAGCTGCAAGAGCAGTCATGCATCACTCCCTACCTGTGCAGGTACATCATTTCAGTCAGCTGGCAGAGAAGTTAATAACCATAGGGCTGGGGACACGCCAGCCAGTGGTTCCTACCCTGAGTTGGGATCAGTTGCTAGTCCCAAATAAAACTTGCAGAATTTTGAAGAATTTTAAAATATTGTGCACAGAATTTTTTATTTTTTGGTGCAGAGTTTTTTATTTTTTTGATGCAGAATGCCCTAAGGAGTAAGTGATTTCAGCCGGAAACTAGGAGCCACCTGGGCTGCTTGTTCTGCCCTCAACTCTACCACACTTTCTGGGTATGTGATCCTGAGCAAATTACTTCCTCTTTCTTTGTTGCTATTTACCTATTTGTAAAGAGGGGGTCACAATAATTTTACCTAGCTTCCATGGGTGTTATTTCTTCATTAATGTCAACAACCCTGATGCTCTTTGAACTGGGATCGTGAGCCCTGGCGTGCCAGATCCTAAAGTTTCAGCAACAGGCATGGTCTCAGATTCTAAAACTTAACTTTCCATCCCTACACTGGTGAGTCCCAAGCATGTAATACCTGGGGCAGAAAGCAGCATCTACCAATGATAAAAATTGTGGATGTGTAGAATGAACAGGGTGGACTGTAACTAGGCAGCCTTTTAAGAGAAGTTTTTTAAGTTGTTTTAAAACAATCTGAAATTCCGTAAAGCTAAATTACTCAATTTTACAAGACTAAAGGCTTAGGATACTCAGTACTTAAGAGAGCAATACTTAATATATGACAACCTGCTTGCTTTACTGTTACATCTCCTTCCTTCTCCCCATTTCTCCCATTCACCTGTGTCTTGACTTAACCTACTTTGTAAGCTCTTTTTATGTGAGGCCTGTACAGTTCCAAACACAATGTGGGCCTGATCCTTAATCTGTGTCCCTAGGCACTACTGCAATACTAACAAAGAGTAATAAATGATGTCCTGACCCACTGAGTGCTCTCAAGGCCCACGGATTTCAGAGGGAGTTGATGGCCCTCAGCATCTCCTGGGGGTGGTCCTAGACAGAGAAGCTGTATATTAGAACCAGATTCCTAGCAGAAATAGCAAGCCGACTCATGTTGCTTGTGCTCTTCTCCAGAGTCTGACTCATTAATTTCTCCTTTCTTACTGGAAGGCGCTTATTATTACCACATTTAATAGTATGTTTTTGCTGAAAGCTGAAACAAAACATTCGTGACACCGTTTTTCTTCTAAAGCAATAGCGCAACCTGTTGAACGTGCTGTCTGTGATGGGTCCAGATGATGCTGCATTTCCCTAAATCTTTCTGCACTTGAATTTTTTAGGTGCTCCCCTTCTTATTTTCACCTTGGCCTCTGCATGTAGCAGAGCTTTCGCCATTCATGTGCCAGTCTCAGAGAATCCTGTGGTAATGCCAGCGCTGATATATTGCGGGAAAGCTGAGGGTGGCCACTGGAGCATCTATCCTGGTGCTAAGGGAAATATGTCAAAGTGGAGCGAATCCGTGACTTAGTGCGGGGAGGATGAAAGTTAGGCTTCTTTAGTCAGTCTTGCAGGTCAATCCCAGGTCAAGGCGATAGGAAACTTACTCCTAGAAGTTAATTCTCCCAGTAATAGTTGCTAATCTTTTATTTTTGTCTTATCAGATTTTTTGTACTAGCAGCTCAGCAGACTTGCCAATGTTTTGATCTTTCCAATGAGAGGTAGTTGTATTCAATGAAAAGCCTCCTGTAGCCTGTTTGTCTAGCTAATTTAATCTGCCTGGCAGGATCTGTCGAACGCTGACATTAAGTCCTGAAGGTGGTGACTGACTCCCACCATTGCTGTGTTTTCAACTCCCAAAACAATGGGAATGGAAAGCACAGTCCCTCTCTGGAGTTGCTCACGGGAGTAAGGGACCGAACTTCTATATCAAATTTCTCACTGCAGCAGCTGGAGGGGTGGTATAGAGGGGCATGCAGAGTGCATCAGCTTAGCTAAGATGCAGCAGGTATCTGATAAGGTAAGGTCTCGAGGGTAGTCAGGACCAGAGCCGTTAAGGCTTATTATAAATCTAAACCATCACCTTAAATTGCCTCCAGGTCAGAATCTGCAGCAGGTGCAGGCTACGGGCCCAATTCTCGTCTGTGACCAGGAAGCACTCAGTGCAGTTGCAGACTGTGTGAATGCAACCTTGTTTTTAGCTACCTAAGTGCCTCCTTATGCTCTTGGGCCATTTGTGCTGACTGCCAGTTGCCCCAATGCCAGGCCACTTTTCCTCTGCAGTGGCTGGGCCTCAAAGCATAAGAGTTATTATGCCCATATGTGGCACAGAAGTCACTATGGAGAATCAATGCCACTCAGTATTTCTCCTGCTAAGGGGCAACCTCTGGAGGCCATAGTAGCTTGGTTTAGGCCGGCTTTGCATGAACAGATCTACACAGAATTGTCCTGTGCAGGAGAAGATCTGGCCCAATGGCTGCGAATTAGTCTAAACCTTAACTCCAATTTCACAGCGTGGTTTTTCTCTTGGAATATTCACATTTAGCAAAAGCGTGCAGTGTCATTATTAAATCTGTCATTTATCATAGCTAATAGATTTCACAGTATTGTATCTATTGTGTAGAGATGTATTTCAGGCTGCTGTAAACTGAGAAACAAGCAGCACTGTGTTTTCTTGTGTAATATTTCCCTGAAGGCACTGCTACACTTGGTTACAGAGTCGCAGAGGGGTATGTGTTTGTTGATTTGAACACACAGCAGTCAATTGGAAGAACCATGTGAATCGGAGGGCAGGCTGAAGAAAGGAGTCTGCACGTCCACATAGTTTGTGGTGTTCACTTGAGCGACGATGCTGATCTCAGGACTCTGAATGAATAGACGCCCTTTGTAGCCTCTCCCTAGAATTCTGGAATGCATCGGGGACTCCTGTGGTATGTGGAGAGAGCTTTGTCACTCATCCCCAGCATGAGAATGCTGTGGAGGGGTGCCCTGACCTTCTCGCCTAGAACCACGCACGGATCAACTGAGCCTAGATTTTTGAAAGCTTACGCAGTTCTTCTACTTTATTGACATTTGATTTTTTTTTTTTAACCGCAAGCCCACTGGATGCTATTTGCATTTGATTTGAATCTGTTGCCTTGTCATCCCAGATATGCTCAAACCAGAGCTGAGGATTGATTTGACATATCTGCATTAATGTTTGAAAACAGCTAGAGTAACCCTTGTGGAACAGTGTTCTTCCTTGTATTAATTTAACGTGGCTGTTGTTCTCCCCCTTCCCCTCCATCATGCACAGTAGCAACAACACAAGGTGCTCACCGTTGTCGCCTATGTCTGATAGCATCTCTTGTTCAGTGATCTTAAACTACCAGGATGAACAAAGAATGTTTCCCTGGCAATAGCTTTTCATCCAGGTTTTTTATACTACTTCAGCTTGTAGAAACAGGCGCCAAAGAATGGCTTCCTGATGGCTTTACTGATCTCTGATCAGAGCACCATTTACTTGCCAAACATAATCTGCGGCACTGTAGAAGTTTGTGTTTACCTTTATGGCAGTTGTCAGTGATCCCTGGGTAACCTAGCAAGATAATTGTGCAGGTTTTTGTAGTAATGGCAGGGGAATTATATATACATTGGATTTCAATGCTATGAATATTTTAATACTGATTTTTCAACCTTTACTTGTGTTTAGTAGCACTTACTCATACAAGCAGTCCCATTGTGCCTGATTCTGATCTCCTTAATGCCATTTAAATCCCATTGACTTCAGTGGCATTACCTCTGATTGACACTAGGATAAGACAGCAAGATAAGTCCATTGACTTGCTTGGGACGACTTGCAGCAGTAAAGGTTTTTCAGTAGGAGAAAAGGCTGCAGAATCTGCCCCCCAATGTTGACTAAAATCTATGGTCTGAGTCTGTTTTAAGATTTACTGATTTAAATCCTGAGTGAGGCTGTTGACAATGGTGGAAACAAGCGTAAGTGAGATCAGAATCAGGGCCAACTATTTTTCAAAGATGATACACTTTGACAACTGTCAGGCTTGCTGAGGGACCCTGGTGATATTTTCAGGTGAGTTCCAGGGTATGTGAGGTGATAGCTTGTAGTGCCAATGGGTTTCCTGTAGTTCTATAGTTACATTTTCAGCAAAATTAGAGGGTGTAAAAAGTTGGGGACTGATACTTCTCTCTCAAGGTGTAAATCTAGGAATAACTCTGTTGGAGTTAGTGGAGTTTAACAGTATAAACAAGAGAATTGAACCATAGGACTTAACTAGTTTGCCTCTATAAAGTAATAGTGCAAAAGGTCCTCTCAGATTCAGCTCATCTGTGTTTTGTGCAAAATTCACCTCTTTTGAAGGTTTCAGTGGAATTTAAATAGTACTTAGGTTTTGTGCTAACCCTCTGCACAGGGATACATATCACCCTGTTTGTGTATTCAGAGTCTCATTTGCTCACTTTAGTGACAAAAAATAAGTGTTTATTGCTGATTAATATTTTAACTGTGCAGAGCCAACATAGCTGTAGAGCAGAACTGGATTCTATTTCTACTTGTGTATCATCAACAGAAGTATTTACTGAGTACTTATAATTGCCCTGCTATCACTGAGAGCCTGATTTGGCTTGTGGAACTGTTGTTATTAATGACAATATGCGAGGGAGAAAAAACTCAGCTTAACTCTCAGATCACAGGAGGGCTTTGTAGCCTGTCAGTTAAAAATGCCACCAGCATCTTCTGCCTTGTAAACTGAACAAGTGTGGTCCTGTGTTACTGAGAGATAATACATTTGGAGCCACAATACCACCTTTTTTGAGGTCACTTCTCAGAGCAGAACCACAGGTTAGATTGGATCACTGATTGCAACCCTTACAATGGAGGAATGATGAAGATTTCAGGTTTTAGGCTGTCATTATTTTATTACAATGAAAACTGATTATTTTATTAGGATGAAAGAATGGAAACAGTTTTGAAAAATGGTTATAAAGTTGATATGGTTAGGACTCCACTCTCCTGAACATTACACTTGGAGAATGCTGTTTCCTTAGGTCATCCTTGCTCTTTGTGGTTTTTATACTGCATAATTTTTTGTACTATAGTAGTGTGTTTACCCTAACTAGGTAAGGTCTTTAATAAGAATTTACATACTTAACCAGGTGCTGGTAATGTTTGTATGTTTAAATAGTACCTTTCACTTGTTTGAAGCCAATAAGAAGAGGTTATTTAAATACATTAGGAGCAAGAGAAAGACAAGGAAACTGTAGGTCCTCTATTTAGTGGGGAAGGAGAGCTAATACCTGATGACATCAAGAAGGCTGAAGCATTTAATACCTATTTTGCTCCAGTCTTCACCTCTGATTAATTGTGACCAGATACTCAGCGCAGTTCATATTAACAACAAGGGGGTTTAATGCAAGCCAAAATAGGGAAAGAATGGGTTAAAGAATATTTAGTTAGGTTAGATGCACTCAAATCAATAAGGCCTGATGAATTTCATCCTAGGTTACTTAAGGAACTAGCTGAAGCAATCTTGGACCCATTAGCAATTCTGTTTGAGAACTCATGGAACATGAGATGAGGTCCCAGAGGACTGGAGAAAAGCAAACATAGCACCTATCTTTAAAAGGGGGAACAAAGAGGATCTAGGGAATTATTGACCAGTCAGCCTAACTTTGCTATCTGGAAAGGTACTGGAACAAATTATTAAACAATCAGTTTGTAAGCAACTGGAGGATAACAGGCTTATAAGGAATAGCTGACATGGATTTGTCAAGAACAAATCATGCGAAACTCACCTAATTTCCTTCTTTGACAGGGTTATTGGCCTAGTGGATGGGGGGAAGTAGTAGACATAATATATCTTGATTTTAATGAGGCTTTTGATACAGTCCCACATGACATTTCATAAGCAAACTAGAGAAATGTGGTCTAGATGAAATTACTATAAAGTGGGTACACACCTGGTTGAAAGACTATACTCAGAAAGTAGTTATCAAAGGTTTTGTGTCAACCTGGAAGGGCATATCTAGTAGATCCTGTAGAAGTTGGTTCTGGGTCTGGTACAGTTCCGTATTTTCATTAATGACTTGCATAATGGATTGGAGAGTATGTTTATAAAGTTTGCAGATGACACCAAGCTGGGCAGGGTTCTGAGTGCTTTGGAGGACAGGATTAGAATTCAAAACAACCTCACCAAATTGGAGAGTTGGTCTGAAATCATCAATATGAAATTCAGTAAAGACAAGTATAAAGTTTTTCACTTAAGAAGGAAAAATCAAATGCCTAACTACAAAATGGGGAAGAACTGGGTTGGTGGTACAGTAGTACTGGGGGTTATGGTGGGTCACAAATTGAATATGTGATACAACGCTGTGATGCAGTTGCAAAAAAGGCTAATCTCATTGTGGGGTATATTAAGAGGATTGTCGTATGTTAGATACAGGAGGTAACGGTCCCACGCTGCTTCGCTCTGGTGACGCCTCAGCTGGAGTGCTGTGTCCAACTCCGGACAGCACAAATTGGATAGAATCCGGAGAAGAGGAACAAAACTGATAAAAGTTTGAGAAAACCTGACCTGTGAGGGAAGATTAAAAAAAACTGGGCATGTTTAGTTTGGAGAAAAGACCGAGGCGGGGACCTGATAACAGTCTTCAAATATGTTATGGGCTGTTATACAGAGGACAACGAACAGTTGTTCTCCATATCCACTGAAGTTAGAACAAGAAGAATCAGCAGCAAGGGAAATTTAAGTTAGATCGGGGTGGGCAAACTATGGCCCAAGAGCCGGAACCAGCCTATGAGCAATTTAAACCTGGCCCACAAGCCACATCACGCTGCGTGGCCCGCTCCGGTGCTCCAGTGGGGTGCTAGGTCGGGGCCGCACCACGCGGCTCGGCCCCGCTGGAGCACTCCAGCTGGGGTGGCTTCCGGAAGCCGCAGCATGGCCCCCTCTGGCTCCTACGTGCTTCAATAGGAGCTTCAGGGACAGCGCCTGCAGATGGGACAGAGTGCAGATCCACCTGGCCACACCTCCGTGTAGGAGCTGGAGAAGGGACATGCCACCGCTTCCGGGAGCTGCTTGAGGTAAGTGCCGCTCAGAGCCTGCATCCCCTGAGCCTCTCCTCACGTCCCAACCTCCTGCCCCAGCCCTGATCCCCCTCTCGCCCTCTGAACCCCTCAGTCCCAGCCCAGAGCACCCTCCTACACCCCGAACTCCTCATCCCCAGCTCCACCCCAGAGCCCGCACCCCAACCCCCATTTTTGTGAGAATTCATGGCCCATCATACAATTTTTATTTCCCGACATGGCCCTCGGGCCAAAAAGTTTGCCCATCCCTGAGTTTGATAAGGAAAAGCATTCTAACTATAAGGATAGTTAAGCACAGGATTAGGCCACCAAAGGAGGTTGTGGAATTCTCATCACTGGAGGGTTTTAAGAACGAGTTGGACAAATACCTGTCGGGGATGGTCTAGGTTTATGTAGTCCTGCCTCAGTGCAGGTGGATGGACTTGTGGCAATAGGAGAGGAAGAACCAAGTCTAAATGGAATTTCATGGGGATAAGTGGACTTGTTAGAAATTCATCATTGATGAAGTTTGTGGGGAGCACAAACATGATTTATACAGTGGGGTGTTTGGATTTTTTTCCCCATTTAATGTAGAACATATTTTGTTTCATATTTTTGAACTGTCTTATGTTGTTATTCATCTATGTTGATATAGCAGCTCCTAAAAAAATGTATGTTGAATTGTTGAGATGTACTTACTCTACCTGGGAAATCAACCCTTTCATGAATAATTTATCTCTGGCTCCTTGGCAGTCTGGATAGATTATTTTAAATCTACAGAGAGTTTCTCGTAAATAGTTATAGAGTCAAAGGATAAAAAAGCAACTCATGAAATTGCATTAGAAGAATAAATGATTGTTCTGCGTGGCTCTCTGTGCCAATCTGAGAGTTTGGGATTAACGTTTTCTCCCAGCAGGTGGTGACAACTCCGTCCCTCAAATTTAACACTGTAACTAGTGTGACACTGCTCTCTGGTACTTCCTTTTCTGTTTGGCTTGCATTTCTCTGCATGGTGGATAACTGTGGCAACTCCCCTTCCCTCCTTCCTGCACCCCATAGTTCATCCCTGGCATCTTCAGGGCTAAGCTGAAGGCTTGTTTGTTTCCTTTTGAATGGTATAGTTGTTGCCGGATATTACAGTGTCACTGTGATTTGCTTGTCTCTGATCTGTGGTTCCTTGCTGTGGCCAATCATACCATCATTACTCAGGCAAAACACCACTGACTTCAGTGGGGGTTTGACCTGGGGAAGGAATGCATAATCAGACCTCTTACTTTACAGTTTGGCGGTACGTTGTTTAGTTATTTTCTTTGGAGGCACTTTGAGGCCCTTGAGCATTGCAGGCTGAAGGACTAAAATGTATGAGTATTTATTAATTAGTAATAATTTAATAATTATTGAGTTATTAATAAACCAGTTGTCCATTAGTATGTATTATTCTCTTCTCTGTGGAGGGTGCTTTAGATTCTTGTTAATTTTTACTCTATTTTCAGGAAAAAAAATAAATTAGATTGTCCACATCTCAGGGGCAGTTTGTAATCTCAACGATTTAACTATGAAGTTTGTAGAGGGGACAAGCCACACATGGGTAATGCAATTGTTGCAGCAGAGTGAGCCCATGATAATGTGAAACACAGAAAAATACTTAGAGAGGAAAAAAAAACATTTGCTGGCTGGGAAGCTATAGCTTATTTAGAGTCAGGGCACAAGTTTTGGGAGGCAAAGGGCAAATTTCTTTGGCTTCCCTTTATAAATAAATCTCCAGACAGTCAATTTTGAGGAGCCAAAGGGGTATTTCAGGAGAAGGTTAAATTTAAATGATTCCCATCCTTTGAGAGAGTAGAACGCAAGACACGACAAGGAGGAAAACTACAGCTACAAGTAGAGAGTACCCTCCAGGACCACAGCTATACCAGTCAGAGTTTCAAGACTTCAGCCCTGGTCCCACTCAGCTTCCAAAGCAAGCCTAGACTAAGGGAAGTGGGACTGCTGTGCCAAGCATGTTCTCCAGATTGCCGTAGGCAATAAGAAAAGGACTTGATCTCTCTACTTATAGGGAGATACCGTTTGGTAAGTGTCCAGACTAAGTCTCCAAAGATTTTTTGAGCTGGAAACTCCGATTCCACAGAGGATGCCTGGGAGAAACTTTATGCTCCTCTGCTTGAACAAGCTGCCCTGTCGTGGAGTAAGGAAAGCAGCTTGCAGATTTCCCTTTTGCTCTCCTGGCTCAAAACAAAAAGTAAGGCAGACATTTTCTCTCCTTTGTGAACATTCAGTCTGAGCAGAGCAGGTGTCAGGACTATGCTCTCAAGAGGGCATGCAAACCATCCAGAGGTATTTTTTCAAGGCCTTCCGGTCCTAGTTGGATTACAGTGGATAACTCCCCTTTCAGTTTATCATCAAGAAAACAAGGTTGTCTTATACTATTGTAGAAATGCTTCAAATCCATCAGGCTGTTTTATCCTAAGGTCATTCCTAATGTGTATCAGGTAGAAGAATTAGTGAATTATAGGCCCTTGTCCCCGGAGAGCAATTTGCCAGGGCTTAGGAAGCTAGGAGGTGCTTTGGTATTAATTGGAAAGTGCAAATACAGGATTTATCATCATAAAAAAAAATTGTGATATCTTGTTCTTGTCATATCACCAGCATCCGAGGAAAAGGCTTCTTTTGGTTCCTGCATATGAGGCAAGTTCCTCCTGTCTTAAGGAGGGTGAGGTTTCTATATGTAGGGCCGGTTTGGTTGAGGGAACAATGGAAGCTCTTGAGCTCTTGCTTTCTATTGCCAGTTGCATTGCTGTGTCAGTAGCTGCTTCTTCAAGGTCCACTAAGTATTAGTTGCTGCCATCAGTACTGAGTGTACAGTTAAATAATGTTTAGCTCTGCAGCATAGCATGAGTTGACCTGCTCACAGAATGCTTCAGGGGAAGAGTATCAGGGGGTAGCCCTGTTAGTCTGTATCCACAAAAACAAAAGGTGTCAGTATAACAATGCTTGCATCTGTAATTTTCACTCCATGCATCTGAAGAAGTGGCTTTTTTATGCACGAAAGCTTGTGCCTAAATAAATCTGATAGTCTTTAAGGTGCCACTGGACTCCTTGTTGTTTTTCAGGGGAAGGGGCAGCCCCATAATGGATAGATATGGAATAACCCCTGCCTGGAGGGGACGATTCTTCTTTACCCCAGGCTATTAATGTTTGTATTATGGCCTCAAGCAGTAGGATTTATGTCCCTTATATTTGTTATCCTACGTAGTGTAATTGTGGATGTTTTCTTTGTCAGCGTAAATTTCGAATCCGCTTTTGAGCACCGATTTCTTGGTCTCAGTGCTATGTAATGGTTTAGTCCACAATTGAGCTCCACAGGCATCATGTAATTTTAAAAAGTATTTCCTTTTATTGATTTTAAATTTGTTTCTTTTCAGTTTTACTGGGTGGCTCCGTGCTCTTATGAGGAAGGGTAAATAGGAGTGCTGAATTTACTACTCTATACCATTTAGCATTTAATATTCCACTTTCATTTCCCCCCTTATTCATTTCCTTTATGGATCTAAACAAATGTTGGTTTTGCAAGGAGCTCTCTGGATGTGTTTTGTAAAGTCTCACCTTTCTGTGCAGAACAAGTACCTACTTTGGATGAAGAATTCAGTCTGTCCAAAAAATGTTTCTTGATCGTCCCCCTGCACCAAACTGGGAGAACTAATTATGTGTCTAATTCTGGGAGCAGTAAATGACCTGTCTGTGTGGCTGGTTAAAAAAATCTGATTCTGTTTTTCTTTAGTTCACTTCTGCTGAGCACAGGACTCACCTGTGTGAAGCTGTGGAATGCCTCAAGTTGAAGGGAAGGTGCCAGGAAGTGGGTTTGACTGGTTCTCACCTGCCAGGAAGGGTAAATCCTAGTCCCACATTGGCATGGGGACATTGGTGGAAATGTAAGTTCTCATTAGGATGAAATATCCTCAAGTCAGTGCTGAGTTAGAGTAATCAGATGAAGTTAGAGTGCGGGAGGAAGGGAAATGTTTCTACACATGCGACAAAGAGTCTTGTAGCAGTGCTACAAGACTCTTTGTCGCTTTTGCAGATCCAGACTAATACGGCTACCCCTCTGTTTCTACACATGTAATTCTGCCTGGTTGTACTTTACTTTACACTGCTGTGTACACATTATGTTTCCTTAAATTAAAGAATACAGCATGCACGCTAATAGAATTTACTCTAAGGTATGGCACCAACCGTAGTAACAGTATGACCATTGGGCAGTATAGCCAGACCTACGCAGTGAAACATTTTTGCACTTCCAACAACTTTGTTTTTTGTTGCTTTCAAAATTCCCAAAGTGGTGTAACTGAAGTCCCAAAAGCTCAGAACTTGCCCACTTGTGATAATCACAGTATCTATGCTTGTTTCTATAGGTGGGGCACAATAAATCTCTCTCTCTAAGTCCATCTCACAACATATATTTCATATTCACACTTCAATAAAAGACATATTGAGCTGAACTGGGGAGACAGACTGTCTTGGAACGAAACCTTATAAACCTAGGAGAGGATCTTCTAGCCCCTTTAAATCCCTCCTTTTTTTAAAGTACCCCGCTTCCCCCCCTACACCCTTACTGTTCGTTATTCCATATTCTGGTGCTTCATTCACATGGTACATATTTAAGTGGTGTCAGGCTAGTGGGTCTTTAGGACGAACATTAAACAGGTGGAAGAACATTAAAGGTAGAAAAACGTTAAACAGGAACATTGTTTTGCCTTCCTATTTTTGTCCTTATATTTATTTATTTACTGTTTATTGTATCTTCCAATATTAATATGCAAGAAAGGAGGAAAAGGTTAAATACTATATTAGAAGCAATTATATATGCAATAGAGCAGGATTTAAATCTTGTCATTTAAACAAATTCATGTTGCATCAGATTTACCTTTATATGAGGAATTTAATTACTGAATTCTTTAGCAGCATCATTAATAATCTGGAAGAAGAGATAAGTGGCACGTTAATTTAAACTGCAAGTAGGAAGTATTACAAACTCCAGTGATTATAGAGAAATTATACAATGGGATCTAGAGTCGTTTATGTTCCCAAATGGAGATACTCCTTGTTCCTTGGCCATATTTTTAAGACCCAGGACAAAGAGGAATTGTTCAGGGTTATCCAGATGGAGATCACTAGAAATGATGGAATGAAATGGAGCAGAGTACAATTTTAAGTTGAATATAAGGAACTATTTCCTTAGGGAGAAAGTATGAAATAGTCTCCCAAAGGAAACATTAGAAGCCTCATTATTCGTCGTTAAATCCCTGGAAAACAGTCTGTAGTGAATGATGCTGCATGGGCAGGGGAATGGACATGATGAGCTAACACACTTTTGCATTCCTAGTTTATCTGAACTGTTTCTGAATGAAAGTGTCCTCTAATTGTGCAAAGATAATTGCAATGCAAACTGGAGCATATGACTTTGTATAGTTTCTAACTCAGGCAGCCCATTGGCACTGACAGGTCCAGTGACAACAATCCTCTCCTTGTATGTATATATAAAACCCATTCTCAGTACTTAGGTACATGAATTGGCCTGTCTTCTCTTATTTATACTTGGAATGTTGTCTAAAATATGATTTTGAAACCATCGGAATTAAATCTAGGGCCAGATCTTCAGTTGGTCCAAAATAGTGTAACTATGCTGACTTCATTGGAGCTATGCTGATTAACACCAGATGAGGATCTAGCCTTTAGAGCTTCTTTATTTCTTTGCTGTCAGTGGTGTGAGTTTGTGTTCTTTGGGGTTTAGATTATCTACTGATCTATCTATACATGCAGGCAATTTAAGATTGTTCGGTGCACAAGTCGATTTTACATAATAATCAGAAAAGGCTTGCTTAATTCTAGTCAGATTGTAAAAACTCTCCAAATGTCCTAAATCCTTCAGGGGAGAAGAGCAGAGAACAGTAGTCCTTAAAATTGCTGGTCAATATCAGCCAAGCATGTATATAAATGATACAGCATCATACATCTAGCCCCCACAAAAAGCCTACAGGTGCTGTCATGCTTCCCGGGGCCTCTTTCTGTAATTTAAAGGAAAATGACTGTTCTGGCCATGCCATCTTTGAAAATACTATGGAATTTGGGAGTGCTCCTATATTCTCTTTCCTGTAGCAGTGCTTTCAGACAACACATTTGAAATTTTATAGATCCATGTAGCGAGAAAATCACATTTTATCCTTAGTCTTTCTTTGCCTCCTGCAGTCCTTGCCCCTGATCCTACTTACTGATAAAATACCATTGATCTGCTTCCTCGGCTGCTGCTTGCCTGAAGCTGTTTGCCTGAAGTGCTGCCCCTGGATTATCATAGTGATCACTGAGCGATATGGGGCCCTGAAGGGATCCGTTCTTGGCCCTACACTGTTTAACTTTTTTTTTTTTTTATTAATGACCTGGAAGAAAACATAAAATCTTCACTGATAAAGTTTGCTGGTGACACAAAACTTGGGGGATTGGTTAAATAACAGAGGACAGGTCAATGATACAGTCTGATCTGGATCACTTGGCAAACTGGGCACAAGCCAGCAATGTGTTTTAATACAGCTAAATGTACATGTGTAAATGTAGGAACAAGGAATGTAAGTTATGTTTACAGGTTGGGAGACTCTGTCCTGGGAAGCAGGGACTCTGAAAAAGATTTGGGGTTGGTGGTGGCTAATCAGCTGAACGCGAGCTCCCAGGGCGATGCTGTGGCCAAAAGGGCTAATGTGATCCTTGGATGCATAAACAGGGAAATCTTGAGTAGCAACAGAGAGGTTATTTTACCTCTGTATTTGGTGCAGGAATCCTGCGTTTAGTTCTGGTGTCCACAGTTCAAGAAGGAGGTTGATGAATTGGAGAGGGTTCAAACAAGAGCCATGAGAATGTTTAATATTGGAAAACATGTCTTATAGTGATAAAATCAGGCCTGGGCTACGCTGTGGGGTGGGGTTGACCTAAGATACGCAACTTCAGCTACACGAATAGCATAGCTGAAGTTGGCGTATCTTAGGGTGACTGATCTGGGGATCCACATGGCGGCGAGTTAACCGCTGCTGCTCCCACATGGACTCCACTTCTGCCTCTTGTGGAGGTGCAGTTCCGGAGTCGATGGGGAGCGCGCTAAGGATAAATCGATCCCGATAGATCGATCACTGCCTGGTGGTCCAGCGAGTAGGGAAGACGTACCCTCAAAGAGCTCAATCTATTTGGCTTAACAAAGAGAGGTTAGTGGGTGACTTGATCACAGTCTGTCAGTACCTACATAGGGAATAAATATTTGATAATGGGCTCTCAGGTTAGCAGAGAAAGATATAACTTGATTTGATGGCTGAAAGTTGAAGCTAGACAAATTCAGACTGGAAATAAGGTGTATATATTTAGAAGAGAGAAGAGAGCCATTGGAACAACTTACCAAGGGTTGTGGTGGGTTCTCTGTCACTGATCATTTTAAATCAAAACTGAATGTTTTTCTGAAAGATCTCCTCTTAGGAGTTATTCTGGGGAAGGTCTCTGGCGTGTGCTAGAGGTCAGACTAGATGATCGTAGTGGTCCTTTCTAGCCTTGGAATCTATGAATCAAGCTGGTCTTTTCCATTTATGCAGCTATTGCCTTCATCCTGTGTCTTTTCTCTAGCAGAAGGGTCAGTAGCTCATCTGGGGTGGGCATAGACTGGTACAGTCTAACAGTGGCCCTTGTAGATGTATTCAGAAAGGCAGCCTTGTACCCCTTCTAACCAAGATATGTATCTCTGTTTTGGAGGGAGGGGTGGTTAAATAAAGCATTGTAAAGACACAGTAGATGGAAATAAGGTGTCCTGAATTGGGCAGGACAGTCCCGAAATGCAGAGTTCAAGTCCCAGTCGTGGACTGAATGACCCTGAACAGCATTTGTCTTGGATTTCCTGTGGCACTACTCTATGCCTGCCCGAGGCTCAGGGGAGATGCCAGTCTCCTGGTACAGAGGCTGAGGGAGGCCTTAGCCCCCTCTCACCTTGAGACCCCCACCCCTGCTTGTCTTCTCCTCCCATAAGGCCCTGCCCACTCTCGAAGTCAGATCCGGGCCATGGTAAGAGCCACCTGGTGGGTGGAAACACAGGTCAGGGGCTACTCTCTGGCACCTTGGTCCTCCACCCAGGGCAGGTGGAGGATTCGGGGCTTTTTGAGTCTTTTACAGCAACCTGGCTCCAGCTTCTGGGGCCTTGAGGGGAAGAGGAGGCACAGGGGGTGGGCTATGGATGGCAGCTAAGGGCCTTTTAAAAAGATGGCCACCGTACTGGCTGGTGGGTCATCTACTGGAGAAAGCTAAGGAAGCCCCGGACTTGAGAACAGCGGTATTTGTGTGTGACGGCTTGTCTACCCAGGAAGGTTGGTCTAATAACACTGGAATACTTAATCTGCTCTAGTTATGCCAGTATAAATCCCCAGGTGGACACTCTTATTCTGCTGTAAAATTGGCCCTTTTTGGATTAGTTTAAACCCTTTCCAAAGCGACATAAGCTAAATCAAAAATTGGCTACTCCAACACCAGAAGAAGTGTGTCCACATGGGGAGTTATACTGGAATAACACTAGAGTTTTCACTTCATGCCTTAGCTTATACTGGTATCACTTTGCCAAGTAGATAAGCTCCGTGCATTGGTAGAAAGGAATCTGGGATGACTCTTGAATTTGTAAGCAATTTATAAAACGGACATTTGGACTTCTAACGAAAGTTCAGCACAGTTAAGCTATAGCGTGGGCTGCCCTGGCACAAAATGAGTACTTAAGAGCTTCAGAAACAAGAATAACCTACCTGCTTTTAAAGTGAGTTTAATGTTTACAAAAGGGGTTGGATTGACAGTTCCTGAATAATTCTGACCTCTTTATTCATGGAACAGCTACTGCAAGGGCAGGGTCGGTGGCAGGACAAGCTTTCTCTACGTTGGCCCTGCCAGCGTACTCCCCCATGCCCTGATGGGAACCTTGAGAGCCGAGAGAAGTTCAGGTTCCCTGTCCTTGGCCTCTCTTCTGAGTCTGCCAACGGCTATCCGTTAGGGCCAGCTTGCTGGTTGTTTTGTAGTGTGGACAGTTTGTTATTGCACTGGCTGGATATTACCAGCTCTTTTCACATACAAGCTTTGGTCACTTCAGAGCTGGGGCAGATTTGCACAGGCAGCCTAGAGGGCTCTGCACCTGCTATTAGCAATACCTTGAGCTTTCCCGTCTCTAAGAAAAGCGAAAGAGAAAATCAAGGCCCTGCATTTGCTTTAGCCAATCAGCGTTCAATGTGCCTTACAATTACTTGGAGTCTGCCAACCTTGTCTTGGATGTCCTGTTCCGCATCGTTTGAACTAGCTCCCAGTTCAGTCTGCCTCTCTCTGTGAAGCAGAGGTGTTCGCTGCGCTGGGCTCTACTCTGGATGGAACTCAGCTGGAACAAGGGCTGGGAAGGGATCCAGTGATCGTCACAGGCAGCAGATGGCCGAATGTCAGAGCTGCCTTGCTCTCTAGACCTCTGTACAGCGGAGCAGGTGGGGGTTTATCTCTGCCTCTGCACAACAGGAATAGAGTCTTGGGGCTCTGGACACGCACAAAGAGGGGGCCTAGAGGGGAAGGAAGGAGAACTCTGCACCAAGCAGGAAGAGCCCAGAGGGAGCAAGATTAGGGAATAAGACGAGGGAAGCTTCTGCGTCTATGCAGCAGAAGGAGGCATGCGGAGACCCTGCATCTCCGTAAGATTCAGATCTGTCCTGAAACAGGAGCAGCAGCCTGTGCTGATGCCACGAAGTGACCTTTGGAGCACAGTGTGCTGTGTGTTATCAGGTCAGAGGGTTATCTGGGACCTGAACACATTTCACTACTGGGACTGAACAAAATCCCCTGCTGGTTTGTTCGTTTCTGTATATAGGAAACTAACTGCCAAAGTGTCAGTGAGCCAGGAGAAAGAGAAACTCATTTAATGGAAACTTTCCCTCAATAAGAAGAGCATCAGCCAAATTCTCGGATTGTTTTCTCAGAAGACAAAGCCCTGTCATTTTCTGCATGGAGGAGGATGTGATGTCATGCAAGGCTGCAAATCAAACTCAGTCCTCTCAGCCTCGGGAAGTACCCAGCTCTCCTCCTGGACCCAGGCATGAGAGCCAAGACATTGGTGACCACCAGCTGAGCTGATCCAGGGAGTGAGGCTGTGGATTGATGACTTTCTCTCCTTTCCCTCCTATACAATTTCCCACTGAATAAATTGGACTAGTCACTAGGGTTCTTTAGATAGATATGAGCACAGCACCTGACTGATCCGCTAAATCAGTGGTGTCCAATAAAAATTCAAGGCTAGCCACACTGTGAACTACACTTGTGGTTTTGAATTTTTCTTATTAGCCACGTTATAAAAAAGCTACATTAAGCCACATTATAAAAAAGCCACAAGCATTAGCCACAATTCAATAGCCTACTAGCCACATTTGGCTAGTGGCGAACGTATTGCATACTGCTGCTCTAAGTGCTTAGTAGTAGAGCAAGGGTTGACCTAACAGAGCTTTTCCCATTCTAGTTTCTCTGATTCTGTGATAATTATGTAAAGGCTCTTTTCCCAAGTACATTTGCTTGGACATTTTCCAGTTCTGTTCACTGTTGAGTGTGCACAAGGGTATCATGGTGCCAGGTGAGCAAGCCAGGTAAAGGAAAGTTGTGCTGCTTCCAAGAATGGAAATATCTCTATTAGGTGTTCAGCAGAGCTCTGTATAAGCTTTCTAAACAGGCCATCTGTCAGCTGAAAGATGGACCTGTCTGGGGAACCCTACAGAAATACCAAGATGGCAGTGAGGATATTGATGATTTTTTTTTCATTGTATAGCACCCAAGCTTCCTGGGTGTTTCATGGTCTCTGTCCTGAAGAGGTGACCATCTAAAGCCCTGATTCTGTGAGCTTGTCTATGGAGGCAGAGTCTAATGTCTGCGTAGCCCCACTGAAGTCTAAGGACTCTATGGGGGCACAAGGTTCTGTCTGCATGGAATAACTGGAATGATTGGGGCCTAATTTTATAGAAGAGTCAATTTGTGGATCAGGAACAGAAAACATGAGATGTACAGTCGGAGGGAGTGCAAAGGTTACACAAGTAAGACCATGTGGCTTCTTAAGTTTGTTATGTGCACATCTTGATGGTGTTGCTTGAAGTATTTATAAGCTAGTTTTTGGATGGATGGAGCTGGAAGTGAAGTGATGGGAGTGAGGGAGGTGGGAGTTTCTGTATAACTAATACAGTTTGGATGGACAAAGGAACAAATATGGGGTACGTGGTTGTGAGGATGATGATTTAGATTTAGGAGTAGTCTGGGGGCTGCATCTTTTGAATTAAGAGATTAGAATTTATAAAATATAGTTTTAAACATTTATTAGAAGACATTTAACAAACCCGTGGTGATGGGTTTATAAGGGGAGAGCTAGCCATTAATGATCCAGAAGAAGGAGCCCAAAGTCCTTGCTCCCCAGTTTTTTATCTAACTAATCAGCTGGGATCCCAGGATCTTTAACTGTTTGGGAAGGCCTGGACAAAAAGGTGTTTCCTGCAGCTCTTTGTAAAAGGCACCAATCTTATGCATAAGCATGTTTCAAAAGGCAGTGTATTCTAGTGACAAATATCTGCTATAGGGACTAACTCACTCTCTGTCCCGGAGCTTCAACCTTAGCAGTCTAGAGCAACGCTAAGATGGTGGGTGAGAAATGATGAAGCACTGTTCCTGATGTAACTTGGTTCTAGTCTGTTTAGGCCAGGGGTAGGCAACCTATGGCACGGGTGCCGAAGACAGCACAGGAGCTGATTTTCAGTGGCACTCACACTACCTGAGTCCTGGCCACTTGTCTGGGGGGTTCTTTGTTTTAATTTTAAATGAAGCTTCTTAAACATTTTTAAAACATATTTACTTACATGCAACAATAGTTTATTTATATATTAAAGACTTATAGAAAGAGACCTTCTAAAAACGTTAAAATGTATCACTGGCATGTGAAAACTTAAATTAGAGTGAATAAATGAAAACTCGGCACACCACTTCTGAAAGTTTGCCAACCCCTGGTTTAGGCAAATATCCGTATGTGCACATCTAGGATGAGAAAGGGGGACAGTTTGGCATCTTAATTGTTAGATTTTAAATGATTCAGCTTTACAGCAGATAGATTGTGAGCTGTTTGGGAAGGGGACTGTTGTTCTGGTCAGTGTTTGTGCAGCACCTAGCTCAGTGGGGCCCCTAGTCCATGACTGGGGCTCCCAAGCACTACGGAAATATAAACAATACTAATAACTGGGAAACCGTGGTTCCATAGGCAGCAGAGCAAGAAGGATTCTGCATTCAGAACCCTTGTATTGTATTTATTTATTGTTATGGGTTTCAAGAGTCGTAGGCTGGTAGTGACTGAAAGTCCTCTTTTGGTGTCTGTGTGAAACGAGTTGTTGTTATCTCTACTGTTGCTGATGGACAAATGTCTGCACCATCATGACAGTTGGCTCTAAGTGTCTGCGTAGGTGGCCTGGTCTAAATGGAACTGTGAGGGTGCCCACTTTCCTCTCGTGAGCACTGTCTGGTGAGTGGGTGAAAACCTGCTCTCTCTGCTCCCGGTGCCCCCTGTTGACCCTCACCTGTGTGAGGCAGGTCTTTCATGACTCAGCCCTCCAGCTAAGTCACACATAGCCAATGTGTGAATGAACAAACCTCCTCCAGGGTAAAACGTCCAAGTGGGCCTGTCCCTGTGCCCTTGTTACCGTCTTTAGCCCTGTCTCTGGGCTCAGTTCTCAGCCCCGTCTGGGCTAGCTTTCAGTCCAGGTCTGTTCTAGGGTAGGGCAGTGCCTTCAGAGCTTTCTCCCTGGAGAACCTTCAAGTCCTCAGCGGTTCTCTTGTTTAAATTTTAGCCCCCTTCTCAGGCTTTTAGTACTGATTCTTATCCCCTTCTTGGGGCTTAGGTCACTTCCCCAGTTGCCAGTGAGAACACCTGGGCCCATCCACTACTCTGGGTCCCAAAGCAGGGACCCTACAAATAGTCCAACTGCTACTTTGTGTAGTAACTACTACTACTGCTGCTGCTAATTCCTGGGCCGCTTCCCACGTAGCCCCTTCCCTTTAACCCTTACCTCAGGATTGTCTGTCTGTTCCCTGCCAGTGCAGGGTCTTTCTCAGGAGCGTCTCACAGCCTCCCACTCCTTCCTCACCCTTCTGGTTCGAGCCAGCAAATGACCTGCTCAGGCCCTGCAGCTCCTTTTAACTGAGCCATGTGGACTCTGATTGGCTGCCTCCCTGCAGCCTCTCTAGGCAGCCTGGAGGATCCACCTTCATTGCACCTTTCTGGGGCGGAGTGTGGTAGGACCGCGAGGACTCCAGCAGAAGGCCTCAAAGGGTCTAGTACACCCCGTCACAGGAACATGGAAGTTGAACAACTCACCGCTTCTTCAAGACCAGGCATGCAGCACATCGGCGAGACGAGGGAAGTGTCCTTGCTGCCTCTGTCCTGGGATAAGATGGGCTTTTGTCTCCAGTCACCAGATGAAATGTGTTCTAAAAACCACACTGACATGGAAGATCTTGATTTTTGAGAATTACATACAGGTGAGAAGGAATACTAGCAGGTAAGGTGTAAAGGGAGGTTTGGTGTAAGAAAGGACAGTAAAGGATTAGGTGTGACATTCACGGCCACAGATATCTGAGACTGTCAGGTAATCCTAGTTGTTTAGCATGAGTTCTGAGAATCATTAAGGGGTCATTTCACTAATTAAATAGGATTATCTCAGTGTTGTGCTGAAAGTCCAGGTTGAAAATTAAACAGGACACCTTGCTTGTTAACATACACCCTTTTAAGGATTTGTTTCTCCTTCTAGGTAATAGAGAAACCTTTCGCTTGAGAGACTGTTACAGACTGAGAGTGTGCAGAATGATTATGGGGTGGTAGCTCTCACTTCTGGGAAGGAGAGAGTTTAATTAAACACATGTCGTTATCTTTCTCCTACTCTGGCATCTGTCCATCGCTTGTGTCCAGGCAGCAGCTGCAGCACATTTCTGCTGAGGCTTGGTGAAGTGTCAGTTCCATTACTGCATTTGGCCGTCCAGTCATTCTTCTAGCTGGTTCCATGACTTCTGTATTTGAGTGTGAATGAGAGATTATGTGATTGTAACTTTCTATAAATTTTATACCAGAGCCACTACCCAGCCAAACAAAATGTTCTTTCTCTCCTTGCATATTTACTAAAGGCAATACACCTAGCATTTTAAAGAGGACTGAAAGTAACTATAGGATGTGAGCTGCAAAAAAGATGTTTTCAAGTAAATTAGGTTTTGGCAGTTTTTTGGATACTTGGTCATGTCGGATGAGTCAAGTTCTTGGCAGAAGTAAGAAGAATTGGCTTGATGGGAAATATTTCTACGTGGTGTCCTTCATGTGTTACAATAATGCTTGCAAATGAAGTCTTGTTCATAGGGAGTCCTATGTGTGTCTGATCTCATTTATTTGTGCATCACTTTTCTTATCTGAACATTTTCCCCCCAGTCTTGTGGAGTTTCCTGTAGTGGTATATTGCTGTGGTCCAAGTACAGAATTTCCTTGGGATATCTTCATGTTCACTAAGATAGCTTTGTGTTAGATGTGTCTCTTAGGAACAGGGCAATAATATCCGATGTCTGTGGCAGCAAAAAACTTTTATAACAAGTAAGGACTGAAATAATGTTGTTTCTTTTAACATTTTTGGTGAATTTGCTGCTGAAGGAAGGTGTTATAGGTGTATGTTGACAGTTGTAAAGACTGGTGATGTCATCTGTTGACAGAACAATTATCTACTGGGCATTGCAAACTTCCCCTACGTGACTCCCCACCCCTACCCAATGTGCCTCCCTCTTAATTTCCAGGGATGACCTCCAGGAATGGGAAGGGAATTCAAGAATCATGGCTCCTGAGTGTGTGGCTTCTCTGCTGAGACATGACTGGTGCTAATTGTGAGGGTAGTTGCTTTGTGATGTGAACATCTTCTACATTTGGAACCAAAATAATGTTGCCACTTGAGTTCACAGGTAGGGCCCTGACCCTTGAGTTTGGTGAACGTTGGATCAAACCTTCTGTCATCATACGATCGTTGACATTTGACACAACAGTCAGCATAATATTAATTTACAGTGCTATATCATGTTTGATAGTAACAAAATAATGGTCATCATTAAACCTGAATCCCATATGAATCAGTGCACTAGAGAGGAAATCCTCCAAGGTATCCAATTCCTAGTTTCCAGTATTTTAATTGGACACTGTCAACTTCGGAATCATGTTTTTGTCCGGGAACACTGTACCTACTGTAGTTACAGGTCACCAGAGCTGAGAGAAGTTAGCAAACACGTTTAGAGATGCTGATCACCCACAGAGGAAGGCTGGAGTTGTGAGCATTCAGCCCTTTTAAAAATTAGGGCAAATAAGTGATTTGCCCAACACTAGGCAGCAAGCCAGTGGCAGGCTGGGAGAAGAGCCCTGCTCTCCTGACATGTAGTCAGTGCCCTGTTTACTGGCTTATGCTGTCAGCACACAATGGTAAATTGAAGCAGGGTTTGAGATGCCATTTTGATTTCAGCAGCTGCCTTGTCCCCAAACCACATACCCTTTCACTAGTGACTACTCCTTCTAGAACCAGCATTGCTCTTTGACTAACTGGTTATTATGATAGATGGATCTAAGACAGGGGTGAGCAAACCTTTTTTTGGCCTGATGGCCACATCTGGGTATGGAAATTCTGTGGCGGGCCATGAATGTTCATGAAATTGGGGATTGGGGTGTGGGAGTAAGTGAGGGCTCTGGCTGTGGGTGCGGGCTCTGGGGTGGAGCCAGAAATGAGGAGTTCAGGGTGTGGGGAGGGGCCCTGGGCTGAGGCAGGAGGTTGGGGTGTGTGTGGGGGGATGCGGGCTCTGGGATGGGGTTGGGGATGAGGGGTTCAAAGATGCAGGGGGCTGGGACCAAGGGGTTCAGAGGGTGGGAGGGGGATCATGGCTGGGGCGAGGGGTTGGGGTTCAGGAGGGGGTCAGAGGAGCAGGCTCCAGATGGCATTTACCTCAAGCAGCTCTCGGAAGCAGCGGCATGTCCTCCCGTCTGACTCCTACGCAGAGGCACAGCCTGGCTGCTCTGCACGCTGCCCCATCTGCAGGCGCCACCCCTGCAGCTTCCATTGGCTGCTGTTCCCATTGGTAGTGCTTGGGGCAGGGGCAGCGTGCAAAGCCCCCTGACTGCCCCTGTGTGTAGGAGCCGTAGCGGGGGATGTGCTGCTGCTTCTGGGAGTTGCGCGGAGTCACGGCACATGCAGAGCAGGGCAAGCCCCCTACCCCACTCCATGGCGGGAACTTGAGGGCCAGATTAAAACATCTGAAGGGCTGGATGTGATCCCCGGGCCGTAGTTTGCCCTCCTCTGATCTAAGACTAACACCACTTCCCTTCCTCATTACTACCCGAGGCTGATTTTGTCTCCTCCACAGCAGTTTGGCTGTTGTCAACCCAAGGACAAGAGCAGCGAGTGTTAGACATGAATGTATTTCTTCCCCATAGAGTTAGCTCTTTGCCGCTTAATTGGCCTGAAGGAAACAATTCTGACTTTGAGCCAATGGCTGAATTGATTTAATGTAAAGATGCTGACCTGGTCTGATATTAACACATTGTCCTTAAACTTCTCTTGTGATGCATTATAATCTGATTTTGTTTTAATAATATGGTTGCCATGGACAATATCCAGCAAAAACCTTATGCAGACTTTTTGCTGACTTAGCACAAAATCAAAGTTTTTAATATTGTAATGTGAATTCTTTTTCGCTCTGCCTCATTGCCAGAGTTCAGTAAAGGAGACTTGGTATTTATTTGCTGAGTTTTTAATTACTTGGCTCTGGGTAGGATAATAATTAAATGAATGTAAGAGGTTGGGAAGAGGGCTACAGGCACAGGATGTGGGAGTTGTGGCCAGGGTGGTCTTGATGCCAGCTGGCAGAGGGCACAACACTGTACAGGCATTCCTGGGGTCAGATATGCATAAGGATTCCCAAAAAGGTGGCCTGTGGGGTCTCTACCGAGAGTCAGAATCCCACTGGTCATTGCAGTCATTGCAGAATGTCAGGTCATTGTGTACTGCGTATATTAATGTGCAGGCTGAGCCAGATGGTGATTAAGAGATTGCAAAATCTACAAGAAAGGAGTACACAGGAAAAAACAAACAAACCTGCAGGGTGGTGTCCTCCTTATGAATAAAGACAATGGATTATTCTGATATATCTGGGGGTGCAAACAGACACGTGACTTGTCTCATGAACGGAAGATCACAGCCAAGCCTGACTGCAAAAGGCTGGAAGAAGTTTGGGTGAGCATTACTCTGTAAGACATGAAAATATCTACTTAAGTAAGTTTAGGCTCTATAATGTGTGTTATGATTATATTTTACATGTGGCCAATGGTTTCCAGTACTTTTACTTGGTATTACCCGAATGTCTGTGCTTTGTTAAATAAATGTATACGCACTTTCACTACAAGCCCATCAAAGTGCTTTATGTTAACTGGAGTGATGATCTGAGGTGGAACTGATATGTAGGAGTGTTCTGCTTCTTTCGAAGCAGCGAGTCTGTGAATATTGCAAACGTCCAGTGGACCAGGGGCTGGACGCTCTAGGGAGACACTCAAAGGGCTCAGGGGTTGGAGTGTGCCTATCGCTAACCTGGAGAGAGACACTGTGGTCAGTGTAGGCTCAGAGAGAAGTGCTTATGTTGCCTGTGGTTGATGGAGTTGAGGAGCTGACCCACCGCAGGCACAGACAAGATGCGTCTGTCATGCTAAGGGTAGGTGGTAGCGAGGTGCCCCACAACCCTGGGTACCCCCCAGGAAGTGTCACAGGGAGCAGGGAGTGAAATAGAGGGGAAGGAAATGTGGTGGGAAGGGGCTGCTTTTAGGATAAGGAGGGAAAATAGGGAGCAAGGAAGTGTTGGGACAGGGGAGTGTGGGGGACAAGGAAGGAGAATGGGAGGGGCAGAACCTGAGACTGAAGTGAAAAGAGAAAATGAGTGGGAGAAGAATGTAAGGAGGCCATGGGGAAGTAGGGAGGGGAATAGGGACGGGAGACTGGACAGTAGAGGGTTGGGGACGGGGGATGAAGCAGGCGAATGAAGGGACGTGCAGATGAGAGGGTCTGTGAAGATTCAGAAGGAAGCAAGGAGGCATTAAGGGAGGGGCCAGGAGAGGGGAAAGAATAGACCGGGTGAGGAGACTGAGCGTGGAGTTTGACTCCGTGCTGGTGCGGGGAGGCTTCCATTTGCATGTGTGCATTTCAGGTGGAGTTTTCAGCCCTAAGTGATTGCACATAAATTGGGGATAAAAGCATCTCTCTAAAGCTTAGTAAATAAATACATGGGGAGATGGGCCAAACACAAATACGGACCATTTATTTATAAAGCTAACTCATTGTAAGCCAATTGCACGACATTTTTGTATCTTTTCAGTGAGTTTTGAACCTCGCTGATTTATACAAGCAGGGCAGACCTGGCCGTTAGGGTTGGTGGTACTACGAACAATAATAAAGACACTAGCCAGTTTGTTAATGTAATTCGGTGCAACTGTTCGGCAGCTACAGAACCACTAGCCAGCAGCGGGAGCACAAATTAATTACCAAACCTCTTCCCAGAACTGTATTGGCTTTATCAGTGACATCTGCAGGGATATTTATGACAACAAAGAAGAAAACAGGAGCAACGCTATCCTATTCTGTGCAGTGCATGCACTCAGGGTTTGCTTGGTATAGCAGGTACCCAGGGCAAAACATGACTGATGCTGCCTCTTGTTACATTTGTCATGTTGAGGATCTGGTGATACATCAGAACACAAGCCCCAGTTGAGCATTGCAGGGAAAAGGGTTAAAGCTCGCAGGTGAAAAAAGCAGCAAGCGTGGTATGCCAAACTGAAAAGAGCAAAGTTGGTAGAGAAAGAAATGCTGCATTCAGACACTGCAGAAAAGTAATGGCAAGGTAAACTTCTCAACAGTCAACCTACCAAGACACACTTGACTGTCCCTTTCATTTCGATAAAAAGGCAAAGAAAGATTTCTTTACAAGGCAAATAGTAAAACTAATATTGAATCCTGGCGTCCTGATCCTGCAAATACCGGCTACAAGTTGTGGTTACTACCATGAGCAATCCCATTCAAGTCAATGGAGCAACTCACTGTTCCAACTACACCCATTAGTCAGTGTTTGCAGTGAACATTTCCACACCTGCCATGCTTCCACAGGTGGTTCCAAGAGAGACTTCTAGCCAACTCAGATAAGAAGTTATGGAAGCGTTAATGGACAGATGGGTTTTTTTTCTGCAGCTTTTAAATTTTGAAACCATGTGCCTTGACTGTAATATAAAGTGTCCATTGATGTGAAGATACCACGAATAAAGGGTGCTTTTCTTTTCTCTTTGGCATTGATTCATTGTACAGTTAGTTTTGTGGCAACTGAATGCATTTGTGTGCGGGGGTTGGGTATGTAGAAGTAAAGGCACTATTTGCACATTAACGGAGTAGGTTTATTTAGCAATCAGTAGATTCTTCCTCATCCATCTTTTTCTTTGGTCTTTTGTCAGAATTTCAATCAAATCCTCTTCCCCCCTTTTTTTTTAACGTCACAGCCATCTTGAACTGTACTCATACATATATAGAAGTGAATGTTTAAAGTCCAATTGACACAAGTTAAGGAGGAAGGTTCTGTGCATCTGGGGTCGGGCTTGGGTTATGGAGGATTGCAAGTATCAGTTACAAGGTTCATGACTAGGGTGTCCAGACAGCAAATGTGAAAAATCAGGACAGAGGATGAGGAGTAGTAGGAGCCTATATAAGGAAAAGACCCAAAAATCAGGACTGTCCCCATTAAATTGGGACATCTGGTCACCGTATTCAGGAGGTACATACACACCACATAACCAGCATTGATCCAGATAAGGGTATGGGAGTTTTTAAAGTGTCAGTGGATAAGTGGGCTCAGGTAAGCCACCCATGGAATGTATTAAGAGTCAACTTCAGTAGTGGTGTAGACATTAAGTACACACACAGAGATCCAGCCAGCTACACTGTTCTGTGCTAATGGCATTAAACACTGTCATAACACCCTAAGCTGCATTGTTTTAGAGCATTGCTCTGGAATGTTTTATAATTACAGCCTCTTGTTCCATCGCTCTCCTTTCAATATCAATGATAATGGTAATTAACACTTTTCACCCACTGATCTCAAAATGTGTCACAAAGGCAGGTGAATATCAGTTATCCCTCTTTTACAGACAGGGAAACTGACACGGAGTGGAAATGGCAGACAATGAGTGAATGGCAGGGTCAAGAATAGAACCCAAGTGTCTTGACTCCTGATCACGTGCCCTACTCCCTGATGTGCAACAAGAGGCTCTTTTGCAGAAGAATGAGTTCACAGTACTTCTGTTTGGCAACAGGTGAGCTAAGTTAGGTTTAATGCCCTGCGGTGGCCTGAGAAGATATGCTTAAATGTACAGCAGCTCCGTGTTCTTTATCCAAGTACAGCTCCCTCTGCTCTGACATTTACCTGTTTTATGGACTTTTCTTCTGGCATAACAAGATTGGGCGGGGGGGGGGGGGCGGCAGCAAATGTAACAGATTAATTTTTCTAGGTGTGGGTGTGTTTACCATCATTTCCTGACTGCCCAGATGGGGTTGGCCTGCACAGGTAATTTGTTTCCTTTAAGTGTTTGGAATGGCCTTCAAGACATTATTGTAATTAGGCTGCTGCATTGTGACGGACTTTGGGTCCCCACATCTGTTACTTTGCAGACACATTTTTTGACACCAAGATGTTCATGTGTCTGCCTGTCTAGCTAATAAATCTGTTGATCTTTCTGGCTGTCTGCCTGCCATGGTAGAGAAATTTTTGAGCTTAATGGAATCTTTGCAGCTGACAGCTAAATGGGCTTAATTTTGACACTTACTTTTTTTTAGCAAAAATCATGCATTTGGATGGCTAACCCTCAATCATTGCATGTTTTAACATTTTCAGCAATTTTTGTGACAATTTCAGCAGAAAACCCGTCAACATGTTACATTCCAATGTGGAGAAGTGTGGTGTTAAAGCACTTTGAGTGCGTGTGTCATTCATTGCCCAGTGCACAAGCCACATCCACTCCCCACTGAATGCATAATTTAAAAAAGAGTCTCACATGGCATCAGAGAGACGTGCGTTCCTGGTTGGAAATGTCTGGCTTCTGAAGAACTACAAGTTTAGACCCTGGAAGTGTCAACTCAGCCTCTTATTCCAGGGTGCTGTTGAAAACCTGAGTTCTACTCAGCAAAAGGAAAACTTTTCAAAGGCAATTAAGACCCAGATCCTTAAAGGTAGTTATGTGCCTAGATCCTGTTGATTTCAGTGGGAACAAGATGCCTACCTTCCTCTGAGCATCTGAACCTAAGTGACTTAGGAGCTCCCCAAGTCCCATTTTCAAAAGTGATTTAAGCATTAAGGAGACAGACTTCCTAACAATGCAGTAGACAAGCACCTGGGAGAGGGGAGGATTCTCAAAGCATGAGTTATAAGCCTCATTCCCATTGATTTCTAATAGAAGTTAGGTGCTTAACCCACTTAGACACTTTTAGATATCCTACTAGGCGCCTATGAGTTTCTTTAGTTGACTACATACCTGGCCCTTGGGAACCTAAGGGCCATTGACTCCAAACGTGACTTAGACACCTAAGTAACTAAGGCCTAGATTTGTAAAGATAGTTCAGCATTGTAGTGCTCAGTGTTGCAATGCCTAGCTGATTTAGGACCCTAAATCTCATTTTGAAAAGGGAATCAGGTACTTACAAGCCAAAATCCCACTGACAATCAATGGGTCATGAGTGCCTACATCATTTTACAAATGAGATTTAGACTCCCAAATCCGTTAGGCATTGCAGCACAGAGTGCAGCAACACCTAAATACCTTTACAAATCTTGGCCTAAGGGACTTTTGAAAATGCTACTCTTCATGGACTTTAATATCCCACATGACTTTCCATGATAGTAGCGTTTGTCTCATTTCCACTCAGCTCCTCAGGGTTTATATTACACCCGCTCTGACTCCCGCTGACTCACTGGCCAAATTCAGAGTTGCTAGGGAAGGGTGATAGCTAGTTACTTGGGAGTAAGCTGAAGGCCAACCCTAAACTTAAACATTACTAAACTTGCCAGTGTAGTAATATTGCTTAGGGGGTTGATTTTTTTAAAATTACATTTTTATATTGGCAAGAGTCCTAGTGTAGATGCAGTTATATTGCCAAAAAAGTGTTTTTGCTGATGTAGCTTATTTCAATCAGGGAACTGTTTTATACTATACCACCATGCCTTTTCAAGTGTAGACCAGGCAAAAGAAAGTACCAGTCTAAATTGGTGTTATTTGCATGTGGAAAGGATTGGAAGTAGGTATAAATTATATCAGTTTATATTGTGGGTAGAATTCCTGGAAGCCCCAGTGTAAAAGTTGCTCTAGCATCTGTGTCAATTAGACTTACTCTTAGTCTTCAGGGCTTTCAATCCAGCCCGTTTCACCTTGTGAGAGAGTTACACATTTATGTACATAGGTTTATAACAGAGCACCTTCTCAACAATTTCTCTGACCATATACACAATATTTAATCAAACCTACAAAGCTCCCGAGAAGGACTCTCCCCTCAAACAACATCCTGCAGTCAAACGACTGAAAAAAAGCCCCAAGACCTACAGAGAAACATCCTCTAGCTTCATTGGACCAGCGAAACAACCCAGTTCTAGCCAAGAGCCCTTCTCTACTCCAGCCCCTTGATGTTCAGGTACTGTTGAGTTGAGTCCCTAGCTCATTTCAGTGGTCATGATGGCACATGGGAGAAAGACATCTCCCAGGTATCCAGCACCCTCGCCATCTAGGGCTTTATAAACAAATCTCAAATTTTACCTCCACCAGCACTCTGTCTTTAGCACCATGCCGAAGCATTGGTCAACACTGACTGAGAGTAGAAAGCAGTGCACCCTTTACTGAATCGCCAAACCACTTTCACCGCACCCTTGATTATCTTTGGAGGTTTCCCAACCAAGTATAGGCCAAGCCTATCTCTACTTAGCTGGTAAGGTCTTCAGTATCCCAATCCAAGATGATATAGGTAAACTGGGTTAATACTAAACAACTGTAGGTACTTTAATAAGGTTTGGCCAAACTATTAGGAAAGTTTCCCTAAATTTGGCAGTGGCAACACACTCAGGTAAGTGGGAGAATGGACTCATCTTACTTTTGTAAAGCAACAGAATATTTTTAAAGGTTTGAAGCCTCAGTGAAAGGTTCCATAATTGCTAGTTAACTGGCCTGGTAAACAGATGCTTGTGTAGACCTGCTGTAATTGAGGGTGTGTGGGTCATGCCGGTTAATTACTGTCTGACTGCTTGGAATAGAAACCTTTCCACAGCCATAGAATCACTCTGCATGTGATTGGAAACTGACCATTTGTTTACTTAATCTGCATTACATTTCACAAAAGAATTCTCACGCACAAAACGTGCAGAGAGAAGTGAGTGTGTGTGTGTGGGTGAGGGGGTTATCACCCAGGCAGTTAAAGGCTTTGTGGGCAAGTCTCCGACTCATCTGGAGAGAAAAGACCTAATTAAACTCCCAAGCGTAACCTGTCCCTGACAGACCCGCCTTCAAGCCAATTGTGCTGTCACTGAACAATTGAATTAGAAACTACAGAAGTTAGACCTAAACTGCCAGGACGTTGGGGTGTCTCATGGGCCTCTGCAGAATCTCTCCTCCCCTCGGACGAGCACCATGTGGGGGTGGAGCCCACTATCCATTTTCGTAGGACGAGGGGCTTTTTTAGAAAGATTCATTTTTCTCCAGGAAGGAGAGGAGAGAAGGTCCAGGAGGAGGGAACAGGCCTTTACGGCCCTAGATGATGGTGGAGGACAATGGTTTCAGACTCTGGGCTGCTTCTGAAGGAGGCTGTTCTGGAGGGAGGCTTAGAAAATGGGGCTAACTGAGGAGGAGATTGGATGAAGGGCAGGGACTGAAAAAAACTAATGGGCTAAATCAACTGCTCCCGGGAGACCAGAGTCGGGTTCTGCAACTGCTGGGGCAGCCAGCAGGCACATTTGTGGGGAGGGAGGTGTGAAAAGGCCCAGGAAAGTGTTCATGGGGACTAGTGTGTGTCCCCCTCCAACAACTCTGGGAGCAGGAGTACTCCCCTACTGGGCCAACAGCAGCTCCTGGGAATCCAGGGACGGAGGCTGTGGCTGCCAGAAGAGATGGCAAGGGAGGAGGAGGGAGAAGGGAAAGGGGGTGTGTCTGTGTGGGGGTGCAATCTCTCCAGCCCCAGTAATGCTGTGACATCAGGAGGGACTTTTTCTGAACAATCATTTACTGTCAGAGTGGGGCTGTGCAGGGGGATGGTAGGAGGCTGGAGGAGGAAGGGGGTGGGGATGGGAAGGGGGAGGGTAGAAGGCTGGGGGTGGGAGGATGGTCCCATTGAGGGTGGGGATGTGAAGGGGGAGGGTGGAAGGCTG
>ML677388.1:12568536-12631985 GCA_007922305.1 Dermatemys mawii
ATGGTCCCATTGAGGGTGGGGATGTGAAGGGGGAGGGTGGAAGGCTGGGGGAGGGAGGACAGTCCCTGTGGGGATGGGGGTGGGAACGTGCAGGGGGAGTGTCTGAGTGAGAGAGGACATTGGCTCATTGGTGGCAAAATCTTTTTTTTTTTTTTTGCTAGGATTTGAATGGAGTTGGGGAAATAATTAAAACAATGGGAACATGGGTCTGTAGCCCGGGGCTAGGTCAAGAACTATGAATGACTCTGTACTAGGGGCCGTAAAACCCATGTGTCTGTTCCGCCGGTGGTTTCGTGTGTCCCGCAGCATTATGAATTGAGTTTCCAGGTAGAGCTCTGAGGGAAGGTGCAGGTTCCCTTTGCGGATGAGGACTGAGTCAGACCGGTGATCGCTTTGTGAAAAGTGTCTGCCCCTGGGTGACAGGGTGTTTTTCTTTTATCTTTGTTTTTGTGTAAGTTCAGGCAAGAGCAGGATTGTCTGATTTCACGAGCATCGTCGTCGCTGAGAGGGAGACACTGTACTTCTCCTGCGGGAATCCTGTGCCAAACAATGAAAATCTTGTGGGCAGATTTTTTAAATTCTGCAAAGTTTGTGTGTCAGTAAATCAATATGGCTGCTGCATGGAGGAGGGAGATCACCCTGCGGCCTCCCCATCCCCTGGGACAGGGATTCAGCAATGAGGATGCACCTGACCCTGACACAGTACAAGGGCTGGGTCTGCCCCAGAAACACCCCGGGGCTCTGTCCCTCTCTGCCAGGTGCACCAGGTGTGGGCAGACAGGGTCAGCCTGGCAGGATCCAAGTGTGGAAGGGCTTAGTAGGGGGGAGGGGTCCAGATGTGGGGTGAAAGGTTCTGGGTGGGGCTCAGTGCAGGATCTGGATGCACAGGGACTCATTGCAGGGGTTCCAGATGCAGGGGGGGGGTCTAGGTGAAGGTGGTTGGGGCTCAGCAGGGTGGGGTGTCTGGGGGCTGGGGAAGTAGGACTTGGAAGGGGGGATCTGTGTGGGGGAGCTTGTCAGGATGGTCCAAGGGTAGGGGTGTGAGGCTCACTGAGATGGGGGTTCGAGTGTGGGGAGCTTAGTGGAGGTGGTGGTCTGGGTGCAGAAGTGGGGGGTCTAGATAAGGAGGGTTGTCAGTGGGAGGTCTGAGTGCAGGCAGTGAGGCTTGGCAGGGTGGGGGCTCAGGTGGGGGAGGATCAGTGCGGGGTTCTGTGTTCAGGGGGGTGAGGCTTGGCAGGTTGGGGGCACGGGTGGGGGAGGTTGAGTGGGGATTCTGCGTGCAGGGAGGGGGGTAAGGCTCAGTGGAGATGGGGTCCAGCTGTGTGGGGTTTAGGTGGCTGGTGGAGTAGCTCTCTGTACAGTGACCCTCCCCACACTAAGCAGCTGAAGAGTGATGGGGGCAGGAAGCGAGAGGAGGTACACACCGGGGGGGAGGTTTCTGAGGGTGGGTCTGACCTGGCCCTGGCTGCTCCTTGCAGGGGAAGAGGAAGTCCCATCCTCCCCTGCCCCCAGCCCAGCCCAGCCAAGCCAGGACTAGCATCTGAGCCCAGCACAGGGCAGGAGCCCCTGGCCAGTGCATCCCCAGCCCCTCCCTCCCCTCCCCCCCCCACCAGTGATTTCTCTCTCTGCACTTGCGCAATGGTGCAGAATGCCCCAAATGACGTGCAGCACTAGGCCTGTGTAGGACTCTGGAGCTGGAGAGGAAGACCCAGCCCCTGCACTGAAGAGCTTTTGCCCTAGTTGGAGGTATCCAAACAAACATGGGAGTAACAAACTCCGGGCCACTTCTCGCCTGAGCCTTCTGCTCGCGGGCCGTACCCCTGCCCTCCTCCACTGGTGCTTGTTTTCATCCTTAGGTTGTACGATCTTCAGGGCAGGGCATGTCTGTGCAGTTCCGGACACGCCTTGCGTGGTACTGTAGTGAAAACAGCATTCACTGAAGCTGTTGAAATCTTCCTGCTGCGACTCTCAGGAGGACGATAAGATGACTTGTCTGTGCGGCTAGAGTTATAGAATCTCAGGGTTGGAAGGGACCTCAGGAGATCATCTAGTCCAACCCCCTGCTCAAAGCAGGACCAATCCCCAATTAAATCATCCAACAGATTTTTGCCCCATATCCTAAATGGCCCCCTCAAGGATTGAACTCACAACCCTGGGTTTAGCAGGCCAGTGCTCAAAGGGAGTGATTTCCTACCTGTGGCTCATGGCACATAACGATGTGTCACTTTCCCAACAGTTCATCCTTCCTTTGTTAAAACAACCGAATGTCGGACCCCAGCTTCACAGCAGAGACTTACTGACCAGGTCTCCTTCCTCTCTGCCAGTCATGCCAAATGACACCCCCTTCATCCTTTCCTCTGCTCCTGGCTCAATGCTCTTTCCCATTTTCCCCTTAGGAAAGACACCCCTTTCTAATTCCTTTCTCTCGATATTCAAGGCACTCCAAGCCCTCCCATCTTCAGTGTTGCCTACCAAAAGTGAGTTAAGAAACTCAAATAACTTAAACGAAACTGTCTTGACATGCACAACTGAGTAACCTTCTGTTCTTGTGACTATGACCCATGTTCCTCCTTCCCTCCCCTCCCTATTTTTTGTTGCTCCCATTAAATTAAGGCCAGATTCACCAGTGTGTTCCAGCTCCTTTGTGCTGGTGATACAAAGCAGCCATAAACCTGGCTAGGTTAATGGCTCCTTTGTGGCTCGGGAGCACCTCAAAGCAGCTGGAGCACAGTGGTGAACTTGGGTTTTTAGACTGTAAGGCCCAGATCCACAGAGGTATTTAGGCTGCTAATTTCTATTGATTTCGATGAAAGGATCTGGGACTCCTTTCCTTGGGTCAGATACTCTGTCTTTATATTTGTTTGGTGAAGCCTCTGGCACAGTGTAAATATAATAATACTGTAGTATTAGATAATAGCACATGGCTACTTCTCAAGATTCCTTAACTAGGGCAGGGATCTGTGGGAATGCTAGTTTAGAAATGCTATCCTGTACAAATGGAACAATGGTTGCCGTATAAAATATTCCTATTCTGAATGAGATAGTCTAGATCCAGCACTTTCAAACCCATTATAGTCTCTTTATTTTGCTTACCCTATGGTGCGTGGTGTTTTTCAGGAAAGGCATGTTTATCAAGTCCTTGGTGCATTTAAGTACAACAGGGTCTTATTAAGCAAGCAGTTTCCTTGTTTTAAATAGACACCAAAATTGCAGATTTACCCACCAGCCAAAATTAATCCTAAACCTGAATAAATTCCAGCAACAGAAGGGAAAATACTCCAAATGAGGAATGGGGTGGGGTGGGGGACGAGGGGTGGCTGTGAATGTTTTCCCTCCCTGCTGTGTTAGACTGAAATAATTCCCAGATACAATTTCCTAGCTTTTCTTGTTCTTTAATGGGCCAAATGTTCTAGAGTTTGATATTAAACCTGAAAGAAAAATAGGGGACAAAAGGCAAGGAGGGGACAAAATAAGGTCTGTGTCATTTGTACGATACCGTGTGGCAATTTCCTACTGCACATCCCTGCAGGAAAAGCTGGCAGTTGAGATCAGACTGTAGTAGCAACCCAAAGCTTAGCACAGGAGTATTTTTGAAGGAACTTTGGCTTGTGTCATGTGATTCTTGCGAGAACTCCTTGACTTAAGAAGGAATCTAAATGTGTCAGGATTCCCTCCCCACTCTGAACTCTGGGGTACAGATGTAGGGACCTGCATGAAAGATCCCCTAAGCTTATATTCCACTAGCTTAGGTTAAAAACTTCCCCAAGGCACAAATTCCTTCCTTTGTCCTTAGACAGACAGTATTGCTGCCACCACCAAGTGATTTAGATAAAGGTTCAGGGAAAGGACCACTTAGAGTTTCTATTTCCCCAAAATATCCTCCCAAGCCTCTTCATCCCCTTTTCTGGGGTGGCTGGAGAATTAGGTTAACAAAGGGAGCACAGACCAAATCCCTGGTTCTTAGGATACTGAAAATCAATCAGGTTCTTAAAAGAAGAATTTTATTTAAAAAAAAACAAAACACACCTGCAAACTCAGGATGGAAGGTAACTGAGCATGCTCGGATACTCTCACATGAGGAGCAACTTCTTTCCTGTTCTTTTTGACATTATCACCATGGGAGACTTTTAAAGAAGCCATGCTGCCTAGCAGTGGCTATTATCTAACCATATGTGTGTGGGGAGCAGAGATGAATAATAGAATCATAGAATATTAGGGTAGGAAGAGATCTCAGGAGGTATCTAGTCCAAACCCCTGCTAAAAGCAGGACCAACCCCAACTAAATCGTCCCAGCCAGGGCTTTGTCAAGCCTGACCTTAAAAACCGCTAAGGAAGGAGATTCCACCACCTCCCTAGGGAACCCATTCCAGTGCTTTACCACCCTCCTGGTGAAATAATTTTTCCTAATATCCAATCGAGACCCTCCCAGTGCAACTTGAGGCCATTACTCCTTGTTCTGTCATCTGCCACCACTGAGAACAGCCGGGCTCCATCCTCTTTGGAACCCCCTTTCAGGGAGTTGAAGGCTGCTCTCAAATCACCCCTCATTCTTCGCTTCTGCAGACTAAACAATCCCAGTCCCCTCAGCCTCTCCTCATAAGTCACATGCCTCAGCCCCCTAATCATTTTCATTGCCCTCAGCTGGATTCTCTCCAATTTGTCCACATCCCTTCTGTAGTGGGGGGGCTCAAAACTGGACGCAGTACTCCTGATGTGTCCTCACCAGTGCCAAATAGAGGGGAATAATCACTTCCCTCGATCTGCTGGCAATGCTCCTACTAATGCAACCCAATATGCCGTTAGCCTTCTTGGCACAAGGGCATACTGCTGACTCATATCCAGCTTCTCATCCACTGTAATCTCCAGGTCCTTTTCTGCAGAACTGCTGTCTAGCCATTCGATCTCTAGTCTGTAGCAGTGCATGGGATTCTTCCATCCTAAATGCAGGACTCTGCACTTGTCCTTGTTGAACCGCATCCGATTTCTTTTGGCCCAATCCTCCAATTTGTTTAGGTCACTCTGGACACTATCCCTACCCTTCAGTGTATCTACCTCTCCCCCCAGCTTAGTGTCATCTGCAAACTTGCTGAGGGTGCAATTAATCCCATCATCCAGATCATTAATAAAGATGTTGAACAAAATCGGCCTCAGGACCAACCCCTGGGGCACTCCGCTTGATACCAGCTGCCAACTAGACATCGAGCCGTTGGTCGCTACCCCTTGAGCCCGACAATATAGCCAGCTTTCTGTCCACTTTATAGTCCATTCATCCAGCCCATACTTCCTTAACTTGTTGACAAGAATATTGTGGGAAACCATATCAAAAACTTTAGTAAAGTCATGTATATCACATTCACTGCTTTCCCCATATCCACAGAGCCAGTTATCTCATCACAGAAGGCAATCAGGTTGATCAGGCATGACTTGCCCTTGGTGAATCCATGTTGACTGTTCCTGATCACCTTCCTTGCCTCCAAGTGCTTCAAAATGGTTTCCTTAAGGACCTGCTCCACAATTTTTCCAGCCCAATTAGGGTGACCAGATGTCCCAATTTTATAGAGACAGTCCTGATATTGGGGGTTTGTCTTATATAGGTGCCTATTACCTCCCAATCCCATCCCAATTTTTCAGACTTGCTGTCTGGTCACCCTAAGCCCTATGGCCTCTGCCCCTCATGCTCCTAGAAACCAAATGAAACCCCCAGTGACTGGAGGAGAGAAACTCCTTTTGCAATATCGATAGGGAAGAGACAAACATGAGATTCCTTATCCCTCCCTTCACAGCTGTTAAGCCAGGGGTCTCAAACTCAAATGACCACGAGGGCCGCATGAGGACTAGTTCGTTGGCCTGAGGGCCGCATTATTGACACGCTCCCCTCGTTGCCCCTGGCCCCGCCCTCACGCCACCCCTTTCATGAGGTCCCATCCCTGCCCTGCCTCCTCCCCTGAGTGTGCAGCTCCCCGCTCCTCTCCCCTCCCTCCTGGAAAGTTCTAAGCGCCTGGAGGTAGGCAGGGAGGGGGCGGGGGCGTGGGGAGCTTGGCGGCTGCAGGAAATTAAGTGGGTGCAGAGAAGGGGCATGGGGAGCTTGGATGGCCACAGAAAATAACCCCGCGGGTCACGTGTTTGAGGCCCCTGCCTTAGGTGAACTACTCCATCACCTAACAAATCTGAGCCTCATACTCAGCCTCAGTGTTACACATTCAACATATAAAAGTATAGTAAAAAATATTTTTCACGGTGCATTGAGTCGTAGTGCCGACGCACGTTATACTCCTTGGGAACAGCAATCGTTTGCTGACAAATAAGGCATTGAATTTTATTTTTTACCTCTGTGAAAAAATATAAATTCTCCCATTTGTCTTGGAAAACTCTCTTTTCTTCCATGAATGTTACTTTTTTTTTTTTGATGAAGTCATTTCCAAGCAGTTTTAATAAAATATATTCACTTAATAATGCACCTCACCCAAAGGACCAAACAGGAACTTAGATTTACTTCTTTTAAAGCACCCTCCTGGACTGTGCTGCACTCTGCCTCTTCCAACCCCTTCCCTGTCCCCTTCAAACCTCTTCCCTGTCCCCTTCAACTCCCTTCCACAAAGTTCCCATCCCAACTCTGCCCCCTCTCTTCCCCTAGTTCAACCCCTTCATCAAAGTTCTCACCCCAGCTCCACCCCCTCCCCGCCCCAGTCCAACACCTTCCCCAAATCCCCACCCCTTTCTCCCCCTCCTCCCCTGTGCACGAGGCTTCCCGCTCCTGGCCCCTCTCTCCCAGAAACCGCTAAGCTGCCAGAGAACTGCCTGGTGGTAAGTGGAGCAGCGGGAAGCCGCGCGGCGGGGAGAAGCACGTGAGGGAGCTGGGGAGGGCGCGGGGAGTTTGGCAGAGGGCAGTGGGGGGGCAGGGAGAGCATCGCGTGCCACAGGGAAGGGCTTGGCGGGCCTCATGCGGCCCATGGGCCTCATGTTTGAGACCCCTGTGTTAAGCTGTGTGTTGGAGCTGATTTATCTCCCCGTAAGGGTTTTAAAGTATGTTTTTTGTGCTCTAAGGTTGTAGGAACTCCGACTTAAGAGACAGACCATTCTGCTAGAACAAGGAGTTGTGAAGCACAGGGAACACTAAGGAGACTTTCTGCTATTTCAGTGCTTTGGGGCCTGGCTTGTAGGTCAGGAATTTTGATGCAGTTGCTGATATATATTTTAGATAATGTATGAAGTGATGTGTATTGGAAAACAGCGTTCACATTAAAAAGTCTTCCCCTCCTCCAATATGTTGCTGCAAACAAAATCAGATGGGCTAATGGCATTGAGAGGGGAAAAAATTCCCCAACTATTAATGAATGCCAGATTTGCCAACCAAGTGAATCGGACTTTTTCCTTGGTGTTCAGAAGGAATGACCATGCACTTTCTCAGAAAAACCAAGCTTCAACAATGGAAAAAAACAAAAAAGAGCCTTATGAAGTATACAGCACTTGGGAAACAATCAAAAAAATCTGAGCCACTGGGTTTTTCTAGTTTTTATTTTTTCAGTCTGCTCTGTTTTTGAAACTGGTTACATGGTTTCCTGTTTATTGCAAAACTGGTGGGTGTCTGCATTTTGTACCTGTGGCGCATTCCAGACTCCACACACTTCCTGTCTTCAAGTGGGCTACTAAGATGACATTGTATCTTATTTTTTCTGTATCACACTTGCAGCAAACTTTCAAAGTGGAGTCCTGATTGTCTGCCAGCTCAGAGGTTACCAAGCATGACATCGTAAAGACAGTCTAGGGCTAGCACAGACTAATGAACAACATTTGTTCCTGCTGATCCTGCTTTCTGTGTTAGATGTTTCCTTTTCTCTGGCTTGTGTTCCTTTATAGGATTCCTAGTTGTTTGCTGGACTACAGTGAATACTCAGGGTGCTGTGGACTATTTTCTCTTTGTATTTTTGTTTATAGCTCGTAATCGTTGCCCCATTCTGTGATTATCCCTAGAACCGGGGCAAAAAGAGCAACAGTAGCACGTGTCCCATACATGCTGCTTCCGAGTCTCAAGACTGATCCTGAGTGGCCACACGTAGGGGTTAGGGAGCATTGCAGTTGACATGTCCATTCCATCTGTGGCTTGTGCTGAAAATGGGGGCTTTTGAGCATGTGTCACTGGGAACGGGATAGGGCTCACAGAAAAGCCACCAGATGGTCCCAACTCTCAGTTTCTGGTCTCGCACGCAGGATTGGAACCCACAATCTAGAAGTGGTTGAAGAAGAAAAATCAAAACACTGAAAACCAGTTAGATTGCAGCTACTCAGGACATAATCTCCGCTACTGGGGAACTTTTCAGAATCCTACTGGAAGTGTAAAGCGAAGTGTGGGAGAAGGAATCTGTTCCTTCCTGACTCATCGCTGGGCACCCACAAGCTTGTGTTTGGGCTTTGACCACAGGAAGAGTTAAACAGGCTAACTCACTGGATTTTCATTTTAAAATATTGACAGTTTTGTTCTCTGCTGTTTGTACTAAGAGCAGTGAATGCGTGGACTTGTGCAGTTCACACCAGGCTGCAGTATACTCTGCAAACATCCTGCTACTCTCTCTCCGCAGTTGTGCAATATCAAGCTCCAAGTAATTCTGTAATTACTTTCCCCTGGTTATTTTGGGTATAGTGAGAAGTGGCAATGTAAGAAATGCACTTTAAATGTTTTAGCCTTGTGTGAATTTCTTCCTACACAATTGATTTCTAAGAGCACTACCCCATTCCTTACTGCACTTATGCCTTTTGGAATTCAAACCCTACTCTTTGATTATGGGAACATTATGGAAGTGTGCCTTTTTAGAACAAGAGATCCCATGGTTGTTTCAAGTCGGCAAAGCTAGGAGAGGGAGAGAATTAGAGGTCTGTCAGAAAGATTCCTCTCGGTATTTCCTGCTCGTGTCTGTTTCAGAAGAGATGAAGGTTTTCGTTTGTGTGACCAGTGGAAGGATGCAGAACATAAAACTAGAACAAGCATTTGGACCTAGATGCACAATAGGAGTTTGGCATTTAAATCTGGGTTTAGGCTCCACTGTGATGTACAAACTCCTGCTGACCCCTGGAGGTGCCTAAAGTCAGCACCTACATTTTGTAGTAAAAGCTCCCTAGCTACCTATGTTTCTGCCTCTGAACATTCACACTGCTGCCTCCCTCTAGTTGCCGGAGCAGGGAAACTGGATCCTAGGTTTCCCATCCAGGGTGAGTGCTCTAACAACCGGGTTCTGATTCTTTACTTATGGTTTCAAGGGGCGTTTGAGGGAGCCCCACATCAGAATATCCTATAGCCCAGTGGTTAGAGCACTCATCGGAGTGATGGCAGAGCCCCGTTCAAATCCTTTCTCCCTCTCAGGTAGAGGCGGGATTTGAACTGAAGGTTCCCAATATCCTATGTGAGTTCCTTAACCACTGGGCTAAGTGTTATGAGGGAGGTCCTCCTTCTACTCCTCTTCCTCATTTTCCTCTGTGCCCTCCCCAACCTGGTTTCATGCCAAAATGACATAGGTGTCCAACTCCAAAGAGGGCTCCCGGCTGTGAGTCTTAGGTGCCTCCCTGCAGGTAGGCGCCTATCTAAGGTTGCCTGGTATCAGGTTTTTGGCCAGAACGCCTGGTTGAAAAGGGACCCTGGCAGCTCCAGTCAGCAGTGCTGACCGGGCCATTAAAAGTTTGGGCGGCGGTGCAGCGGGGCTAAGGCAGGCTCCCAGCCTGTCCTGGACCTGCACAGCTCCCAGAAGCAGCTAGCATGTCCCTGCAGGCACAGGAGTGGCCAGAGAAGCTCTACGTGCTGCCGCTGATTAGAGCACCAGCTCCGAAGCTCCCACTGACCAGGAACTATAGCCAATTGGAGCTGGGGGGTGGCACCTGTGGGCATGGGAAACGCGCAGAGCCCCCTGGCCATTCCTGGGAGGGGGGATGGACTGAGTTGGGGGCAGGGCCTTAGGGAAGGGGATGGGGGCTTTGGGGCAGGGCGGACCAAGGGTGTTCAGTTTTCTGCAATGAGAAAGTTGGCATCCCTATGCTTATCGCAGTGAGCAAGGTGGGGTTTAGCACCCCCTGATTGGCATCTTTCACTGACAACCTCCGGTGTCTCCCTGCCTTGCACGCTGGGTTTTGTGAATTGCAGCCTAAGGGGTCCAAGTCTCCCACTTCGAGAGCTTGGAAGCTTTGTCAATCACAGTGATTTTCTAGGTGCCTAAAAGTTAGGCACTGCTTGGTTTTTCCCCTATTATCTCCAGGCAGCCCAGCTCCACACCCCAGGCCTCAGATCACACAACATTATCCTGGTGGTCTGGCTCAGAATTTCTTCCCTACTTTGTGCACCAGAGAAGTGGGGAAGCTTGTAGCAAGGTTCTGCAACTTCTTGGGCTCAAGCTGCTGTACTGGTCTCCAGGCAAACAACCCAGCTCACCAACCTACTCTTCTGGTTGCAAATTTGACTGGTTCCATAGAACGTCGCACTGTTACTCAATTAACTCCCCCGGGGAAAGCTGGAGAGTAAGAGGTAGCTGCAGGTAGGTCACAGATAAGCCAGGTAATAGAGAAAACAATGTTGGGCACTTGGCTGCAGCAAAATAAAAATTCCACAGCAAAATATTAAGTTGGAAGGCCTGGTGGAATAAATGTCATATTCTGCAGCCATGGTACCATAAAGGCTACAGAGCCCTGGCTGAGATGAATGGGGCCGTTCACACCTCTTAAAGTTATTGCTCAAGCTCTCTGTAAATTTAGACAGGCACCACTGCATCAGTTTATAGTCAGTTCGTGGTTTGAAGGTTATCTTCTGCACAGTCCTGGGTCAGAAGGGAAATTCCATGGCCACAGCATCACACAATATAGAGGACCCTGTCTATAATACATTTATAGAACTCCAGCCACCATAATATCTAGCTGCTAAACTTGATTACGTCTCTTGCCCCGCTGTTTGTAAGTGAACATCTTCTTAGATTGTAAACTACGAACCAAGGAGAGTATTTTTATGCAATATCCTGATTGGAACCTCAGGGGGCTTCTGTAATATAAATATTAATTACCACTGCAACTACTAATAAAATATCTTTATGGTTCTTGACTGGCTGTTGAAATCTGGCCCAGCTAATTACTGGCCAGACTTCACACCATTGCTCCCTTCTGTGCTACCACTGACTTCTCCACTCTCCTCTCATCTGTGAACCAGTGAATTTACTGCTAGTCTGAGCAGTATTCCTTGATGCAAGAATTTATCGCCATACCACAGACTGCAGGTCTTGAGTGTTCCTCTCTTCGTCCAAGCAATACACGTAAGCTTCAGAATATGTAAATGCAGTGCCCTGCAGAGGAGCCGGAGGTGGCGCCATGGTAAGATAAAGCACAGAGGTCTTATTTCTTGGTGGGAATTTCCCCATGCCTGTTGTGGGTTACTGGTGCCCTTCTGCTCCATTCTGCAGAGCAGAACAGTGGGAAGCTTCCCTTTGGAGAGGACAGTAGATCCCTTTATCTGCCCTTTTCAAAACTCTGCCACTCGATCGCTGCCAAAAAACCAACAACACAAAAGTTAAAACAAAATAAAAATATCCTGGCCTTCCAGGTAGTTATGGGCTGACGTATCTAAATGCCAATATGGGAGTTCCTCTTTCTGGTCTACCTCAAGACCAAACTACGGTCATGTTCTCAGAGCTGTGGGCATTGCTGACATCTGCAATGAGCCTTTCGCACAGTGAACTCTGAGGAGCAACTTCGTATGTGAAATGGAAGACTATGGCATAAATCTCCTTCTTAAAACTGTTTAGGGTTATTGACTTTATTCCTGTTAACTTTTTATTCTGCTTTTCAGGAGACGTCTGATCCCTTGGGTGTATAAATAGAGTTCTTTGACGATTCCTTTGCTATCTCCTACTTTCTCTGTTTTGGAAATGAGTCTTCCTGAGACAGGCTGGTTCCCATCTTTTCCCATACACCTTAGCTCTCCTATCTGATCCACCCAAGAGAAGGGTCACTCTAAATGACTGTGGAATTTTGATGCCTGCCATTTATTTGCTCACGTCAGCCTTGAATGTAACACAAGTCTGAGTGGTCTGGGACAGCGGACTGTTTCACGTTTTCCTTTGTTTGTGTTATGGTTGATTTGATATTCAGACCTCACTTGGTTCCCTGTGGCTGCATCTTCTGAATAAGAAAAATTACTCCAATAGACTTCTGACCTCTGGTTTTCAGTTAACTGTGTCACTTACCTCATTTTGAAAGAGTGATGGAAACAAACAAACAAAAAAAGCCACTGACAAAGCAAGAAGAAAATCCATCTTTTAATCCTTAGTCAGTGAGTAAGTCCCATTGACTTCAATAAAATAATTCATGTGAATAGGGATTACCAGTGCGTCAAAGATTTCCAAGAAAATGATTCTCTTAAAGGGTTTAAGAGAACATTACAAACCATAGAGATTAAAAGTAGTGGATAATACCATTTTTTATGCCAAAGCTAGCTCAGTATTGATTAGAATCTTGCAAGTGGGAGAGTATTTTAGCTGTTCCTAGAAATCAGATGATTGGCTGCAATAACTTTAAATGAAAAAGGTTTCTAGATGCAATTTTTCATTTACCTATGACGACATCACCTGCCCTTTAATCCACCTCCCTTGGATTTATTCTGAAATTTCCAGATAGCTACTTTTTTAAAAAACTAACCTGACAGAGAAATGTGTTTTCTTTTCCCTCCAAATTATCCTAGCATATGGTTTGGCACCAGCAAGATTCAGTACTGGCTCGTAACAGCTTTTTGTTATACAAAAAACATCAAGGCTTTTAAGTCTGACACCCTGCATCCTCTACATGGTAGAAATAGATTCCCCATGGGCATGGAGCACTTGCTTTTGACCCTGGAAAGCTCTGTCAGATGACAGGCATGACACTTTTAGAGTTAGAAGAGCTATTTTAGGTAGTTTTTAGAAGGTGTTTTATTCTTAGTAGTTGTAATTTTCTTTCTCTCAGCCCTGCGCAGTCCCCATTTTGCTTCATGTTAGCCAAGGCCCCTGAGTTTACGGCAGACATATAAGAAATAGTTCTGATAAAGTGCTGAAAACTTTGTCTAAAACACTTGTAAATTAGCTTTTCTGACCTATATGGATTTCTTGATGGTGCAATGTAGTATAAAGGTTTTGTGTCAGATTTTCAGGTGTGTGAGCCAAGTCCATAACACGCTCAGACTGATAAAAAAAAATGCCACCTTACAGCATCATATATTCAATGTCTCTGAGTATATTATTATTGTATAGGTTTACAGATTGATTAATACACAAATTATTGTGAAGCAGTTCCCACAAACTGTAGGAAATAAAAAGTTACACTACCCAACATAATATCTACTCTCTACTTCTCCACCCACAAGTACCCACCCTACCATTACCACAGCTATTATACACCAACTGAACCCCACCTCAACCTTAACTCTGCCCATCTTTTGCCCTTCTGCATGCACTCCTTTCCCAAGTTATTCCCCCTCCCATCCTAACTCTAATGGGGGTGATGTTTGGTGTAGTAGTTATTTATGTTGAGAGATGGCAGTCTGGGGAAAGGGTATGAGCAGAAGGCAGTAAAAAGGGGTGATGGAAGGCTGGCATACTTCGGAAGGGCAGAATTAAGGTGAGGTGGTGGTCTTTTAGTATATGTAGAAGATATGTACCTTAGGTGACTAAACTTTTCATTCCCTTCCTTTTGTGGGTTTGTGCCAAGTATGCTGTGTTTGTAGTAACCCCAACCGCTTCTCTAGATGGACAAAGTGTGATATGGATCTGGCTATGTTAATCAGGCCTGTGTGTGCCCAGCCTCATTGAGCGGTATGCACACATATCAGTCATGATTCTGCACATTCCATCCCAAGTAATCAATGTCATCTGCGTGTGCCAGATCCTCCATGGACCCGGTGTGTGTGAACAGAGTATTAACTTTCAAGTTGCATCGTGAATAACAGCTGAAAATGATCCTACATGTGACATTTCAAAACTGAACAGAACCTTGCTTCACCTCTGCACCAAGCGTTGTATAGGTGGACCGTCATTTTTAGGAGCTTCCATCCAACAATGGAAACTAGGGACTTGTCTAGATGAATAGTTAGGCTAACAGGCAGCTGTTCAGTCTCAGCTGGAGTCTGAGTGCTGGGACCCTACACCCTGGCAGGGTCCTAGAGCTCGGGCTCCACCCTGAGCCCGAAGGTCTACATCAGATTTTTCAGCCCCATGAGCCTGAGTAACCTGACCTGGGCTAGTTTCAGGATTTTTATCCCCGTGTAGACATAGTCCTAATGTGCAGCAAGCTAGTATATAAATCGACAGCATACTAGTATGCAGCACACCGTGTGGACCTTGCTACCGTGCTCAGAAAGTTCCTTCCTGTGCATTGATCCACTCCCGTGTCAAAGAGGAGGGGATCAAAGGGCACTAAGGAGCTTTGAGTGGGTGGTAGCAGGTTCCACATGGACACTGGTGCTCGGTAGCGCTCCACTTCAGCTTGCAGTGCGCTGACTGTTCATCCAGACAAGCCCTAGGTGGAGCCAAAGAGAAATTTTATCCCGAGCCCATGTTCAGAGACTTCCTGTTAGAGTGTACGAAAGAAAACCAAACCCCACTACACAGAAAAGGAAAGGGCACCAAAGTAAGCCCTGGGTGAAATTGCACACCAGTTAGCTACCTACTTTTACAGGAAAAATCTGGAGCTGTGCCCTCATTTGATGTCCATTTTAGAACACGACTGTAACAACAGTGTCACCCTAAAGTGACTTTATTACTGACAGACATAAATCTGACTGTAAATGCAATGCAAAGGCTAAGGGGTGTGGGTGCAAAACTCCTTCCCAAAGGTTAACTTGTGTGCACGTGAAAAATACAAATATTTTTGGCTTCTTTGAAACAGGCAGGCAAATGCACATCTGCATTCCATTCACAGCATCGTCAGTTTGTTTGAAGAACATGGTACAGCTTAAAACCCAGGTTTTCTTTGGATTAGTGTTTAAGATTTGGTTTGATTTATTTCCAGTGAAACTACTGAAATGTAGGTTTCTTTTTTTCCCCCTATCGCGGCCAAATTGTTAAGTTAAAATAAACGTTATGTTTTGATGTATTTATTTATTTATTTTAGTTACCACAGAAGCAAGAATGTGGAGCAGGGAATTTTGACACTAAAACTTACAGGAGAGACAGATTAACTAGGCCAGGTGCCAATAGGGTTTAGGTGCCTTCGTTGCTTGGAATGCTTGACTTGTGTTTTCAGTAAAGCTTTTCATGTTTGTCCTGGAGTCCTGAGGAAAATTAATTTTGTTGCTATCAATTCTCCATCTGCATCAGCCTGACAGCCTACGAGAAAAAATTGTCAGGTGATCAGGCATCTGATGAAGTGAGTTCTAACCCACGAAAGCTTATGCCCAAATAAATGTGTTAGTCTCTAAGGTGCCACAAGGACTCCTTGTTGTTTTTGCTGATACAGACTAACACGGCTGCTAGTCTGAAACCTGCGAACAGAACCCACCTGGCACTCCCAGCTCTTCGCATTAGCCCTTAGTTATACACGGTAAAGCGAAACAATCTCCAGTCTCTAAACTGGAGTGAACAGGAAGGCAAAGAACCATTCTAGCCTTTAACTGCGTTGTTGTACTAGAAGCAAAACAGTGATGGTCCTTATATAACGCTCAATGTAGTCTGTAGGAAGGTACATTTGTTACATTGTAAGTTACTCTGTTGTCTATCGCTAACCTAGGCACCAGAGTTAACTGTATTTTATTTGGCAGCTGGAGTTAACAAATGCTAGTTGAAGTTAGCCTTTTAGTTATCACATCTTCCATATGTTTTCTAGTTCCACCCCTTACTCTTAGTATACAGTTTAGCTACAACACACTTCTCTTTGCCTTTTGTTGCTTGCCTGTTTGTCTCCTTACACATACTATGACATACAGGGTACAGCAAAATTGGAGCATTCGCAGGCGGAAATAGTGTAAACTTCATTTATTGTTGCAATGTATGCAGTGCTGAAATCTTGCTGACTCTTGCAGATTTGCCTTCGAGTTTCAAATCCTCTAATTCTGGAGCAGTTGCAAGACTCCTAACATCCTTCTAGCCAAACCAATCTTCCAGTAATGTTCCATCAATGCAGGGGTTAGATATTGGAATGAGTAATAAGCATATTTTGCCTTAACATAGCCTCTGTCGTCTAAGATCCTCAAGTCATTTTGCGTTTTAATTACATTGCACAACTACTGTGCTGTAATAATTATTGGAGCCAGGCGGATACAGCAAACATTTTGGGGGGATTATTTTGGTGAATTTATAAGTGAATTGCCCCTGCCCTTGTTCATACCCTTCTGTGTGTGCCTCTTGTGCATATTTTAGAAGGAGAGTTCATTAGCAGAATGGCTACAGAACAAACATTTTAATCAGATAGTCAAAAATTTGTGCATAGAACAAATTTCAAAGGAATGATCATGAGCATCCTCCCTGCTCAGCCCTTGTAGATCTTTTTAGCTTACTCTCCTGGGCTGTGATTGGTTGCTTCCCAGAGACATCTCTAGGCAGGCCTGGAGGACCCATCTCTACTGCTCTTTCCTGGGGTACAGTGTAGTTGGGTACAGGGCTCCAACAGGGGCCCACGAAGAGCCAGGGATATCCTGTCACAGTTATATAAGAAGTTATGAGTTGGAAATTATTCACCCAGCTCCAGTAATTATTGCTACACTGGTTTTACAGATGGGAGAAACCAGGCACAGAAAAGCTAAGTGAGTTGGCCAAGGTCTTGCAATTGAGTGGCAGAATAGGGACCAGGACCTACAAGTTCTGATTCTTAGATTTGGAACCTCTAAAACAGACATCCTCTCACTGATGATCACTAAGCTGAACATCCCAAAGGAATGACTGAAAGGAACACTCTTTTGCTTTTAATAGGATTTAGATGATTAATTATAGTAACTCTAACTTTTTAGGAAACTGTAAGTAGTTAATGAAAAAAATAAACCCAGTATCTGCTAATGGGCTTTTTCATGTCTCTCTCAGCAGGACCAATATTTCTCTTTCTCTCTCTTTAGGGAATGCCCTTTAAATGCATTAATGAATGGCAAGAGCTGTGAATTGTTAGTGAACTCTGCTTGGTGGCAGCAACTAGTAATGTAGTTTCTATGTGTTAATTCCTCCACAGGCAAAAGTCTGGCCCCTTTCTGGTAATGACAGTTTAGGGCACTGAATGTAGAGTCCCACAATACATCTCTAACTGCCCATTTTTGCATTTGTTTCTGGGGCCAACAAAACTGGAAATAGAAGGATCTTCCCCTTCGGGGTGCAACAGTTGAACTGAGTGTTTTTTCCTTTGGTGGATCAGTAGCTCTTTCAGTGTGCGATTGTTCTTGAAATCCTTCCCTTCAAATAGAGGATACCTGCTAGGGGACCTGGGGGCATCACTGTGGACCCAGCAACTGGAACATTTTGCAGGCAAGTTTAAGTAGATTCCTTGTTCACCAATTACCTGATTTTTGTTCCCTGTTGTCCCTGTGGAGCAGGGGTGCCCCACCCAATACCCTGAGAATTCAGAAGGATGAGCAAGACTGTAATTCTGGTGTATGTGCTTGTTTTAAATACTACTACTTTACTAATTTCAGATGCTGGTGTTGTGCTGCCTTTTGTGTAACTGGGCTGGTGCTTTCTCTGGGGATTCTTGGAAAATCTGCCTGCTTGCCCTTGATCTCATCTGCCTTTAAGAGTACAAAGTTCAGTGCTTTCATTGCTGGGAAATGAGGTTATTCTCTTTGAGCATGAAGGGGCACATGGATGACATCAGTGTCTGGAAGCTCGCACAGCATTTTGTATGTTGCTGGTTGTTACTTCTTGCCAAGTACTGACACTGAGTATGGCTGCATTTACACCTAGAGGAGCCCATAATCTGATTCCAAATAGGACGCTGCAGGTCAGAGCCCAGATCCACAGTCTCCTAGCAGGACACGGTTTACTATAACTAGTTGGATTGTTGACACTGGATTACTCTTGAGATGCTCTGCTGAGGAAGTGGGTTTTGGGGAGAGGGTTGAATGCAAAGGTAGAGAGAACCTGGAATTCAGTATTGCAGCTATTTGTAAATTCACACCTGTACGTACTTCTTGTGAACTCTGGTTTATTTCTGATTTGGATCTGACCCTGCAAAAGGTACTGAATACCTCTGATGTCAGTCGGTACAGCAGGAACGCAGCACTGGGTCCCTAATGTGCTCTGGCTGTGTTTAACGGCTTGTTGTGTTATACATTGTGTGTGATATTTAGACGGGAGGCTGTTTCTGTAATTTATGGAGGAAAAATAATGCCCTACTCTGTTCTCTGTCTGCTGGCAACAAATTAATTTCTTCAGTGCAGTGTCTTGTAAGCATGTGGCTCGCTGCCGGGAAAAATACACTACGAATGCGTCTCAGAAACACAAACATTCTCACAGACACCCACCCACACCCACAGGAATTATCTGTTAAAATCCCCAGGAGGATCAGTTCATTTTTTCCCTTCTGAAATCTATTAGCTAACATTACTGTCGGTTATATAACCCTCTCATGCCACACAGAAAACTTCCCGAGAACAGGGGATGGCTCAGACCCTCCCCCCGCTCAAGGCCCGAGCCTAAACGTCTACACTGCAGTTAAACAGCCCCTTAGCCTAAGCCCAGCGAGCCTGAATCAGCTGACGCAGTCCAGCCACAGGTGTCTAATTGCAGTGTAGATACGCCCCATAATACTAGGGCTTGTCTCGTGCTGTATCTGCACTGAGTGGCACTCAGTTAACAAGACCATTATGGTTTCTTGTTTATTTACTCTGATCCTATTTTGGGGTCCTCGACATGGTGGGTTTTCGGTGACAGATTGGGACTTCTTGACTCTGGGTTTTGCTTTGAAATACATTTCTGGGCCATTATAATGTTATTTAAAAAGTGATTTGGGCTGACGCTTAGCTCACAAGGTCTGACCATTTTGCAAGCTTGCTGTTTACCAGGGCTTTATCTTTAAAATATTATTTTTTGTGTTTCTGCATTCCAATTGTGGTATGATTCCTATCTATAAACTGTGGCTGCTTCTTATTTATTATTTGTACTGCGGTAGCACCTAGGAGCCGCAGTCCTGGACCAGAACCCCATTGTGCAAGGAGCTGTACAAATATAGAACAAAGACACCATTTCCATGTGTGCTGCTCATATATTTTTTGGAAGTGGGGAAGGGAATTTTTGCTACTTATTTATTTGTTTCTGATTAACAGGCCTTGTGAACATGTAGTGAAGTGTATGTTATTTAATGATTAATGCTGTTGTCTGAGAGCTATGTCTTCTGTCTTTGGCTCTATCCTTGATTTGCAGTGCGAGTTTGGGCAAATCACTTACACCGTCTGTGTCCCAGGCTAATACTTACCTCAGAGGGATATTTTCAGACCTGGTGGGTCCAACCCTGCTCCCACTGAAATTAAAACAACATTTCACTTGGAATTTCATGGCAGCAGGAACAAGGTTTGTGAAGTTCTGTCTGAGCCTTGTATGTGCCAGTTATTACTATTTTTTACATTCAGAGTATCATGGATTTTTAGCATTTGTCTTAGGTATTTCAGATAGGTATTTATGCACATGCCTAACTTTAAGGCACATGTTTAATCATCTTGTTGTATCAGGATCTTACTTGTAGGCATTTACCATAGCAGCACTGACTCTTAAGTGTGCTACACCCATTTTTAAAAAGTCTGCGAATCTGCCTGTGTTTATAGTACTCTGGCACAACCTAACCTGTCAGGATGATGCTTTAGTCTTAACTCTGCCTTTCTTGGCTCTAGTCATTGCAAATTTCCCTTTTGATGCTGCATGTTTACACTGATAACTTAGCTGAGGCGTTTAAGATTAACAGCCATGTTAGTCTGTATCTGTAAATAAGACGCAGAAGATTTGTGGCGCTGTTGCACTGACCAGTTTTTAAATGAAAGTAAGTGGGCATTCAGATAAGATTATGAACTCAGACAGCCAGGACTGGCGCCAGCTTTTTTGCCACCCTAGAAAGGTGAAGGAAAAAAGAATTCCTTACCCCGCCAAGAAGCTGCCGCTGGATTGCTGCTGCCAGCGAGATTGGCGAGGAGCAGTCGCCGCCAAAATGCTGCTGACGGTGGAAGAGTCGTTGACCTGCTGCCGAATCACCGCCGGTGACCAAATCAGCAAGGAGCAGTGGCCACTGATATGCCACCAATGGCAGAAGATGCGTTGAGCTGCCGCCGAATTGCTGCTGAGGCCACCAGTACGCTGCCCCCCAATTCTTACCGTCCTAGGTGACCACCTAGGTCACCTAATGGCTCGCGCCAGCCCTGCAGCCAGCTTTGAGAGAGTACAGGAGATAAACAGAACAGAATAGGGTATAACACTGTTCTCAGGGTTACTGGTGCCCATGTTGATGATAATGGCGAATTTCCCCAGTCAGGTGACCTGACATAGACAATGTAAAATCAGTGTCTTATTGGTACGTGTACTATGTTGGGCCCCTTGATGATGGGTGTCCACGCTATCTTCTGGGTAGCTGTTAGCAATGTGGCTGACTGGGGTCAGTGCAACCCAAAGGAGACACAAGGGGGATAAGGTGGGAAGATCCATCCGTAGGTTTAACAGGCAGCAGGTAATAAAATCCCCAACCCCTGGCCCCTTGGCTTGAGGACACAGTTCAGGGAGGAGGGGTCTCCCAAATAAACTCCCTGACTAGCTAACTAAGAAATTGTGACTCGCAGCTCTGCAATGGATCCTATAGAGTCATAGACTTTAAGGTCAGAACGGACCATTATGATCATCTAATCTGACCTCCTGCACAACGCAGGCTACAGAATCTCACTCACCCATTCCTGTAATAAACCCCTAACCTATGCCTGAGCTATTGAAGTCCTCAAATCATGCCCACATGCTCAGGGTTCAGCTGATCTCTATATTTGGGGTCGGGAAGGAATTAATGACTTCAGGGTGCAGAGAATCCTCCAGCAAGTGACCCATGCCCCACGCTGCAGAGGAAGGCGAAAAACCCCCAGGGCCTCTGCCAATCTGCCCTGGAGGAAAATTCCTTCCCGACCCCAAATATGGAGATCAGCTGAACCCTAAGCATGTGGGCAAGACTCACCAGCCAGACACTCAGGAAAGAATTCTCTGTAGTAACTCAGATCCCACCCCATCTAACATCCCATCACAGGCCAGTGGACATATTTACCTCAAATAGTCAAAGATCAATTAATTACGAAAATTAGACTATCCCATCATACCATTCCTTCCATAAACTTATCAAGCTAAGTCTTGAAGACAGATAGGTCTTTTGCCCCCACTGCTCCCCTTGGAAGACAGTTCCAGTACTTTACTCCTCTGATGGTTAGAAACCTTCATCTAATTTCCAATCTAAACTTCTCGCTGGCCAGTTTATATCCATTTGTTCTTGTGTCCACATGGGTACTGAGCTTAAATAATTTTTATCCATCTGATATATTTATAGAGAACAATCATATCTCCCCTCAGCCTTCTTTTGGTTGGGCTAAACAAGCCAAGCTCCTTGAGTCTCCTTGCATAATACAGGTTTTCCATTCCTCGGATCATCCTAGTAGCCCTTCTTTGTACCTGTTCCAGTTTGAATTCGTCCTTCTTAAAAACGGGAGACCAGAACTTCACACAGTATTCCAGATGTGATCTCACCAGTGCCTCGTACAATGGTACTAACACCTCCTTATCTCTATTGGAAATACCTCACCTGATGCATCCCAAGACCGCATTAGCTATTTTACGGCCATATCAGATAGACGGCTCATAGTCATCCTGTGATCAACCCAATCCGAGGTCCTTCTCCTCCTCTGTTACTTCCAACTGATGCATCCCCAGTTTATAACTAAAATTCTTGTTATTAATCCCTAAATGCATGATCTTACACTTTTCACTACTAAATTTCATCCTATTACTATTACTCCAGTTTACAAAGTCATCCAGATCTTTCTATATGACTGGCAATACCTCCCAGCTTTGTGTCATCCGCAAACTTTATTAGCACGCTCCCACTTCTTGTGCCAACGTCAGTAATAAAAAGGTTAGTCCCAAAACTGATCCCTGAGGAACTCCATTGGTAACCTCCCTCCAGCCTGACAGTTCACCTTTCAGTATGACCAGTTATAGTCTCCCCTTTAATCAGTTCCTTATCCACTTTTAAATTTTCATATTTAGCCCCATCTTTTCCAATTTAACTAATAATTTCCCATGTGGAACCAAATCAAATGCCTTACTGAAATAGAGGTAAATTAGATCCACTGTGTTTCCTTTCTCTAAAAAATCTGTTACTTTTTCAAAGAAGGAGATCGGGTTGGTTTGGCACGATCTACCTTTTGTAAAACCATGTTGTATTTTGTCTCAATTACCATTGACCTCAGTGTCCTTAACTATTTTCTCCTTTAAATTTTTTCCCAAGACCTTGCATACTACAGATGTCAAACTAACAAGCCTGTAGTTACCCAGATCACCTTTTCTCCTTTCTTAAAAACAGTAACCATGTTAGCAGTTCTTCAGTCATGTGGTACAGCCCCCGAGTTTACAGATTAATTAAAAAGTTTTGCTAATGGGTTTGCAATTTCATGTGCCAATTCCTTTAATATTCTTGTATGAAGATTCTCTCCCCCACTCAGTCCTATTAAGATGTTTGAGTTTGACTTCTACCTCAGCTATGGTAACATCTACCTCCATATCCTCATTCTCATTTGTTATCCTACTATTATCCCTAAGCTCCTCATTAGCCTCATTAAAGACTGAGGCAAAGTATTTGTTTAGATATTGGGCCATGCCTAGATTATCCTTATCCTCCACTCCATCCTCAGTGTTTAGTGGTCCCACTTCTTCTTTCTTTGTTTTCTTCTTATTTATATGGCTATAAAACCTTTTACTGTTGGTTTTAATTCCCTTTGCAAGGTCCAACTCTCCATGACTTTTTGCCTTTCTCATTTTATCCCTACATGTTCTGGCCTCAGTAAGGCAGCTTTCCTTGCTAATCCCTCCCATCTTCCACTCCTTGTAGGCTTTCTGCTTTTTTGTAATCACCTCTCTGAGATGCTTGCTTATCCAGCTTGGTCTACAACTCCTGCCTATGATTTTTTTCCTCTTTCTTGGGATGCAGGCTTCTGATAGTTTCTGCAACTTTGACTTGAAGTAATTCCAGGCCTCCTCCACCTTTAGAGCCACAAGTTCTTCAGTCCAATCCATTACTAATTTCCTTCATTTTCTCAAGTTAGCCCTTTTGAAATAAAAAACCCTAGTCACAGATCTATTTTTGTTTATCCTTCCATTCAGTTTGAACTGAATTAGTTCATGATCACTCGAACCAAGGTTGTCCCCTATAACCATTTCTTCTATGAGGTCCTCACTACTCACCAAAACCAAATCTAAAATGGCGTCCCCTCTTGTTGGTTTAGCAACTACTTGATGAAGGAATCCATCAGCTGTCGCATCCAGGAAAATCTGAGCCCTATTATTATTACCAGACTTGTCCTCCAGTCTACATCTGGAAAGTTAGTCTCCCATGATCACATAATTCCCATTAGTATTTACTTCATTAAAAACATTACAGAGGTCTCTATCCATATCCAAATTAGATCCTGGTGGCCTACCGCACACCCCAAGCACTATCCAAGGGAGGCTCTAGTATTTTTCTTCCCAATGTGATTTTTGCCCAGACAGACTCTGTCTTATCCATTCCATCACTTCTTATTTCTTTACAGTCTACCTCATCATTGATATACAATGCTACTCCATCACCTTTGCCTTTATTTCTCTTTCCTAAACAGCACATACCCTTCAATCCCTGTACTCCAGTCATGACTACTATTCCACCATGTTTCTATTATCCCTCTCCCTATAATAACTGGTTTCACTTCCTGCACCACTAGCTCTAGCTCCTCCATTTTGTTGCCTAGACTCCTCACGGTGGTGTACAGATGTGCTCTGGAGCCCTCATTCCCTGCAGAGGGCTGGTGATGGCTGCTGGCAGGCGTCCTCTCCACGGAGGAGTTAGGCTCCGCTGGTGCCAGGACTTCCCCTCCCCACAAAGGGGTGCAGGGCTCAAGGGGCAGGTTACAAAACTCTGCTAAAATCCTAAGGTTAGTCTCCCACCCCAGCGCCCAGATGCACTGACAGCAGGCGGCAGCCCTGGACTAGCAGCCAGAGCAGAGCTGGCCACCTGCTGACTGATCTCACTTGGAGGGGACTTGGGGGCTCATTCCACCAGGCTGGGGGGAGTTTTCCCAGCAAAGCTCTACCTCTTGCAGAGGGAAAAACTCAAGCTGAGGGGTCTTGCTTCCAGGTCCTCAGTAGGGTTACCAACTTTCTAACTCCTGAAAACCAAACACCCCTGCCCCACTCCTGCGGCACTGCCCCCTGTCCCACCTGCCCCCACATCACTTGCTCTCCACCCCTGTCCCCGTCGCTCACTCACCTGCCGCCTGCAGAACCGGGCTGGGTGGAGCTGACACGGAGCCTGCCCAATCAGTTCAACTCGTAGCTGCGCCGCTGTGTGCAAGGTTGAACCATCCTCCCTGCCGCCTTAGGACTCTTTGCTCCCTCTGCCCTACCGTGCCTGTTCAGGGCCTCCAAATACTAAACTAACGTGCTGTCCTTTTGGTCAGTCAGAGGGTACATCCGCACTGCAGGTAGGGATGTGCTTCCCAGCCCTGGCAGACAGACACACGCTAGCTCTGCTCAAGCTAGAGTGCTAAAAATAGCAGCGTAGCAAGGGGTAACAGAGACAGTGGCTTGGGCTGCCCCCTGAGACCAGACCAGACCAGACCGCCACCCATGCTAACCTCAGCTACTGCTCCTTTTAGCATGCTGGCTTGAGCAGAGCTAGCGAGCGTGTCTGTCTGCCCACTCTGGGAAGCTCGCCCCAAGTTGCAGTGACGGTACAGCCAGGTTGCCCCTTCAGGTGTGCTCATTCTGTACAGTTTTCAAAGACTTCAGGGTTGGGCAAGTTTTCTTGTGAGCTTTATGCGTTAAGGAATTAGAAAACTTGTTTAAGAATGGCACTATTCTCCGCAGCTCCATATGATCACACGGTGGAAATGGATGTCAGGGTAGGCGAAACTGTGAATGCAGTCACTAGATACAAAGGAACAGATTTTATAAAAAAAAATATGGAAGACTGCAGGGATGACCGTGACTTGCTGGAATCAGGCAACTTGCGAAAGAATAAATGACAAGAGAGAGCTAGGCCTGAGGAGCCACAGTATCCTTTATGAGTCTAAATTCTCATCCAAAAATATCCCTTTTAACCACCAAAAAGTCTCCTGGGGGTTGTAAACAGGCTATGCCATTCATAGCCCATATTATAAATAGAATGGGAATAAGCAAATATACTGTATTGACACAAGAACATCCTTGTTAGGGGGATTTTTCATGCAAAGTGGCAAACTGCCCGTGTAATTCAAATTTACAGTCATATTAACAACAACTAAGTCATGCCTCTCTTGTAGTAGCAATGGCCAGGCTAAACTTTACTGATAAAAGAGTTAGTGTAATGTGGGCATCTGTTTTTGTTGTTTTTCATTGTAGTGCATGTTTCATTGAGGACTAATGACTTGCTGGATAAGCTCCATCCAGCCATATTTATACCTTTCACCTTTTATCCTTTAAACAGGCCACTGCAGATTGAAACAAATGTTTAGTTGCCACACATTGCCCATTGCCTGCCTTTGTCTGCCACCAGGGATCCCTTTTTTTCTATGTGATGTTCACACAGTTTAGATGTTTGTCAGTGATGTGTGAACTTTACTCTATCTGGATTCATTTTTAAATCCAGCTTTGCCTGTGTTGATGCTGTTGTGGTGGTTTGTCCTCACTTAAGGAGCTGTTACAAGAGCAGAGGGATGTCCTCCAAGACACACACGCAGGTGGTCCGAGTGTGAAAAAGCTGCTACCTCCTCATGGGGAAAACAGACACTTTCAAGGACACTGGATCTTGTCAGTTTAACATGTGGATCTACTCTGAAAGGTGATTTTAAGAAAATGCCACCTTGTTACTCACCAGCCTTTCTGAGCCCTCATAAGTCCTTTTGAATTCAATAGAAGCAGAGTGCTCATCAGCTGTGATAATCAGGCCATATGATCCAGGTGCTGGGCCAAATTCTACTCCACTGGCATCCCAATAAAAAATTGTGATTGCACAAGGACAGCATTTATCTCCCAGAACCTTTATTCCCAAGTAGTGAGGCATGGACTAGAAAGAATCTAGTTTGACTCTCTCATTCCAGGTTGAGTTCTCCAAAGTGCCAGAAAAAAAGCCCCTCTTTACTTGTCAATGGAATAAATCTTATCTTGGGTCGCGGAAACGCACAAACACAAAACGCATGATGTGCTTTTCAGGAATTATTCAATGTAGAACTACATTTTGCAAGCTCCTTTTGGCTGGTGGTCATCATTATCTGTGACATCACATTCATTTCTACAGCAGCCAGTTATGATGCCTCAAAGATAGGATTCTGACTTCAGATGGGGAAAGAGCATCTTGTTTTCATGCCAATGTTCTTACTGATTCAAAAACCATGAAGTACAGAAAATCTGGTCTGGAGACAGCAATAGGTTAAAATAGAATGTTCTGAGGCATGAGGTATCAAACACAACTAATGGAAGCTGTGTAAAGCACAGCATCCTGAATTAAGCTACGGTACAAAAGTGAGTAAACATTGCTCTTCTTAGAGGAGCTGCTGCTGGTTCATCTCACCAGTAAATAGTGAGGTGGAAAAGTTTGCAGATGATACTAAACTGCTCAAGATAGTTAAGACCCAAGCAGACTGTGAAGAACTTCAAAAAGATCTCACAAAACTTAGTGACTGGGCAACAAAATGGCAAGTGAAATTTAATGTGGATAAATGTAAAGTAATGCACATTGGAAAAAAATAATCCCAACATTAAAAATATCCATACAATATGATGGGGGCTAATTTAGCTATAACTAATCAGGAAAAAGATCTTGGAGTCATAGTGGATAGTTCTCTAAAGACATCCATGTAGTGTGCAGCGGGAGTCAAAAAGCAAACAGGATGTTAGAAATCATTAAAAAAGGGATAGAGAATATCTTATTGCCCTTATATAAATCATAGTGTGCCCACATCTTGAATACTGCATACGGATGTGGTCTGCTCATCTCAAAAAGGATATACTGGCATTAGAAAAGGTTCAGAGAAGGGCAACTAAAATGATTAGGAGGTTGGAACAGGCCCCATCTGAGAAGAGATTAAAGAGGCTATGACTTTTCAGATTGGAAAAGAGGAGATTAAGGGGGGATGAGGTAGAGGTATATAAAATTATGAGTGGCGTGAAGAAAGTGAACAAGGAAAAGTTATTTACTTGTTCCCATAATATAAGAACTAGGGGCCACCAAATGACATTGATGGGCAGCAGGTTTAAAACAAATAAAAGGAAGTTCTTCTTCACACAGCACACAGTCAACCTGTGGAACTCCTTGCCTGAGGAGGCTGTGAAGGCTAGGACTGTAACAGGGTTTAAAAGAGAATTGGATAAATTCATGGAGGTTAAGTCCATTAATGGCTATTAGCCAGGATGGGTAAGGAATGGTGTCCCTAGCCTCTGTTTGTCAGAGGGTGGTGATGGATGGCAGGAGAGAGATCACTTGTTCATTACCTTTAGGTTCACTCACTCTGGGGCACCTGGCATCTGCCACTGGCAGTAGACAGGATCCTAGGCTGGATGGACCTTTGGTTTGACCCAGTATGGCCTTTCTTATGTTCTTAACAGGACTCTCTTCCTACAGATCTCAGGTGGGACCTAGATAAGAGTCCACCTAGAGATGAGAGGCTGACAATATTACCATTTATTTGTACCATCATCTGCATTCCCTTCCATGAAGTAGTCAGCAGCAAGCACAAGTAGACTGGCTGTAATGCTAGTGTAGAAATGGAGTTGTCATAAGAGTCTATCACGATATATTCTGGTGCAATTTCCCTTTTTTTACACAAATCTAAAACAGCTTTCCATCCTGCCATTGCGGAGGGAGGACAACCATTTTCAGAGAAGATCTTTTCTGCTGGTCTTTGAAGAATGAAAAGTTAAAAAGCAGAAAAATTATGGATTGTTACTTAACAAATTCCTTGTCCTTTACAAAGCACTCACAGCACTGAAACTAAGCACAAGCACTATTTTTAAAGGCATCTTTAATTTTGACAACTATTTTCCAACCACAAGGTTTGCTCTCATTAATAGCTGGCTAAATCATGCAGCAGGAAAGCAATGGATTTGTGCTTTATTCTGGAAAAAAACAAGGGCTCAATCTCTGAGGGGAAGAGCGTTAGGGTTATAGGCCCAGATTCACAAATCTTCTTAGGCGTCTAAATCTGGGGTTTAGCCAATCCACAACCCTCGTCCTCGGCCGCCATGTAACTCTGTAGGGGCCTAAACTCACTCAGTGCCTAAATGTTTAGGGTAAAATTTCCATGGGGGCTGTGCATGGCTGCCTCACTCTTGGCACCTATTTCAGTCAGTTTTTCCTGTTCAAGCGGGGAGGGATAGCTCAGTGGTTTGAGCATGAGCCTGCTAAACCCAGGGTTGTGAGTTCAGTCTTTGAGGGGCCATTCAAGGATATGAGGTGAAAAATCTGTTGGATGATTTAATTGGGGATTGGTCCTGCTTTGAGCAGGGGGTTGGACTAGATACCTCCTGAGGTCCCTTCCAACCCTCTTGCACTGAAGCTGTTGGACTTTGGATAAATAATTAGAGAGCTCCTGAAGCAGGGGGGGCTGGCCCCTGGGTCACCCACTGTGGGGGAAGGAGGAGGAAGAGGAGCCTGAACCACCGAACTCTAGAGTCATTCTCACATTTTCTCTCTGGTGCATTGAGTTATTACTCATGCATCGAGAATGAAACAGCTTCAACAGGAGAGACTGAGGGAGCCCTACATCACACTATCCCTAGTTCAGCCACTAGAGCCCTCTCCTGAGTTGTGGGAGTCCCCTAGTCAAATTCTTTCTCTCCTTCAGGTAGAGGGGGGAACTGACCTTGGGTCTCCCATCTCCCAGATGAGTCCTCTAACCACTGGGCTAAAAGCAGGGAGGACAGTAGCACCTCCTTCTCCTCCAGCTTTTCTTGCAACACTGACTTAACCCTCTAAACTGACTGACTCCAGGAGAGGGATTCCTGGTGCTGGATTGTAAGCAGAGTTTAATGCCTTCCTGCAACCTAGATTTAGGTGCCTAAATCTGGGTAGGGTCGGGGCTTAAGACACACCCTCTTGTTGACATCAGGCATTTGCTTAGATTAGTCAAACCAGTCAGTAAAGGGCTGGTTTTTGTGGCCCTGTTCCTAGAGGCCTGTCTCTCCCCATTCATTGTATAGGGAGCTTAGGCACCTAACTCACTCTTCGTGGAGCCCATTTTGTTCCAGCGATTTTCTGGGCATCTAAAAGGTTTTGCAACACCCAAGTCCCTGAGTGGAGCCAGCCCGCAGTTATTCTGTAAGTGTGAATCAGTTCCTTGTCTGAGAAGTGCAACCGTCCTTCTGGATTTGCTGGTTTTTTGACTTCTGTTTTTTTTTATATTCTAGCATTCTTGAACAGCAGTGTACGCTCAAACCACTGATGTGTGTCTGCAACGCTAACTTTGCCTTAACTCTTTTCTATTTGTTTGGGAATAATAACAATAGTAATATCAGGCACCTGGAGAATAAGGTCTTCCCGAATTTCATTTCAGTACTTGCACTGGATAATGGTGAATCCACTCTCCAGCTCTGGAATGCAGGATCACAAATTACAGCATCACTGGAAAGCAGTAAGGGTTTTTTTTATTGTTATATTTAGCATATGCAGCTACTAAATAAGAATAAAGCACTTCGTTGTTTATTTAGAAGGCAAAGCATTTTCAGCCTTCACAAAGCAACATAGCTTGGAATGGCAGTTGCATAATCCCTTCTTAAAGAGTTGGAGGATATGTCTCCCCGATCTTTATTTCATTGTAGGGTGCAAATCAGTCCAAGGTAATTTTTATGCTGACGGCAGTTTCTGAGACTCGTTTTCTCATGTATTATTGAAGGGTCTCCTTTGCTTTTTAATGGTCTGATCAGTATAGTAAATTATCAAAAGGCATAAAAATCCCAAATCCGTGGAGGAGTTGAATGAAGCTCAATTTCAGTTTTTTATGCTCTTAAAAGGTCATCTTTGGTAACTTTAAGAGAGAAAACCGAGGTTAAAATGCACTAAGATTCTGTCTTGCATAACAGCATTTCATACTCTAGGGAAGCAGAAAGGAGGCTGGATTAGGCAAGACTGATATTTATCTGTGAAAGAGATACTATAATGAGAGTCTTGGAATATTTTTCTGGCTCCCTGAATGTCGACTACTTTACAGTGACAAAAGCCATCTACCGTGTCAGCCTTGTTGCCTGTCTTTGGAGAAGAAACAACACAGGCTGTAAGGTTTTGACATGTGTGCCAAACATTAAACCCATCCAGCAAAAAAGAGGTCACACAGTGATGCCAGCCATACTGCTGCGCCATTGTGAACATGGTTTGTATTGTGTTTATTATTACTACCTATCTACCTCACTACCACCACCAATGATCTGTGAACGTTTATGATTCTTTACTGCTTGTTCTTATAGATAATAGGTTATGGTGAAAATATCTAAAGGGTGAAATTCTGGCCCTGTCAAAATCAATGACAGTACTCCCCTTGACTTCGGTGGGACCAAGGTTTAATGCAAAGTGTCAAGGGATGAGTGGAATACGGTCTTACCTTCAGGTTTGGCTGTTGAACGTTTTTTGCCTGATACAAGGTTTCTTCCAACCAACACTTTCCTGGATGGCGTGATGCTGGGAAAGGGAAACTGAAAGAAGGTTTCATTGTGGGAAGTAATATAATTGGGGAAATACAACACAAGCCAACAGCCTCCTGATGACAAGATAGTAGGGTTTCCAAAAAGTATCTGAAATAAGGGAGAAGTGCTTCTAGGAAACATTCTGAGAAATGCTAGGGGTGGGCAAAAGGGTTTTGATAAAGTCCAAATCAATCCACACATTCTCCCAAACGTCGAGCACATGGTAATTGTATTGGGTTCACAATGCAGCAGTACACCATTTAAATAGGCTACACTGGTGGGAACTCATTTGTCACACCAGTACTATGTCTGGGTCCTAGTTCTGGTTTCACAGTAAAAGCCCTGCAGCTGTGGAATTTTTTCTTACCTGAGATCTGTCTGAGCCCTGACTTTACCATCTATGTGTAGTTCTTGCTTAATGAAATTCTGGAAGTTCCTCTGTAATATTCTGTTGGATAGTCACCCCCTGAATCTGTTCCCTAAGAAGTTATATGAGTCTGTGGGAAGGAGAGGAAGCAGAGAACTTGACATCTTTTATAGGATTCTGATGTATTGTTAATTTTTGTAATGTGTCAGAATGAAGCCAGGGCAGAACTCTGATCAGTTCAGAAGCAAACCAGTATCTCTTATGATGAGGTCAGAGGGGAGGAAGAGCATGGCAGTGAGCATGAAAAGAAATTAGTTGATTCCACCAGATCCTCCTGCCACTTCACTGAAAGCAGAATTAAAAATATAAAAAATCACAAGGTGGGTTGGAAGGCTTACTTGAAATTTCAGAGCAGTACATGGTGCATTAGCAAATCGTGAAGGGCACTACAACACCATAAAGAAATTTGCAATGGTAAACTCCTAGCTCATGAGGCTATGCTAGAAATAAGATGCACTGATGTCTTGTATATGACCTTGTTTGTTCTGCAGATGTCTTGAGCAATTGGGGAAACATTTGTCTCTGGTTTTCATTGGAATATACGGGTAAAAAGCCCCAGCTCTGGCAAAAACCAGAGCATATATTTGGGCTTTGAGTGAAATAATTTAAATTAAGATAGCAAGAAACTATGTATGGCTGAAACTTTCATTTGCGCTCGAAGAGGAGGACTTTGATGATTTCTCTTTGTATTAAGTTTGCAGCTTTCCATTATAAGCTTGACTTTACTTTGAAATTTCTTAAGAAAGATCCTTGGTATGTGACATTTGTTGTGTGACGCCTTTGGCCCAAAGACAATTTATTTTGCTCGTGTGTGAGGTGTAAACAGAAGCTGTTTCAGAGCTATGTCCCTGACAAACAAGAGGTGGTTAATATTTTTTGAATGTTGTTCACACTTTTACACATCTAGTCATATCTCACAAACAGTTTGGCCTAGAAACTCAGTGTTTGTTTTGTTCCAGATTCTGTAAAGAGACCTTATGCATAGGTCTGGTTTGGCAAGGTGAGGCTGTTTCGTTTTGGAGTTAATTGCTTAGGATTTGGTAACATTTGGTACAGCTTCAAGTTCCAGAATTTTAACTGTCCAGCAAACGTGGTAAGGTTAGACTTCAGTCCAGAATGTTTGAAGTTCATTCATTATCCAAGTACCTAGTTCCAACTTGAAAATTTCAGTTGATACAGTTCATAAAAATACAAGGAATAAGATTTTAAGAGCTTTGTCAAGGGTCTGCCCAAGCAACTCCATCTTCAAGTGTGTCAGCATGTGACAAAAGCAACTAACTTGTGAGACAAATAACCAAAATGTGGAAGACGTATGTTTTGTTACACGTTGCACCATAACTGGCAGATTATAATGTTTTAAACTATCAACATTAAGAATGTTTTCTTGCTGTGTGAATTAACTGATCCTGACCACCTCAGGAGTTCAGGGCGGCCTGGTTATGCTGCAGCCTGTGTGATTCCCTTTCTCTAGAGAGAGGGACAGAATTCCTGGGTTCTGTACCTCCTGCCCTGCACGCTGCAGAATTCGGCTATTCTGGGGCTTTTTGTGTCCAGGGGATAGACATCTGTGACTACACCATTAGAGTAATCATTCCTACCACGCGTTGTAAGGGGTGGGGTTAGCAAACCTGTGCAAGACACACTACAGCCCTTAGGCTTCCGTAGCAGCTGTCATTCATGCAACACTGCTCTGTGGTTGGGGGATGATTCCTTTAGTCTCCCTACTCCAACCCTTTATGGAGACCCTCTGCACCACAAATCCAGCATAAGCTACGGGATGCAGCCCAGAGTAGTTTTACATACTGGTAGGTAAATAAGCTTCAGAGCTGACTAGTTAAACAAGATTACTGTTACTATCTAGATGCTGACGGGGGTGTAAGAGCTACATTTTTTTGTTGGGTTTTTTTTTCTTTGGAGGAAATTGCAGATAAAAAACAAAAAGCGTCTGCATTTCAGATGTGCTTCAAGTGATGTCAGTTAGAGATCACATCTTGTGAACTTCCCTTCTCCCTCACCACATCCTGGTGGGGTTTTCTGTGTCCCATCTCAAGCTGAACATTTCTTGCAGAAGTTAAATATAGCCCAGCATCTACTCATGGTGAAATGCGTGGGCTGAAGCAGCCGCCTGTGGGGGCGTAAGGACTTTCTAATTTTAGCAGGTCCAACTTCCTTTTTTCTCCCCTCACACGTCATTATGTAAAAAGTCATTCTTCTCGTTTGCCTTTCCTTAAATAGGACCTTGGGAGGCGCGGGGTGGGGGGGAGATCAGAAATAAAACAAATCTCTAAATTGTATTTCTGAACCAATCTCCTTTTTGTCTGGAGTGAAATATACCAGGGTAAGTAGGATCACCAAGAGAAATTGATTTGTTTCCCTTTATGTAACCCTGTAACAGGTAAAGATAGGGTGACCAGATAGAAAGTATGAAAAATTGGGGCAGGGGGTAAAGAGCAATAGGCATCTGTATAAGAAAAAGTCCCAAAGATCAGGACTTATGGTCACCCTAGGTGAAGATGAACACCAGTGTTATTTCCTCCAAAATTCCAGATGGGTTCTTTTGAGATCAGTTATCTTTAAGCAAATTGGCTTATGTAGACTGGAATTTTGCTAAATAAGAGGATAAACAGCACTGACTGTAGATTAGGTTCATCCCAGTTAGTCAGTAATCTTTCACCTGTAATGATCAGAATTTAGTTTATATTCAAATCATACCTAGAAATGTGTTTGATGATCCTAGTTCAGTGTCTGGTGTGGGGTGGCATTGACTGATTATTGAAGAGGTGTACTGCCACTAAAGGGTCACAAAGGACAGAAGGACAGACCATTAGAGTTTGGAGAGACTATTACATGTGGTCGTGATCTGAAATGAAGGGGAGTGAATTTTAAGATAGATATTAGGAAAGGCATTATCCACTCAATGGGTTACTGGAGTTTGGATTACTCTGCTGAGGAGCATAGTGAAAACAGGTAGGACAGACCTGTTTAAGGTCAGGTAGGCTGCCTACTTGATATCCTGATTGAAAGCAGCTTCCCTTGCTATGAGAGCTAAGAAGATGGTTTTAGTGGAACTGCTGCTCTCTTCATCCTAAATATCCTGTGCACCCAAGTTAGTCAAAGGCCAGTGAAGCGTGTGTTTGTAGTAATCTGTTGGGAATGACACTGACCTTTTAACCATTAAAGCTTGGCATGATCCAGTGTCATGCTCCCAGTGCCATTAAGAGAAGCCATTGTGGACACCACAGCAGAGAGTGGAATTCAGGATCATTTTCTAAAGGTGTGAGGTGGAAAAGAGAAGAAATAAAGGGCATTTAAAAACAAATGAAAAAATTGCCAATAACTGGGGCAGGAAACTGCTTTGTGCCAAGTTATTTGATAATTGCTGTCATATTGTGTATGAGATTACGCAATGATATACGGAGGCTCTTGCCAGATAATCCATCCCATAATGTTGCCTTGCAAGCAGCATGAATGGGTTTTGGCTGAGCAAATAAAACAGGGGCTTCGTATCTCTGCAGTGTTCTCTGAGATAATATGCCTGGGTATACAAGTCCATTGATTTATTCTTTCATTTTTATGGACTAATGTTTGTGGCAGACAGATGCTGACATACCGATATTGCTGATGGGTGGTGATATATTGCCTACAGAACCTTTAGCTGCTTTTTTTAGTGTTCAAACAGCTTTTTATTGCAGCACAGCCTTTTATTCTAATTATCTGCCTGGTGTTGTCAGAGGAGAGCAGAGACTGTGGAAGTCACAAGTGTCTCTTGCTCCTGGCTGACGGTGTAGGTGATTAGCAAGAGCAGAGGTGTTCTCTGCATCCAGGACAGCACTGGGAACAAGTGTGAAATTCTGACATCATTTTGGGAGCGACTTTCTTTTATTGGCAAAGGAGCAAGTAAGCAAAATTTACAAATTAAATGCTGTCTCCTTAACCTAACATGCAGGTCCTTGGGCAGACCCCAGGAATGAAGTGGGAGGCAGCTGGGAGATGAGCTATTGATAAAAGCTACTGATACTGCCTTTGGGGTGGGTCTATAAGTTCTCTCTTATGGCTCAAGCTTTTCCTCAACAGGATTCTCCTTCCACCCCAGTTTTTTTCCTCCTACTGGGGCTTGCAATGAAGTCAGAATCCCGTGACTTCATTATGTCAGTTTGTTGCCATGGAGGGTGAATGTGATTCACAAATGGCACAATCGGCAAGACAACCTCTTCTTGGTGAGGTCAGCTGAAGTCCTGCCAATGGAATGTATTCAGAGCAGGCAGCAGAGTTCTGCCCTGTGTTTCCAGAGCGGGACTAAGTTATGGTAAGGTGGTAATAGCTCTTTTAGCAGGAAACATTCCTTTCTATGGCTGAAACCTGTCCTATTTGTAGCCCAAATCCCTCATCATATGCCACTTTGGATAGTTTTCAGATTTAAAGATCAACTAGGAGAAACTTGTGGGATCCCTTCTCAGTGAAGTGATAACCACAGAAAGGCTGAACAAATTGAGCATGTACGCAGCTTACCTAATGCTGTTGGTTTTTTTACAAGAATGGGTTGGTTCAGGGATGTGGGGTGGTCGCCTGCAGGTTCTAACTGTCGACTGTAACTTGGAGTAATGGTGAGATTGATGGGGTATGTTGTGAATCATCTCGGGGCAACACCATGTTTTGTGTTATGGAAATTTATCCATATCTTGAATTGTAACAGATAGACAACACCTAGATTTGGATGGGCTATATTAACAAATCCAGGTAAATAAATGCCATCTCATACACAGGAAAGCTTTTCCTTTTAGGAAAGACTCCCCTTTAAAAGACAAAAAATGGTGGGTTAGCGGAATTATTCCGTGTCATTATTCTTCAGGTTTTGCTGCTCAAAGAAAGGGATCCTCCTCTGTGGAAAGAAATAGCAGAGTTTTTTTTTTCCCCCTTCCTTTTTTCTCCTCAAACTGGTGTGAAAAGTCAGTTAGACTGGCTTCTTGCTCCTGTTTTTCCTAGTGCAAAATGATATATGCCTGGGACCAGATGTCTTGTGTCTTTCTACAGTGGAAATGACTTCATGTTCAGAATTTTTTTGTGGGTTGTGTGATCATAACACCACAATGCTACTACACTCACAGTGGGGTGTGGAAATTTTGCTTTCTCTGGGATGCATCCCTCTTGCAGAAGTAATCCCTTGTCTCTGGCAATCAGGCTTTGCTTTCCCTAGCCATTAATGCATTTCTCATGAACGTTTACTGTTGAAAATCCTTACTTGCAACACTCCAGAGTTATGGTGTTAAGGGGGAAGAACAACAGAAAATTTGGAGTAGTGATTTGTTTTGAAATGTACTATATGACTTATGTAAGATATAATAAAATCACCTAGGTCTTACTCTGTTGTGCTCTGAATCAGTTTTTTCTGAGAAACTGCTTTCCTACCCCAGAAGTAGGAGCCAAGAGTGTGGTTTTTTTTAATTAAAGAAGTACAGATCTACACTATACACACACTGTATAGTGATATTAATATGCTGCAGATAAAATACTGTTGACCTTGGAGCTAGGTTTACTACAGAAACATGGATACTTTTGAATGATAATGCTGGAGAAAGGACGCTTGCTTTCTTACCAAATCCTGGGCCTTGAAGTAGATCAAGTATATCTTCCATATCAAATACCATGTGGAAATTCACACCGTATTTTCCACAGTGATCAATAGCAGGATAAAAGTCTCCTCTTTAAGATCTGCACTTTTTCCTCATTTGGACATCCCATCCCTGTTTGTGTAAGCAGTAGAGATCAGCACATGGGGTAGAGATTTAAGTAATGGACAAGAGAAGAGAACATTGCCCTCAGCTTGACTCTCTGATGCATTTTTCCTAATAAGTGATTCACCTGAACCATCTTAAATATCACAGGTTAAAATAAGTTCCTATTGTACCACTAATTAATAGCACAGGAAAACCCATCTGAAATTTACAAACAGTTTTTTAGTTTCAGTCTTCACCACAGAGAACAACCTAGAGATACTTACTCCCCCAGAGCTTCTCTTTGTAGATAATAAAGATATGGGACTGTCAAACACTGAAGTATCAGAAGAGGAGGTGTTGGAACAAAATGGTAATTTAAACCTAAATTAGTCAGCAGGAGAGGATGGTATTATCCAAGAATTCTGAAGGCACTTAGATAAGTGGATGAATTAACAAAAATATACAATCTCTATTGAAATCTGCTTCTGTAGCAGAGGACTGGAAGGTAGCAAATCTTGTAACCATACTTAAAAGAGAGTTCAGGTGGCCAATACTGACTTGCAGACCAGTGAGTCACTAGCATATAAATTAGTTGAAAAAGTAATTAAGGATAGAGTTACAAACCATGTTGATGAGCAAGGCTTAAAAGAGACAAATCAACATGACTTCTCTAATGTAAAATTGTTTTTCTCCAACCATTTTGAATTCTTTGAGGGAGTCAACTCACTAGTCAACCCCACTACTAGAGAACTAGTAGATTATAATTTGTATGGACTAACAAAAATATTGTGATGAAGTCTTTCACAAGAAGCTCTTAAGGAAACTAAGCTACAGTGTGGGTAACCAATGTTGTTTAATATATTTATCAGTGGTTCAGAAGAGAGTTACATATCACTCAACGTTATTTAGATTAGACAAGTCTGTACTGGATTGTGAGTAACTTCTTTGGCAGCTCCTTCTGGGAGACAACTGGATTATGAGGCAGTGGATGAAATTCATTGTAAACATCTAAGGTAGTACACATACGGCAATTTGAACAATCCACATATGCTGATGGGATTCTAAATCAGCTGTAAAAACTCACTAACAAGATTTGAGCATCACTATGGACAGTTCAGTGAAAATTTCTGCTTAGTGTACAGTGGAGATTTATAAACAGAGCAAACAAAATGGTAGGGTTCGTAAAAAACGGGATAGAAGATACTAATGAGATAAACTGTATGTATGCTGTCACTGGGGTTACTTTGTTCACTTTTGGTCACCTCATCTCTTGGGTGTAGCAGAACTAGAGAAGGTGCAGGGAAGGGCAGCAATGATAAAAGGAATGAAGGACTTCCTGTGCAAAAAGTTTGAGATGATTAGAAGTGTTTCATTTAAAGAGGTGATATGGTAAGATATATCGAATTTCAAATGGTAAAGAGAAGGCCAGTGTGGGTCTCCTGCTTAGTCTGTCATAATACAAAAGAAAGGAACATTCAGTGAAATTAAAAGATAACACATTTAAAATAGATAACAGGAAATAGTTTTACACAACACATAATTAACCTCACTGCTGCAAGATATTACTGGGGCAAATATATTAGAACGATAAAAAAAAGAATGAGCTATTTATATGACTGAAAAGAAGACGCCCAGTTACACTAACTAAGATAAAAATGTTCATGGAATATCAGCTCTCATGCTCAGGAGATAAACCAAACACAAATTGCTTGGAAATAACTCTCTTCAGGGGCATGTTATTGCGTAACTGTCCATGATATCCTTTGAAGGAACTTGTATGGGCCCTGGTCAGAATTGGTTCACTTGGAGTGAGCCAATGTGTTCCCTTGTTCATGTAGCCTCACTTCTGCTATTATCATTTACTATTCCCTTTATTTCTTAATGTCTTGGGATGCACCTTACTGGTTTGGACTGACTCTTCCTTTGTTTAAATGATCCCTAATGCTCCATTCACATCTGATCAAGCTTCTTTCTCAAAGACTTTAGGAAAGCCCAGTGCAATGTCCGTTTTCACCATTTTCTGCACTGAGAGACCGCTCTTTCATTGGGAAGTTGTGCTTTTGCTGCAGTGTAATACAATGTTCATTTATAAAGGAAATCTAGAGATGTTGCTCACGAACAAACGTCTGGTCTGGAACAGGATGGATTTTGCAGTGTCACTGCTTTAACATACTAGGGTATTCATATTTTCATTGCATTTACCTATTCTTTTGCTTCCATGGCTACATTAGATAAACAACATCCTTTAATGTTCACAATGAGACAATATTGTCAACCAATAACATGATCAAAAAGGAATATCAGTTAATAATAGACATGATCCATGCTGTAGTTCTATGTAACTCATGCCTTTTATACCAGGGATGGTATATTATTCGTACTAGTCTGAACATTTCCCTTTTGTTTGGGTTTAGTAAAATTACTGTCTTCTGACATGTAACAGCAAGTCTGTATTTTCAGCACAACAGTACTTTAGTCTTGTCAGATGTTTACATATTTTTCTTACCTCACTTTTCTCCTTTTTATCTTCTCCTATCCTCTGGATACTGCTGTTACATGCGTTGATCCATAAACACATTAAATGTTCAAAAATGAGCATAATGCACCCATTTGGACTGTGTGTCAAACATTGCAAGGTGCAAGCAGCTTTTCAGGCTGCAAGTCCATTGTTCCGACTGTAGGAGACATGTACAACATAGGTTATTTACATTCTTCCTGAGCTAATTTCACTGTGTGTTTGTGGGTGTGACGGGTTCGGTCACAGAGACTCCCCTCAAGACTGTCACTCAATGACCTGGGATACCACTGAGAACAACCCTCCTGGCGGAACAGGAGCCCCTCCACTCCTGTCTTGCTGAGTTAGACACTCCAGTCAGCTCCAGACCCAGAGGTTGGGCTACGCCTCTCTGCAGTTCACTGAAACAGAGATTCACTCAGCCCAGGGGCTTCTCAGTTAAGAGGGACTTTTTCCAGCACCCAGTGTTCAGCTTTTCTGGGAGCCTGAACCCCAAATAAATCTGTTTTACTCTGTATAAAGCTTATTCATAAATTGTCTGCCCTCTATAACACTGATAGAGAGAGATGCACAGCTGTTTCCTCTCAGGTGTTAATCACTTACTCTGGGTTCATTAATAAACAAAAGTGATTTTATTAAGTATAAAAAGTAGTATTTAAGTGATTTCAAGTAATAATAGACAGAACGAAGTAAGTCACCAAGCAAAATAAAGCAAAAACACACAAGTCTAATCCTAATACATTACAAAACTGATTAAAAGTAATATCTCATCCTCAAAGATGTTCCAATAAGTTTCTTTCACAGACTAGACTCCTTCCTAGTGTGGGCCCAATCCTTTCCCCTGGTACGGTCCTTGTTAGTTCCAGCAGACATCTCAGGTGGTAAGCAGGCCTCTTTGTCTTTTTCCACCCCCTTTTATAGCTTTGGCACAAGGCGATAATCTTTTGTCTCTCTGGGTCACCCCCCCCCCATGGAAAAATACCAGATATAAGATGGTTTTCATTTTCAGGTGACGTGGTCACATGTCACGGTAGGACCCCTAGTCTCCATTCCCCATGGGCTGGCCCACATATACACAGGAAGTCTTTTAAGTAACTAAGGACATTTATTGTTTCTGGAGTACCCTTAATAGTCTCCACTTAATATGTTTACATCAGTGATACAAGAACTCCAGATATAGAAATTATACATGCAAAGAAATAGGATGAACACACTTAGTAGATTACAAGCTTTCTAATGACACCATACAAGGGATATTTAGCATAAAGCATATTCCAGTTGTGTCATATTCATAAGCATATTTCTATAAAGCATATGGAGGGCAATGTCACTGTGGGGTGGTTTGATTTGTAGCATATAAACACCAAGGAAAGAGAGTAATTGTTTTGCTAGCACAAGGCATAATGGGAAGAAATTGAGCAAAAATGAATTTCAAGTGAAATGTCGGGAAAAGCTTTCTAACGGTGCGTCCTATAGAGTCACAGATTCCAAGTCCAGAATAGAGTCCAAAGCTATTGAATACTCTTTGCAGAAGAATGGTGGCAGCCTCATCAGTTAAGTTGTTTAAATCTAGGCTGGAGAAAGTGCAGCTCTATTCTGAGATCTGACTATGTGAGAAGGATCCCCCCTCACTCTGCAGCTCTGCTTCTTGTGCATATGCAGGGTCATGTGTTACTTGCTTTAGTGCCCAAAAAACATTGTTACTACTTTTTACTCTTCTTGGCGCTTCTGAGCCAACACTGCTATGACAGAATGAGTTGGTTTCTCTCCTGGCTCATTCATCCAACTGCATTGTTAAATGGTTCCAATTGTTGGCTGAAATTCTACCCTTGGTGGAATCTCGTTGAAGTTATTCAGGTTGTGCAGGTGTAACCATGCAGAATATGAAGGCAATTGGGTTGCTGAGGTGACACTGATGGTGGAATCTCTACTGCTAGTGATACATGGGCTAGACAGAACCCAGCCTGATTCTCAGATCCCAAGCTACATTTTAATTTGGGCTTGCCATTTTTGAAATCCCTCTTCAGAGTAGACCTACACTTTAAAGAACAATTGTGCACTGGCCCTAAGGGGATGGACTAGGTGAGATGTCTAGATTTTTTTTTCACTTTGTGTTTCCCATCTCCTGCAAGGCCTTTTTCAGCAGTGAATCCCTGTCTTGAGAGTGCATTAATACTCCATTTCTAGACTGTGACAGAGGGAAACTCAGTTGCTGAGACTTTGCCAGATGTGTTCTGTTTTCCACGGTGCCCTAACATCTACTACAGCTGCTGCAGCAGGATCTTTCCACCATCCGGGAAAGCCAGGAAGCTATTTCCTTTACATTCCCACTGGCATTGAAATACAGTGTGGCTCTTGTCCCTGGCTCCACAACCCACTTTTTCTATTGCATGGTGGTCCCTGTGCTCCCTTCCCCACCCTTCCTCTGAACAGCAAAGTCACAGAGACTCCCCTCTTCTCCTCACCACCCAGCACAGCCTCCCTCCCCCAAAGGGACGTCTCCACTAGCCCCATGCCTACTAATTTTGAGGCTAATCTGACTTTTTTCCAAAAAATCCACAAAGATTTTACAGAGGCTGCGAAATTCTGCTCCATGCTGACACTTAGCTTCGACTTTACATAGAAGCAACAAAAAAAGTCTCTCCATAAGATCTTACTGCTAATGAGCAAAACTCTGGACCCAACAATTCCTGCCTTGTTCAGGCTATTCCAAGGCACAGACTACCTGCTACTATCATGGCTACTTTTGTTACTCACCTGTTTGGGGACAAACTGAGATGTTGAAAGTGCATCTGAGGAAGAATCTCAGTGATCAGACGTCTTCACATCTTTAGATGTCACTGATATCTGAGAATCAGAGGGGTAGCCGTGTTAGTCTGGAATTGCAGAAGTGACAAAGAGTCCTGTGGCACCTTAAAGACTAACTGAAATTTTTTTATATCTGAGTCCTTGTTTAATTATTCCTATCAGGAGTCATCACTGGAGATTGAAACTAGAATAACCAGTGCTAAAAGTGCTACTATGTTAGCTGGAGACATAACTTCTTTACCTGATAACTATCGAAAACTAATCTTCTTTGGATCAGACACTAGAGAGGGAATTTGTAACACACATTGAAAAAAACAACAAGGAGTCTGGTGGCACCTTAAAGACCAACAGATTTATTTGGGCATAAGCTATCGTGGATAAAAAACCACTTCTTCGGATGCATGGAGTGAAAATTACAGATGCAGACATTATATACTGGCATATAGTGGAGAAGTGGAGAGCCAGTGTTGACAGGGCCAATACAATCAGGGTGGATGTTGTCCACTCCCAATAACGCAGGCCTGCACAACATGCGGCCCGGGGGCCACGTGCGGCCCGCACAGGCTCACTGTGCGGCCCGCGGGAGGTGAGTAGGGGCGGGGCAAGCCAAGCAGTGGGGTTGGGGGGAAGCGGATGGGGGCGGGGCAAGGGCGGGGCTTTTCGTCCCGCAACTGGTTTTTTTCAGTAATATGCCCTCGCTGCTTTCCGAGTTGTGCAGGCCTGCAATAACGGATGAGGAGTGTCAATTCCAGGAGAGGCAAAACTGCTTTTGTAGTGAACCAGCCATCCCCAGTTTCTATTGAAGCCCAAATTAATGGTGTTCAATTTACAAATAAATTTTAGTTCTGCAGTTTCTCTTTGAAGTTTGGTTCTGAAGTTTTTTTGTTCAGGTATGGCTACTTGTTGGGCCTGTCCTGTATTAGGTGACTTCTGGGTACCCATCTCACTCTGTCAGTCTGTTTCCTCACTTCCCCAGGTGGGTGTTGTAATTTTAAGAACGCTTGATAAAGACCTTGGAGGTGTTTGTCTCTGTCTGAGGGGTTGGAGCAAATTAGGTTGTATCCTAGGGGTGGCCGTGGACAAAGGATCGCATGATGTGCTCTGGATGGAAGCTGGGGGCATGTACAGCGGTCAGTAGGTTCCTGGTAGAGTGCACCCAGGAGCACAACCAGCAGCTCTCTGGGCACCAGCCAGTGCAGGCACAGCACCGCCCAAATGGGAGGCGGACCGCGCCCGCCTGTCCGCGGCTTGGGCATGCGCGGTGACCCATTGACTGTTCTGCCCTGGGGCCCAGAATTGCTGTCAGTGGGCCTGACTGGGACCCGGTAATGTGGATCCTGAGTGCAGCTCCTGGGGGAGAGAATCACGTGTTGATTACCCTCTGGGACAAACAGCCGACACGTATTCAGGCTTTTCATCCCAGGAGTGCCCATGGATGTTTCTATTACTGCTGAATTCACACAGTGCCAGAAGGTATCCAAGGATTTAAGCGTGTAACTGAGAAAGCTGTAGGCCTGTGATGTCCCTTCCCTGTGCATTCTTACTGATGTTAGCATGACTGCACTGGCTCTAGAATGGCACTAATTCTGAACTTAGTATATACCAAGTAATAGTAGTCATGTGATTACATTAAATACATAGGCATTACTTTGCTTTTGCTACCCATCCTTTAATTCCGAGAGTATCTCAAATGTGCCAGCAGGGAATTCCCAGTCCTCTGTAAAGGAATGTGATCAACAAAACGGGGCTTTGAAAGCCACTTGAGGAGATTCTATGTCAGACCCTTACTCTGGCCTTAAACCTGCACAGGCGAAGGAAATGAACTTAGAGGCTCTGTGTCACATCCCTAAGTCCTAGGTGTAATTTCTCTCTTCCAGAGAGGAGCTTGACTCTGTGAGAGATGGCTCATAAACCGACTGCCCAGCCAGTAGTTGAAGAGGAAATGACAGGACCAAGCCAGAATGCAGTCAGCAGAGCCTTAGAGGGAAGATTACAAGATGAAACCAGCAGAATGAACGAATGCTACCCAAAGGGGCAAAGAGGAACAAATTGTTTGTCAAAAGCTACCCTGGTGCCAAGATAGGGGAAGATCCTTTTTTCTGGGGACTCTTTGCATGGTTGGAGAGAAGATGACATGCCTCCCCCTGCCCTGCCCATTCCTCTCCCTAATCAACCTTCACCTTCTCCCACTGAGCTGAGCCTGGACTGACAATACTCACTTGCAGTTGCCCTCCACAAAATCTGGAGCAGGGGGAGATGGCGTTCTGTCTTTCTGACCTGAAGGGAGAAGAACAGCATACAGAGGGGATCTTTAGCACCAGATCTGGGGTCATGTGGAAGGGGTTTTTTAGACTTCCTTAAAATCTAGACTTGCAGGTTGCTGCTCCACGTGATACCCGTCAGGTATGGCCCTAACGATGTCTCACCCACTGTAGAGCTATTTTTTTGTGGGGAAGAGGAGCATCAATATGCCCGGTGTGGGAAATGTGCTTTCACATGTTCCTTATTTCATACAAGTCACGAGATAAAGGTATGAAACAGCAACACCTAAACAAATACTTTGCCTCAGTTTTTAATAAGGGTAATGACGAGCTTAGGGATTGTGGCAGGGTGGCTAAAGGAAAGGAGAGTATAGCATGACACATCTGAGGTGGAAGTCAAACTCCAGCAGCTCAATGGGACCAAATCAAGGAGCTGGGATAATCTCTGTCCAAGAATATTAAAAGAACTGGCACATAAATTGCAAGCCCAAGAGCAAGGATTTGTAATGAATCTGTAAACTTGGGGGTTGTACCCTGTGACTAGAGAATTGCTAATATAGATTCGGTTTTTAAGAAAGGTAAAAAAGGTGATCTGGGAAAACTACAGGCCCATTAGTTTGAACTCGGTTTATGCAAGGCCTTGGAACAAATTTTGAAAGAGAGGATAGTTAAGGACACAGAGGTAAGTAGTAACTGATATAAAATACAACCTGGTTTTACAAAAGGCAGAATGTGCCTAACCAACCTGATCTCTGTCTAAAAATATCAGTTATCTTCTCAAAGAAAAAGAAAATGCAGAAGATGTCAGTAAGTCATTTGATACAGTGCCACATGGGAAATGATTTGTTAAATTGGCGATGATGGGGATTAATATGAGAATTGAAAGGCGGTTAAGGAACTGGTTAAAGAGAGGACTACAATAGGTCATACTGAAAGGTGAACTGTCAGGCTGGAGGGAGGTTACTAGTAGAGTTCCTTAGAGGTTGATCTTGGGACCAATCATATTAATATTTTCATTAATGATCTTGACACAAAAAGTGGTAGTGTGCTAATGAAATTTGGGTATGACACAAAGTTGGGAGGTATTGCCAGTATGGAGGAGGGCCAGAATATCATACAAGAAGATCAGGATGACCTGGTAAACTGGAGTAATAGAAATGGGATGAAACTGAATAGTGCAAAATACAAGGGACTAACAGTAAGAATTTTTGATATAAACTGGGGATGTATCAGTTGGGAGTGACAGAGGAGAAGAAAGACGTGGGTGTATTAGTTGATCACGGGATGACTGAGCCGCCAGTATGATGTGGCCATGAAAAAGGCAAATGCAGTCTTAGGATGCATCCAGTAGAGACAGGGAAAGGTTATTGTCATTATACAAGGCATAGGAGAAACCTCATCTGGAATAGTGTGTGCAATTCTGATCTCCCATGTTTACAAAAGATGAATTCAAACTGGAACAAGTGCAGAGAAGAGCTACTAGGATGATCAGAAGAATGGAAAACCTACCTTACAAGGGGAGACTCAAGGAGCTTGGCTTGCTTAGCCTAACCAAATGAAGGCTGAGGGAAGCTATGACTGCTCTCTATAAACATATCAGGGGGATAAATACCAGGGACGGGGAGGAGTTATTTAAGTTAAGGGCCAATGTTGACACAAGAACAAATGGATATAAACTGGTCATCAACACGTTTAAGCTTGAAATTAGATGAAGGTTTCTAACCATCAGAGGAGTGAAGTTCTGGAACAGTCTTCAAAGAGGAGCGCGGGGGGGGGGGAGGGGCAAAAATCTTAAACTTGTTTCAAGACTGAGCTTGATAATTTTATGGAGGAGATGGTCTGATGAGGCTGCCTACAATAGCAAGTGACCCACCGGCGACTGCTAATATCAGAAATCCCCAGTGGCTGGAGATAGGGCATTAGATGGAGAGGGCTCTGAGTTACTACAGAGAATTCTTTCCCAGGTGTCTGGCTGGTGAGTCTTGCCCACATGCTCAGGTTTCAACTGATTGCCATATTTGGAAGAGGAAGGAATTTTCCACCAAGTCAGATTGGTAGACACCCCGGGGGTGTTTTGCTTTCCTTTGCAGGATGGGGCATTGGTCACTTGCTAGTTTAAACTAGAGTAAATGATGGATTCTCTGTAACCTGAAGTCTTCAGTAACTGAGCCAGAAGTTATGAGTTGGCTCCAGGCACGGGTGGGTGAGGTTCAGTGGCCAGCGATGGGCAGGTCGTCAGACTAGATGATCACGATGGTCCTTTCTGGCCTTAAAATCTATGATACTGATGTGCCCAGTGCTAATATGTGCCAATTTGTGTATTTGTGTTTGTGTATCTGAGTGTTAAGAAGAACACACACAGCATATTTAGAGCCTGACTGTGCAGTCCCTAGTCACTTCATTGAGGAGACATACTGAAATCAAAGAGATTCCTTGTGTGAACAAGTGCTACTCGGTATCAATAAGAGTTGCACATTCTCTGTGATCCCATTCTAAAAGTTACCCTTCAGAGTACAAGTTATATTTGCTGTGTGGTTTTATAGCTCTTCTGGGAGATTTCTTCACATGTAACAAGCATTTGTCATCACTGATGGCAAAGTTTGATCTCTTAAAACAATGATTCTTTTGAGCAATCTAAGATTTAACAGTTGTCAGGAAATTTTCGTAACTGGGAGTGGAAGGGAATTACCTTTTGGCTAAAAATAACCTCAAGATAATTCAGTAGAGTAGTTCTTTTTCTTCAGGAAGTTATAACATTCCGAGTATGGGGTTTTTAAATTAAACATAATATTTCATCAACCATAACTAAGGAGTCAGTTGAATTGCACATTCTTATAATGTAGTTACTCTTCCCTGCATGTAAAAACAGATTATTTATTTAATCTATGCATATAAAAACTGTTTGCTTTTTCTGTACCTTGTTGTCCTGTAGATTTATCTTATGATGGAATGGTAGCTGCATTGTAGTTAAGGTTGAGAAGGGTTTTCATTTCAATGGGAGTTTTAAGCTTTATGTAGGCCAAAAATAAATTAAAAATTGACATAGTATTTGAATTTTTCATACTGGATTTGTAGAGATTGGGTTGTTTCACGTGGAATAATAAATGATCAAAAATGACTACTTTCAGTGTTTTTTGAATGAGGTGTTTAAGCTTTTCTTTAATCTCCTTTGACAAAAATCTATAAGTTCCTAGGATTTGAATTTTACCTCACGTTTCTGTACATCTGCTAAGTAGGACAATACAACTTAGTGTTAAGTACCCCTTCTTGCTAGAGTTTGATTCTTCAATTTTACAAGTTACTATTTTTTCAGTTTTGTTTGCCTTAACTTCTGCTTCCCAAGTTAGTGAGGTTTTGGGTATGTAGGGTGTGTCCAGATACAGCCTTAAATGTCACTAAATATAGTTTTTGTGTGGGATAGTAATAATAATAATAATGCTTGATCCTTATGGAACTCAACTCGATGGCTCTATCTATTCTCAAATTGTTTCCTCTGGCAAGTACTCTCAGAAAAATACATTCTGGCACACAATTTTATTAGATTGTGGAATCATCTTCCAAGGGAAGTGGTGAAAGCCCCATCGCTTGATCCAATTAAAACAAGACTGGATGAAATGCTAGGAAATGTGCTGTAGGGAACAATCCTGCACTGTCTGTGGAATGGCACACTAGATGAGGTATGTAAAATTACCTGTGTCTTTTCTAAGGCACCTGTCAATGTGGTACGTAAGCATTATACAACAATTAAAGATCACACTGAGTATGCTCTAAATGGTTGGTTTTAGATGCAGGCTCTTTTCTTCTGGTGTGCTTGATGGTTTTTGTTTCTCAGACCTAATAACCCTCCATCTGTGGCTTTGTTAAGGCCATTTTGCTGCTTCACTGGCTCCAGCACCCCTAACGAAGGCACAGCTGGCCAGAGGAGGAGCACCATAGCGAAGGAGAGCCTCCAGTGGTATAAACCAGCATGATGGCTCCTATGTTATCTGGCACAGAGGAGGCATGGCTGGAGTTCTGTCATGACTCATTGATCTTGAACCCAGGCTCATAGGGTTAATGGGAGCTGCGATGATCCAACCCACCATGGGGCAGTCTGCTGCCAGCTGCTTACCTGGAATCCACAAAGCCCAGCCCCAGCATGAGGCTCCAGCCCTGAGGTCTGATTGGCAGAGTGCCCGAGCAGCTGATTGGCTCACTGGCCCCACTTAAGCCAGCCGCAGAGCCAGCAAGCTGTTTGAACAATTGTGCTCCGCTCTGCTCTTGTGGCTGCTGTGTGGTTTCCTGGCATTCTGACCTGGCATATGACTTGTGGTTCCTGACTCTGGTTTGTGACTTGTGGTTCTGATCTCCAGTTGGTTTGCTTCTGGTCTCTTGGCCCCTGTCTTGTGACTCTGGCTCTGACTACTAGGTCTGGCTGCCTATGAGCTGGTTATAAAAGGTTTCCTGTACCCTAGCAGTCTCTACGTGCCAGCATGCCCCATTTGGCCATTGGAAACTGGTGTGATTTCAAGTCAATTCAGTCCACTATTCTTTACATTGAGGGGCTGGATGACACACAGCTGGCCCAGGATTGGGGGAATGTACATGTGGTATAGAGCAACCGTTGCACCTCCTTCCTGAGCTGTGCAGTGTGTTCTTTAGACTCAGCTGAAGAGTGAGGCCGGTTAGCCTTTTTCATCTTTGCGTCCTGGGACTTCCAGGCTCTCATGTCTATGTTGCAGCCCATCCATGTAGTCTTCCCATAAGATAACTTTGTTTTGCAGCGACACTCTCACTAGCTTCAGAACCAAACTAGTAAAAAAAAAGATTAATTTTGGATTGCACACTAAAACAAGGCGGTCTGATTCCACCATTGCTGTTTTTAGGACACTTGCAAATAAAATCATGATGCAAAAATTAATTGGCAAAACTTTGCATATGTCAAGAGAAGGCAACTAGTGAGTGTAACTAGTTTATAAGCACAGTTAACAGTACGACAGGCAGTGCTGGTAAAAAGATGTTTTAACAACAGCAGGTGGTTATTAATATTTTTAAATGTGTTACAGTAATTGTTAGCAATTAACCTCTTAACTGCTGCCAGCTGTATGTGTGGTTTGCTATGCAGAAAATGGCAAAGTGTTCAGGGGTGCATGGGTTAAAGCAAGCATTAAACAAAATACTGTGTGCTAGTTCTTGCCTGATTATTAGATGATTTACTCTGAAGCATTATGGAGAAAAGTATATTTTAAATGTAGACTAAATGTGTATATATAAGTAAAATCATTGTCTATTACATTAGATACCATTTAGTTTTGCATTGAAAGGGTGCTTAATTGAGATCCACATGTCAGCTATTGCTATATATACATCGGCTTTTTTATTATTATTTTTTTAAAAGAGCTGCTTTTTTGACAATGAAGCAAGTCTAATGCCTGATTAGATGTTTTTTTTTCTCTTTCTATTCTTTTTTTTTCTCCTGTATAGGCGGGCTCTGATTACTGGGAGCGATATCTCACTGTGAATGAATGGCATAGAGGGAGCTGCAGAGACAAAGAGCTGGCTTTGTCTCCCGATGAATTAAGATAGCATGTGGGTGGCTGGGTGGATGGTGAATAGCACAGACTTCCTTCATCCTCCTGTCACTGAGCTTTTCTTGTGTTTTCATTATTTAGAAAAAAGCTTAATCCCACGAACAATTAATGGAGAGCAAATTAGGGGGTTTAGACAGAAAATAATATTACATCAATATCTGAACGGGGAGTGAAGTACAGACAAGACCCTTGAAAGAGGCAGGATCCTGACCGGGGGCTACTTTTCTATGCATATAGAATGTCGGTATTCTGTGTTACACTCACCTGAGCTCTGTGACTACAGTACATTTGCACGCAGCAAAGGGAATGGATTAGTGGAGTGGACTTCACTAAATTAAGAGGTTTGCCTTGGATACCTGACTCCTTTGCTTACCCCTCTTAACTGGCAGATTCTGATACTCCTACTCATGCTGAGTAACACCTTACACGAGCGGATCCATTTACATCAATGAGACATTTTATGGAATAAGATGCTACTCAGCATGAGAGAGGACATCACAATACAACCCTTATTCAGACCTACATAAGCACAGCCATATTGGGTCATACCAAGGATCCTGTTGGGATGTAAATATCTGTTAAAACAGTTAACCAGTTAACCAATTAAAATGATTGTTTAACAGGTTAACTGAAGTCACTCCGGGCGGCCTGCGCAGGGGGGCCGGGGCAGGGGTCCTGCCAGCCTAATCAGGGCTGGGGCTGCTGGGCGAGGGTCCCATCGGCCTGGTGTGGCCAGCACTGGGGCTGCTCCAGTCCGCAGTGGCCAGGCTCCAGCTGGCCTGCCTGCTGTGGCCGGGGCCCTGCCTGCCCACTGGGGCTGGAGCTGTTCCAGAGCACCCAGCTTGGTGCAGCCGGGGTCCTACCAGCTGGCCTGCCACAGACAGGGCTGAGTTCCCGCCTGCCTGCCGCGGATGGCACTGTGGCCGCTCCAGGCTGCCCAGCCCTTTGCGGATGCAGCCAGGGCTAGGGTCCTACCAGGGGTAGGGTCTCACCGGTTGGGGCTGGGGTCCCTCTGGCCAGCTGGCCCAGTGTGGCTGGGGCTGTTCCGGCCAGCCCGGCGGCTGCTGGGGTTAATGGTTAAGGTCCAGTTAACGGTAAGTCTAATGCTTACCAGTTAACTTTTTACATCGCTAGTATCATGTCTTTCAACAGTGGCCAATGGTAAGTGCCCCAGAAGGAAAGACCAGAACAGGGAATCATCAAGTGATCCATCCCCTGTTGCCCTTTCTTGACTTCTAGCAAAACCTGTTGCACTTTTGCCTTTCTGTTCTTCTCCTGACCCCTAACGATCTCCAGCAGGTATCGCCTTTGATTCCGTATCTCCTTGTAGCAAAGCGGCAATTCACCCCTGCAGCACATCCTGCTGGTCATCCAGGGAATTAGTTCTTGACAGCTTCTGGAGCACCCTCTGCATGCCGATGTCCCACTTGCCGCTGGGCCCCAGTGCCCTCTTTCCTAGGGTGCTGCACCCCTGTAGTACCTCCATAGTCTAAGGGTCTCCCCTCCCTGGGGAACCCCACCCCCTATCCCCACCTTGCCTCAGTCTAGGCAACTGCCAGTCACCACTTACCCCTGTTCACTGGGGCAGACTGCAGTCTCATTGCCATTCATCACCAGCAAGGAGGGCTTGCCCTGCTGCCTCTGCCTCCAGAGCCCTGGGCTGCCCCCTGCAACCCCAGTACCCTTTGTTGGGCCGTCCCCTAGGCCCTGCAGCCTGGGGGTTTCCAGGCCAGAGCTCCCCCAGGTCCTCTTACCTTGCCCCAGCCCTGCACCACTCTAGGTACCTTGTCAAGCTTCCCAGAAGCCAGGCCTGTCTGCCTCTGCAGACAGAGGAGACACTGTCTGTTTCAACTCCTGGCTTCCCTGGCCGTTATATGGCCAGCTGAGTCTGTCTGGGGCATGGCCCCCAGCTGAGCTGCCTCCCAATCAGCCCAGCTTTTCCCTAATCAGCCTGGGAGCTGCTTGCCCCCAGCCACAGCCCTTCCCAGGGCTGTTTTAACCCTTTTCCTTTGGAGCGGGGTAGCCACCCCGCTGTACTCCTCCATGTCTGGTCTGGTTTTTGCTCTACTGGTCTCTCAGTGGCTGCTTGGTTCAAATTGCCTCTGGCTTGCAAAGGTGTCCAGAAACCAGTCTGTTCTTCTCTGACCATGGGTTAGATCAAAATGAGCTGAAAACTACACTGTAGCTGAAGTGCCCAGAGCTGTAAAAGGGACACCCCAAAATACATTTCAGCAAGGTTGAGATTGGAAATGACCATTTATGGTGAGTTACACTCATCCATTTTGATGTTCACCTGCTCATCTTCCAGATGCCTTCATCATCCACACTTAATGTGTTTTGAGATCTACCAATTAAAAAACACTGAATAAGAGCTCAGTATTATTGTTATATATATTGAGGGGGATTCAGTGGAATACTTAAACTGGTTTCAAAGACCATTTTCTAGGTCTTCTCTTGGATCCAATGAGATGAGCCTTGCCACTTCCATAATGCTCCAGTATGGAGGTGCTCTGACTCACGACTCCCACAACAAGTACTCTCACTGCCCTTGACCTGTCATCTGCTGCTCCTGGTCCTGCTTATTCCCTTACATGCCACCAGCACTGCAGTCCTGAGGGGATGAGGAGAAACATCTACAGAGTCCAGGTTCTACAGAGCTTCTTCCTCCCTCACAATTCAAATGGCTGGTGATGCTTTTCTCTTTGGCCCCTTCTCACTGCCGCAAAGGGGTACTAGGGGAAGACTGCAAGAACAATGGAGGGCACTTCCTGTCCCAGACTCCAACTTCCTCTGGATGTTGTATATCCCTGATTTTCCTTCTGAAAAGCTAGTTGTGGTTACAGTATTTTAGTCTAAGGTAACTTGCTCTAAAATGGAAAACCAAAGAAACTCTAAGTTTAGGCTTCCTTCTTCTTACAACAGTTGTCTCTGAACAATACAATCAACTCTCAAAATACATGGTGTGAAACCAGATCAGAGTCAAACCTCCTCTGGAGTTAGCTCCTGGTTGGGAGTGTGTCTTGAGTGTATGAGACAAAAAATAAGGAAGACCTTGATCTTGACCTAATTATTGTGTCACATGGCCAGTTAGTCCCAGTGCACTGAGTAAAGTATAGAACAAAACTAGTAGCTTGGACAATTACCTGCTATAGAATAAAATGTGTAGAAAATGTTGACCACGATGGTATAGAAGTATAAATACAGCAATTAAAATTAAATGTACTTAGCCTGATTCTCCTTTGAGTATGTGAGTGTCAATCAGGAATAATTCCACTGACATCAGTGGAGGTACCAGAGTGTAAAACAGTTCTAAGTACTAAGCCACGCTACAGGGGGAATGGGATGTAATATGTGCATACTGTTAGGGGTTGGCAGTTGTACGTAATGTGGCATACATTTGCACACTGCTCCAACATTGTTTTTAGGTTTCCCTCCCCCAGCATAATGGATGTTTAATAGGAAAACAGAAGCTTGCAAAATCAGAAGAGAGCGCTTGTCAGGACAGGTCTTGAGATTTCCGGACAAGGTGGCTCCTAGTCATTTGTGAACAAACCTGGAACCAACCAAGTAAAGGCTACAGGTGAAGTGTGCTTCATCCCAACAGCGCTGAAATCTCTGTCCCATATACTTTCATCCTCCCATCCTGTTTGCCACAGCACAGCTTCTGGCCTGGATCACTATTGGGATGAAGTAAACGATGTCACTCGTGTCTGGGTTTTCCAGTTCTTGCTGCAGCACCTCTTGTTTAGCTGAGCTCCCCAAGCCTGATTTCTCAGATGATTACAAGTCTTATTATATAAACATGACCGATAGCATTTTCCTCCCCTCTCGCCCACCAGAGAACCAGTAAGGAGCCTATTCAGACCAACTGTGATATCATGGTAGTGGCTTCAGTTATATTTGTAAGTTGCTTATTTGAATCATGCTGATCACCAAAGCCAACCTGCAAATGCAAAAACGTAGGGTTTATGACTTTTCTTTGACACATAAATAAGGCCTAAAGGGTCATTTTCATAGGCTCATAAATCATAGAAATGTGGGGCTGAAAGGAACCTTGAGAGGTCTTAAGGCCCAAGTCCCTAAGCTGAGGCAGGCAGGACCAAGCAAACCTAGGCCACCCCGATAGGTGTTTGTACAGCCTGTTCTTCCCCCGCCTTCAGTGATGGAGATCCCACCACCTCTCTTCCATTCCTCTTTCAGCACTAGAAAGTCTTTCCTAACTAAACTAAATCTCCCTTGCTGCTGATTAAGCCCATTACTACTTGTCCTACCTTCAGATCTCTGTCCTCCTTATACTAGTTCTTAACATATTTGAAAACTATCAGGTGCTCTCTCATCCTTTTGTCAAGATGAAACATGCCCAGTTTCTTAAATCTTTCCTAATAGGTGAGGTTTTCTAAGCCTTTTATCTCTCTTGTTGCTCTCCTCTGGACTCATCTTTCTTATAGTGCAGCTGAGGCCTCATCAGTGCTGAATAAAGTGGGACAAATATATCCATGCCTTACATATGACACTCCTGAGTGTATTACCCAGTATATTAGCTTCTTTCACAACTACATCACATTGTTGACTCATAGAGTGGACCACAAATTGAATAACCCCGGATCCTTTCCAGTAGTACTACCACCTAGTTAGCTATTCCCCATTTTGTAATTATGTGTTTGATTTTTTTCCCCCTTCCTAACTCTAGTACCTTGCATTTGTCCTTATAAAATTTCATCTTGTTGATTTCAGACCAATCCTGAAATTTGTCAAGCTTGTTTTGAATTCTAATCTTGTCCTCCAAAGCACTCACAACCCCTCTCAGGTTGGTGTGATCTGCAGATTTTGTAAGCATTCTCTCTAATCCATTATCCACGTCATTAATGAAAATATTGACTAGTACCAGCCCCTAGACTGACCCCTCTGGGACCCAACTAGATATAATAGGGAACAATTGATAACTACTCTTTGAGATTGGTCTTTCAGCCAGTTGGGCACCCACCATACAGTAACTTTATCTAGACCACATTTTTCTATTTTGCTTATGAGAATGTCATGTGGGATGCAGTCAGAAGCCTTACTGAAATCAAGATATATCACATCTGTTGTTCCCCCCACCCCATCAGCTTGGCCACTTACACTGTCAAAGAAGGAAATTGGGTTGGTTTGGTATGATTTGTTCTGGAAATATCCATGCTGGCTATTCCTTATAACTCTGTTAACCTCTAGGTGCTTCCAAATGGATTTTTAATAACTTGTTCCCGTATATTTCCAGGTATGGAAGTTAAGCTGTCTGGTCTATAATTCCCTAGGTCCTCTTGGTTGCCCCTTTTAAAGATAGGTGCTATGTTTGCCCTTCTCCTGCCCACTGGGAGCTCACCTGTGTTTCATGAGTTCTCAAAGATAATTGCTCATGGTTCCAAGATTGCTTTAGGTAGTTCCTAGGATGAATTTTATCAGGCCTAGCTGACTCGAATATGTCTAACATTTAAATATTCTTCAACCTGTCCTTGCATTCTTTCCCCCTAGTTAACATTAATTGGGTTTACTATCGGGTCACCATTAACCTTGTTAGTGAAGACTAAAGCAAAATAGGCATTAAACAACTCAGCCTTCTTCATGTAATCAATTATTAGCACTTCTTCCCCACTTAATAGAGGACACTTTCCTTCATCTTTCTCTTGCTCCTAATGTATTTAAAGAACCTCTTCTTGTTGGCTCGCATCCCTTGCTAAGTGTAACTCATTTTGTACCTTAGCCTTTCTGATTTTGTCCCTACATAGAAGAATAGAATCATAGGACTGGACAGGACTTTGAGAGGTCATCTAGTCCAATCCCTTGCACTCATGGCAGGACTAAGTATTATCTTAGTGTTATGTTTGTGCTATTCTTTTGTACTCCTTGATCAACGCTCTAAAGAGAAAATCATAGTTGTACTTCAAATTAGTGTAGATATTGTTCAGTGCAGATTATATCTTGTGCATGGGCTTGTGGTGGTGGTCTAGTATTCTTAAGGTATGGTACCTGCTGTGACAAAGAAGGTAACTTTTACTATTTGCTATTTACCTTACTACCTATGCAATGCGGTAGTAAGTGTTAAGGTAGGGTCAGTGCCAGAAGTGACCCACTACTGTCCTGTTTATAGCAGCATGAAGTGGTGTTCAAGGGGGAAGCCCTTCAGTTCCATATGAGTTGCTCTTCTACTCACAAAGGGTTGACTGCTTCTCAGGGAAGACTACTGTACCTTCCTCCAACAAGGATCTTGTTAGCAAAAGCATAATAGTTCATACTTTCACTGCTCACTGTCTCCAGTAAGAAGCTGTACTTTTTAAAGCCAGTTGTTAATGTTCCTGGACTGAAGTTACATGTCTGAGCACAACTATTAATATAGGAACACACGTGATGCTGTATAGCCTCGAATGACTTCCTTTCCTCCTCTGTCTCTCTCTAGTTCTTTCTAACATCCTTATAGTTCTAGGTGTGAAAGGAAATATTTTAATCCTCTTTTAAAATTTATTTTTTTGGTAAAACACCCCTGTTTTCAGTTCAGCTCTCATGAGCAGCAATACAGTAAGAAACTAGCACTCATGTTTAAGACTGCGATTTAATCACGGTATTTTTAGTAGAGGTTGTGGACAGGTCACAGGGCCTAGGGGACCAGCCACTGCTCCGGCAGCCCCAGGACTGAACGCTCCTGAGACTACTGCTCAGGTGGTCCCTGGGGCCCAGCCCCATTGGCTGCGGCTCGAGTGGGGCCGGTTGTCCGGGGCCGTCCCAGCAGCGGCTGGTACAGCTGGCCCCAAGAGCAGCTGGTGTGGCTGGCTGCGGGGCTGTCCAAGCAGCTGGCTGCAGAGCCGCTCCAGTAGTAGCTGTCTCCCGGGCTGCTTAAGCAGCTGTCTCTGTGGCCAACTGCTTGGGCGGCCCCAGGGTCAGCCACACTGGCCACTGCAGAAGTCACAGAGGTTTCAGGAAGTTGTGGAATCCGTGACTTCTGCAACCTCCATGACAAACACAGAGCCATACTCATGAACAACGCTGATAACAATCAAGTGTACTGAGCAACGACGTAATCACCCAGTGTGTGCTCAAAACACAACGAGAGCTACTTTGGTAAGGCAAATATTTTAATTTCAAATTTCCGAGGATTAAACAGAGAGATATTTACATATATATTTTTTAAATATAAAAATAGTGTCTTTACTTCAAAAGCTTCCAGGGCCTGAGGGCTACTGGTATGTCCCATTTACAACCAAAAAACCCCTCCTGATTTAATAATGGGATCGGTCACATAAAAATAACGAAAAGCATCAATTTTATGTCAAATGCAAAACTAACTACATTCTCCAGACTCGCATGCCTCAGCCACACATGCATCAGCCTAGGTCACAGAGCTGGAGGAGGCCACCTGGATCATGGCCCAACCACTTTTTGTCCGTGCCAAACCTGTGTGGTGGTGTAACTCTGCATGCCAGGGCACAATGCAGCTCTCGCTAATTGGGAGTGGGTGGGTGTCTGAGAGGGAAAGAGGAAGGTCAGGTAAAGATGTGGGGCAAATGTGTGGGGCCCCCTCTTTATATGGTGCTTCACATGATCCTGATGAGTTGAGGTTAAGTCCATTAATGACTGTTAGCCAGGATGGGTAAGGAATGGAGTCCCTAGTCTCTGTTTGTCAGGGGGGGGTGATGGATGGCAGGAGAGAGATCACTTGATCATTACCTGTTACGTTCACGCACTCCGGGGCACCTGGCATTGGCCACTGTCGGTAGACAGGACACTGGGCTGGATGGACCTTTGGTCTGACCCAGTACGGCCGTTCTTATGTTCTTATGTCAGTCTCTTTGAGTCAGTGAAAGAGAACAGTGTGCATGTGTGGCCCCCACACAAGATTCTGGGTAAGGCAGTTGACCTCTGCTGTGCTTCTGCTAATCACGTGTCCGTATCGCCTTTTGGGTTGTTTTTTTTTTCTGAATGGAGCACAAGGTGTGAGCCTGATACTTCAATATGAAATGTAAAGAATGCGAACCATCTCAAAAGAGGTATTCTTCTGAACTACAATGCTTTGCTCGATGTTCGGATTTGGAAGACATTGCCAGTGACAACGCATTCAGATTCTCCAAGCCATACAAAAGTTAACAACGTAAACATGCAGGTGTTCTAGTGGCATGACAAAAGAATGACCCATAATGAACAAATTAAGTAGTGGTGAATCATATGCGTTCTGTACTGTTTACCAGAGTGTCTTGTCAGTCACACATGGTGGTATAAATGACATTAAAAGACACATTGCTGGGTGGTGACATGACACTGCAGCAGAAGCTAGTGCAGCTTCAAAGAAAATAACTAAAATATTTGTCATCTTCAAAACTGGATATCAGAGAAGAAATTAGTTGAGCAGAATTACTTATTAGTTTTGTTGTAGAGCATACTTTGAAGTTTATGCTGCTTATCGTTCAAGCAAAATATTTAAAGCAATGTTTCTGATTTGGAAATGGCAGAAAAATACACTTGTGACCATACAAAAACTTTACACGTTGTTGGTCAAGCCCTTGCTGAGGATGCTTTAAAAGGAACTGTCAATGCAATTTCTTCAAAACCTTTCACGTTATGTATTGATGCAAGCAGTGATGAAGCTTGCAAAGAATTAATGTTACTAGTGCAGGTTTTCAGTGAGGAGGAAGAAATGGTATCTAGTGGTATCTAGATTTAAAGGAGTGTAATACTGGGACAGCTGCATCCATATTTGAGAAGATGAATGAAACTTTTCAGGCACTCTCCATTCCATGGGAGAACATAACAGGATTTGCCAATGATAATGCCTCTCTGATGAAGGGAATAAATAGCTCTGTTCTCACAGAACTAAGAGAAAAGCAGCCCAGTGTCATCTGTAATGTTGGCCGTCCATGCCATCTGATCCATATTGTGACCATCAAAGCTGCAAAGATGTTAGTAGTAGACATCAGAGATACAGTAAGCAGAGTATATGCAGTCCCCCTTGGACTTTGCTAGCTCCTGGAACAATGAATTGAGCCTCTAGGGGACTTACTCTCTGTACAGTAACAAGAAGGGCCCCAAACCCTCTAGATACTATTTCCCAGCTTGCCAAGAGTTTGGGATGGGGATGGACTAGACTGGAAAGGCCTACAAAAGCCAGTGGGGAGCTTCTGATTGGGTGATTTATATCGACAGTTTGCTTGGCCAGTGAAGAGCTAGGACTGCTCATTCCCTCAGTGGGAGGGGACAGGCTGCCCCCCAGACAAAGAGACTTGATCTGGTTTCACCTTTAGACCTGAGAGACGAGCAGCATGGCCCGGAGGAGGTGGGGGCCTCTAGTCAACTCCCACTCCCTACCTAAAAGGGGCCTGTGAACTATTGTGGGATTTAGTGTGTGACCAGGGAGTGCCAGCTCTGCAGACACCAGCCATCAGGGAGTGGCAGAGAACCAACCTGGTGCTGGCTACTTAGTGCCAGCTGAGACCTCCTGACCAGGAAGCCAGGAGAAGATTCTGCCCTGCTCAGGAGCGAAGTCACCATAAGGGAATTCCTTCCTTTTTGTGTAAACTAGGCAGTGATCACTGTGCTGCAGCACTTGTTACAGGACTTATCTGCTGCATCCCATCTACATGGCATAGTGCTAGGGAGAAAGCTGGGCAGCTGTGTGCAGTGCTGAATGCAGGGAGGTGAAGAATTTGTTGATGTTTTAGTATATTAGTTATCTCCACCCTTTCCTTTCTGAGAGCCTCTATTTCCTGTCTCTAGTGAAGTCCCCTGTTGTATTGTTTTTCGAAGGTGGCATTTCATTTTTTCAGATTTGTATTTGATGTATTGTGGTGGTGTTTATATCCCTTGCAAATAGAGTGATTGCATTAGTTATCTTCCCATGGAACATCACCGCAGTTGTCCCAGGCATAGAGAGGAATCCCTTTAGGTGGAGGCACCAGGTGCCAAAATAAAGAACCCACGATGCAATCCATGCAAGAAGTGGGTGAAGCCACTTTGATTCGCAAGCACCAGAGAGGAAGCCTGAACCATGCCTCTGGGGAAGAGCTACATCAAGAAGCTTGAAAAGAAATACTAACGGGGTTTGAAGATTTCTGCCGTGTAAAAAACCCAAACATTTTGAAGCATGAGTCAACTTGATGGCTAGGTTTTCAGCGCTGTTTAATCAGACTACTTCAGCCGTATCCAGGTTTGAAGGCATCTTTTTTGTCTCAAGATGATAGAGATTCTGGTGTAAAATCTTTGAAAATCCACAGATTGAACTACATAAGAACGGTCATGCTGGGTCAGACCAAAGGTCCATCTAGCCCAGTATCCTGTCTACCGACAGTGGCCAATGCCAGGTGTCTCAGAGGGAATGAACAGAACAAGTAATCACCAAGTGATCCATTCCCTGTCGCACAGTCCCAGCTTCTGGGAAACAGGGGCTAGGGACACCATCCCTGCCCATTGATGGATAATAGCCGTTGATGGACCCATCCTCCATGAACATATCTAGTTCTATGTGTTTTTTGCATAGTATTTTGCCTTTGTTTGACAGTGTGAATGAGATGCTGGAAAGTGAAGCTCCACTCCCATGCATTGCTTGCATGCCAGCATTGTGGAATTGGTCCAGATCTTTGGAAGACACATAAAGCCAGCCAGTCTCAAAGAAACTGTTAAAGGTACATGTCTTAAATCCAGACAAGCAAGTGGAAGGTAACAAACTGTTTGTTGGATGCAGTGCTTTGCAGTTCCTGAAATCTGAAGAAACCCAAAGCCATGCTCATTGTGACACTATTAGGAAAAGATTTTACTCCGATGCCAGGAAGTTACAAGGATGAAGATGCCTTTTGGCCTGAACCAGGAGAGGGTTCTTGTTCTCACTTATCACTTTTTGACATGCTGAAGGTTATTTGACTACATAAAATTAACGTAAGTGGGAACATTCACTGCAATGAAATCTTTGAGCAGCAGCATCAGGGAGTCCATTTACTTGTACAGATGTGACAAGTTTCTGATTCTTGTACAGATGGTAATCTTCCACATTTACCAAGTGTTTTCTGTTATAAGGGATGTTCCTAACTCTTCTAAAGATTCATTTACTCCTTTACGTTTATGTAAGTGACAACTTTGTTTTGACTATTTTGAGAATATTAATTCCTAAAATTTCAGATTTATCTTAATTTATTTAGTAGCCTGATCCCTGTCCAAATTCCAGTCAGTTGGTCTGTAATTTTGAACAAGGTCTCTGGTTCCTGTAAATTTAAAAAGACACAGCATATGTTGTGTTCTAATCCAAAAGGTGTTTTGACACCCTTTGTCAAGAGACTGTTTCTCACATTTAGTGCAGATAGCTTCATTGCCAAAGCAAACAATGGAAGATAGTGCGCAACCCTCTCTCCTACCCCTGATCAAATTAAAAGGAGGGAATTGATGACCATTAATCAGAGGGTGAGTATATAGTGCTGATATGCCCCTATACAACTGATTTCCCAAACCAGACCTTATCAAAATATGTCTGAAGTATTCCCATTCCAGCTGCTCAAAGGCTTTCTCAGCATCTAAAGAATTGCTAGGATTGAATTCAGAGTTCTACAATAGTTTCTTCTTACTTACAATTAGCTCTTGAAATTGCCACACTATTGTCCTTTAAAAATGGCTCCAAAAATACTCCTAAATGAACTCTATTAAAAACAAAAACAAACCTGCAACCTTTGATTACCATGAAAATCTTCAAAATGCTGTTTGCCTGAGTCTGCAGGCAGCCTGACACAGTAGATCTGAGAGATATGAATTGATTTTTCCATCACAATCAAAGCGTGTTAATTCTGAGGCCATTCCAGTGCTTGTTGGAAACACCAATCTAATGTACTTCTTGGACATTCATAGAATCATAGAAGATTAGGGTTGGAAGAGACCTCAGGAGGTCATCTAGTCCAGTCCCCTCATCTAGTCCATGTAGTTGTGGATACTGATGTGGGATGCAGTGTGTTAATAAATTGTATAGTCAATTGCTTGACCACACTTTGGTTCATTATGAAATCTATTCAGTAGACCAAATAGCCAGTATCAGTCAGGTTGATTGCTCAAAGTCTTTTGCTCAAATACTATGCTACAGGAAGAAAGGTTCGATACAATACCATTGTCGGGAAACAGTCTCATTCAGTTTTAAATTTAACCTGCAAAGAAGGTGGGCTCCCAAAGTTATGCTCCTCAAGCCATCCTGTTTATACCCACCCTGTTTACTATGTAAAAAAGTATTGTGTGCCATCTGTGCCATCAGCTTTCTACCTTGTTTTTCTGGTACCATAGCATACCCCTTCTCTGTTCTGACCACAAGCATTCGAGGTACCAAAGGGCATGAGGGCACCTGCTAGGTTTGTACCAGAGTAGAACAATCCTTTGTGACATCCCAGTACAGGCCTGTGAGCATAACTTCCCTACCTGTTGCTATGGTCAAACATTAATATGTCCTGATCCTGACAGTTTTCCTGTCGTCTTAAGCCAAAGCTTATTTCAGCTAATGGATGAGTGAACAGAATTGTGGGGAGAATATAATACATTCAGTTAACATAACTTCCCAACACTTATGATATTAGCCAATACATTGATGTTAGGCATAACGTGTGAGGCAGTTCATTGATTTCAGGATTTTCAGGAGTGGGAAATGGGAAATTCAACCTCTCTTTCCTCCAAATTTCAGTTCCCTCTACCACTACCTAGTTAACTCTACCACTGAGAAATGGAGGTGCATTCTCTCTGCAAGACCAAAAGCCCTCAACTGTTCTCTAAAAACCAAAACTAACTTTCACCTTTCTGTGGACCAAAATCCCCAAGTGCCTTCAACCCAGATATCAGAACCTCTAGCTTCCCTGCTCACACAGCCTATAGTGCCGTTACAGATCTGGAAAACAAAATTTGCAGCAGAGTGAAAATGAAAAATTTGGGACAGTGTAAAATGAAATGAATTTGACAAAATAAATAACAAGGGATGGTCTCCTGGTGGGCTGTGGAAGCAGGGAGAGGGGGAGCAGTTCAATGATTCCCATCACATAAGTTAGATCTGCGGTGCTGCATAGGATACAGGACCTTGCTGGCACAGAGGACATGCACCACAAGGGTTTGGTTACAGATTGTCATACATATATGTCACATCCATGCATGTTACAAATGTCTGTCTCTTACACTGTTATCCTCCCAGCTCTTATAAACACTCTTCATTGCTGCTTAGGGACATCATCTATATTGGTAGTTCCCATAACAACATGCAAATTCATCACTCCAAAACATTCTCTTCTTTTGGAAAATCAACCCAGATTCTCTAGTCTTTTGTCAGCTACTGAAGCATTTGAAGGCCTGGCATCACTCT
>ML677388.1:12632085-12647003 GCA_007922305.1 Dermatemys mawii
TCCCTGACAGGTCTATTTAAAACTTCCCTTGCATCTGGCCTTCCCGGGGCAAAGCCACTTGTTACTCTCGGCCTATCAGTCAAAAGGAGTTATAATAGCGCCTACATGGGTCTTGTGACACAATGCTATTGTATCTGCATTAGAGTGATAAATACCAGCTCTCGGGCTCCTATCTGTAATTGCCACAAGGAGGGCACCGCAGCAGGGCCGGTGCACTGTTTTCATATGTGTCCACAGCAACCCAGCACTGGGAAAAGGTTTCTTATGCAGAGTGAAGGGACGGCCGGCAATGGAGGCAATGGCCGGGAATGTTGTGGAGAGACTGGTTTAGGTTCTGATTTTTCTTCAAATGGTAAAGACGGAACAAAAGCAACTTGTGGCAAACTGGAAATGTATACAGCAAAGGGGTGCCTGTGGCTAGGCTTGTAAAACTGGCCAGGTACTGAGTGAAGGAAGGGCCCGAGTAGACACAGGCCGGTAGAGCTGTTGATGTATTTCAGTGTGAGTGAGTAAAACACTTTGGAATCTTGGGGCAAGGCACATATGTAAATGATGTTTGTGAAAACACTGGCACCCCTGGGTGGAAGGAGGTATCTAAATGCCACTTAGAGTATTTTTTTTGATCAATAAATATTGTGTCATTTATTACCCTGGTTTGACGTTGGTGAATGCAGGTCATATGTGTCTGCCACAGACCTGGTCGAGACCTCCTGTGTTGGATGCCCCTCAGGCAGCTGTATTTCAACTCTCACGTTGGATCCATGTGCTTTGAAGCTTGTTTGGGTAGGGTCCAGCACTGTGTCATCTTTGGTATCTAGGCTCACTCCCTGGGCACAAGCTCTGTCTACCGCCCCTTCTCAGAAGTGGGGCCCTACAGGCCAGCTGACCTTCCTCCCTCCACCCCCAGAGGCTCCCAGTAGCTTAAGCACGCTCTCGTCTGGGCTCCACCCATGTGGCTACTCTGGTTTATAGTTTAACCCTTCAGGGACATGTGACAGTTGAAGCAAATAAGAACCAGACTTTGCAAGAGGATTTCTAAACCCATCGCTTTCAGAAAGCGCAAGATATATACCGATCCAGGTAAAATAAGAAATACCGGTACACTAGTCCGTCCCTGCCTCAGTTTCCTTACCACTCTCGAGCATTATTTGGGGTTTGGCTAGTGTCTTTTTTTCAGGGTTCCAAGTCCCATCTCCTGGGACTCCAACTCCAACTCCAACTCCAACTCCGGCTTCTCTTCCAGATCATGGAGTCTCCTCTCACTCCCGCCCTAAACTCCCTTTCTAGCTCAGAAAGCCTGGCCCTTTGTGCTTATGACCTACCAGTCTCTGGGTGTTTAAAAGCCAACACTAACACCTTGGTCCTCTGAGCCTTTTCCTGTCTTATTCCATTGTCTTCTCTGCTGTCGACAAGCTGGAGAGAGCTGGTTTTATCTACATTGCAGCCATTCCATTGTTCTGTTAGGATAAGATTAGGACTCCTAGGTGTTACCGTAGTACAAATAATAATATTCAGCTGTTGATGATCCTTAACAATCGTCCCATTCAGGGGACACCCAGATGCCAGCCCCCTTCTCCTTGCCACAAGATGCATGGTTCAAGAATACATTAAGGGCTACCAGAAGGGCATAAACATACAGAGAGTTCATAATGTCCAACAGAATACACAAATTGTGCATAGAAAGATACCCCAAACTGCCACACTGAGGTAGTTCAGCGTATATAGCTCCCTTTTTAGACTGGTCCTGTGTATTATTCTATCCTCATCCTGCCTGGAAATGGGAAAGCTGTGGACAAAATCTGAATTCTGGGCAATCTCTGTGACTGTGCTACTTTTTCTCTGGAAACCTTCCATTTTTAATGCAGCCGTCAGCTTATGACTGGTAGCTAAAGAACTAAAAGCCCAAAGAGAACCTAAAAGCCTGTTGGCTGGTGTTAAGGGTGCTATCATCAATCATCAGCATTGCCCTTCCCTCCAAAGACACCCTGTCACTTGTGCTTTTAAGGGCTGTGTGCATTTGCTTTGTAGGGAAGAAATTCCGGCTTGCAATAGGTTATATCATTATTTATATGTGATTACATTAAAAACCTACATAAAAAGAACATGACAAAATCATAAATGTCTAGCAAAATCTAGACATTTTGCTAGTGTTGTCCAACTACACAAAGTTTATAACAGAGCAGCGGTTCTCAAACTGTGGGTCAGAACTCCAAGGTGGATTGTGACCCCATTTTAATGGGGTCACCAGGGCCAGCATTAGACTTTTTGAGACTCAGCGCTGATGCTGAAGAGCTAGAGCTTCCACCTGGGGTGGCAGGGCTCACGCTCTGGCCCTATCTCCAACCCATCCAGGTGAGTGGGGCTCATTCTTCACCCCCCTCCTGGGGTCATGTAGTAACTTTGTTGTCAGAAGGGGGTCACATTGAAATGAAGTTTGAGAACCCATGTAATAGAACATAAGAACGGCCATACTGGATCAGAGCAAAGGTCCATCCAGCCCAGTATCCTGTCTTCCGACAGTGGCCAATGCCAGGTGCCCCAGAGGGAGTGAACAGAACAGGTAATCCTCAAATGATCCATCCCCTGTCGCCCATTCCCAGCTTTTGGCAAACAGAGGCTAGGGACACCATCCCTGCCCATCCTGTTATAGTCTTGGCCTTCACAACATCTTCTGGCAAGGAGTTGCATAGTTAGGGTGACCAGATAGCAACTGTGAAAAAACGGTGAAAAAACGGGCCATGGGGTAGGAGATAATAGGTACCTATATAAGAAAACAGGACATCTGGTCACCCTATCCATAGGTTGACTGTGCATTGTTTGTTTTTAAACCTACTGCCTATTAATTTCATTTGGTGACCCTTAGTTCGTGTGTTATGAGGAGTAAATAACATTTCCTTATTTACTTTCTCCATACCAGTCATGATTTTATAGGTCTCTAGCATACTTAGTTGTATCTTTTCCAAGACGAAAAGTCCCAGTTTTATTAATCTGTCCTCATATGGAAGCCATTCCATACCCCTAATCATTTGTTATGCTTTTCTGAATCTTTTCCAATTCCAAAATAACTTTTTCGAGATGGGGCGACCAGATCTGCAAACAGTATTCAAGGTATGGGCGTACCATGGATTTATACAGAGGCAATATGATATTTTGTCTTATTTTCTATCCCTTTCTTGATGATTCCCGACATTCTGTTCACTTTTTTGACTGCTGCTGCACATTAAGTGGATGTGTTCAGAGAGCTATTCACAATGACCCCAAGATCTCTTTCTTGAGTGGTAACAGCTAATTCACACCTAAATAGCTCTCCTGCATCCCTTTTCAGTGCCTTAAATACAAGAGACTATCCTTTCTCTTCTTGCCATCTTTTGCCTCATTCCCTATCCACCCTGTGCAGTGAATGAAGCAGGGATCCCATAGAATGGAAAAGTAAAGAATGCATACATGGAAAAGGGCCAAATTGCAGTTGCTCATCCAACCATGATCGTGACATTTCCTAGCATTGCAAGCTTAACTAACATTTTTTAAATGGAAGGTTCTGTATGTTATTTCCTAGGATTTTTAAAAAGCTGACTGAGAAAAACAGAAATACCATCCTTTAGAATCATGTTAAATTCTTGCCTGGGTCAAGAGCATGAATGGAAACTAACAGTTTTAGACCCAAAGTTTATTGCCACTTACTCCCCCCAGTGTAACTGTTAGCCATAGTAGATGCCCACGAAGATACCATCACAGAGATCCTGCAGGACGTGGCCCAAATCGACTCCTCCCTGCTCGCCCCCTGGCAAAAGATCAATGCCCTCAATACCTTCCTGATCCCCCGCATCTCCTTTGTCCTCAGGGCATCGGCCGTAGCCAAGGTGCCCCTGAACAAGGCCGATAGCACCATCCGGCAGCTGGTGAAGAAATGGCTCTACCTTCCCCAGAAGGCCAGCACCAACATCATCTACATTCCCCACAGGCAGGGTGGTGCCAGCGTACCTCGGATGGGTGACCTGTGCGAAGTGGCGGTGATCACCCACGCCTTCCGCCTCCTGACATGCCCGGACCCAACGGTGAGGAGCATCGTGGAGGAAGCCGTACGGAACGTAGTCAGGAAACGAATCATCAGGACCCCCTCCGAGCAGGACATCGCCACCTACCTCAGCAGCTTCCTGGAAGCCGAATTTGGGAGAGAGGGGAAAGATCTGTCCTCTCTCTGGACCCGTGCCCGTAATGCCTCGAGACGCCTAGGGAAGAGGATCGGCTGCTGCTGGAGTTGGTGCGAGGAGCGCCGGGAGCTAGGAATACTAGTGCCGCGCATAAAGACCCCGGATCACACCATCGTCACCCCGACTGCCAGATCAATGCTGGAAAGGACCCTGAAGGACACCATCTGCTGCCACTATGCCGAGAACCTGAAGTGGAAGCCAGACCAGTGCAAGGTGTTTGAGGTGTACAGCAAGTGGGACGCCAGCAACCACTGCCTGCACAGGGGCAGCTTCACCAGGTTCGCCGACTGGCGGTTCATTCACCCGGCCCGACTCAACTGCGTTCCCCTCAATGGAGCCATCCGCCATGGCAACCCGGACAAGCGCTGCAGGAAGTGCAACTACGCCAACGAGACCTTGCCCCACGTCCTGTGTGGATGCAAGCTGCACTCCAGAGCCTGGCAGCACCGCCACAATGCCATCCAGAACCGGCTGGTGAAAGCCATCCCACTGTCCCTGGGGGAGATTTCTGTCAACTCCGCCATCCCCAGGACAGACAGCTGACTGTGACCCGACATCGTCGTGACCGATGCAGAAAAGAAGAATGTTCTCATAGTGGACGTCACGGTGCCATATGAAAACCGGTCACCGGCCTTCCACGAGGCCCTAGCACGGAAGACGTTGAAATACACCCCACTGGCTGACACCCTGAAAGCGCAGGGCTACGAGGTGCAGCTCCACGCCCTGATCGTAAGAGCCCTGGGCGCATGGGACCCCCAGAATGAGCCGGTACTGAGAGCGAGCGGAGTCGGTCAGCGTTATGCCCGGTTCATGAGACAGCTCATGGTGTCTGACACCATCAGGTGGTCCAGGGACATATACACTGAACACATCACGGGACATCGTCAGTACCAGGTTGAGTAGCCGAGACCGCTGACCAGGGAAACAACCCATCCCCCTCTCTTCCCTGACAGACAGAGGGATGCACCCCACCCATGTACTTATTGCCTACACCTCCATGGACTTGGACTCCTACTACATCCCATGGGTGGCATACCCGAACATACCTATACACTGACGCTTTAAAAAACTCCCACACCCCAATCTGGGTTTATGCTGGATATGAAATATGCATGTACCTTGTAAACCCTGTACCTGTTACCTACAATCGCCCATAACCCCAGCCTAAATCCAGATGTCCAGTACCTTACTTCTCAATTTCTGTATATTTTCACTTTTAAACATTAGTTTTAATAAAAGTTTTAAGTCTGTTATCCTCCAAGTAGGCCAGCCACTAGAGGCAAATGTGACACATGCTTTGCTAAGTGCTTTAAAAAGCTGTTTACTGTATAGCATAGGGATATTAGGAACCAGAAATCCTAGAAGAGAGTATTCTCTAGTGGTTAGAGATGGCACAGCCAAATACAGTGCTACTGATGGGCAGTGTGGCTAACTGGATGAGACTTTCCATTGTAGAGACCTGGGTTCTATGCCCAACTGTACCAGAAATGATCTTGTGCAACCTCTTTGTTGCCTTATTTGTCAGCCCCCTTTGACTAGCATGAAACATTGCTCAGTAACAAAGGCTGTGAAGTGCACAGCATTAACACAAGTATGTGGGAGAGCTTGAGACCGAAACCCATGAATTCTTGATTTGTAGCCCAGTATGCCTTTCACAAATCGCTGCTGTTCCCTAGCTTTAACTCTGTACCTATTTTATAGTAGGGTCAGTAGGGTCAAGCAGGAGGCTCAGTGAAATTGGGATGTGGTAGAACTTGGGGCTGGAGCGTGCTCAGTGCAGATGGATTATTTGGAGATTTTAGTCTCAAGCCTCTAACAGGATCTTCCAAGCATGTGCAAATGAGAGTTTTCAGAAGCTTATAACTTGGTGAAATCTGGGTGAATTTTCACAGGGTCAGTAAAGGATTCCTCTCGGACTCCAGCACTATATCTATACAAAATTTCAGGTTTCCTAGAGGTCTTCACTGGAATAGTTGGAAAAAAGTTTGAGTTGTTTTTTTTGTGCCCCTTTTTACATTTTTTCCCTTCAGCCAGAGCTGCTGAATGATCTTCACTTGTGAAATTCAGGACCCCTCCACATGTCTAAATAGTGATATGGGAGCCTGACTTTTGGCACCCAATATTGAAAATCTTGACCCATGTGTCTAAAGTTAGGCACCTAAATCTGTAACCAAATGGCCTGATTTTCATGGTGCTGACCATTCACAGCTCCCAGTGAAGTTAAATCAATGCCTAAATATGAATGTAGTGTCTAACTTTAGACATTAAGGTTTGAAAATGTTAACATTGATTTTTAATGACAGTTTACATGTACTTTAATAATGGCACAATGTCTGTGGAATTAATACTATAGTTGCATAAATGCCAACACAATTAACCATAATTAATCATCTCACATTGGCTTCCAAAGGAAGGAAGGAGTGGTAATGAGAAACTGTATTGCACAATTTATTTTAATTGGGACAGACTGTTTTATTTTTCAACTGATTTGCAGTACTGCTACAGGATTATAATTCCAGCAGAACTGAAATAAATTGTTAAATTCCTTATGAAGGTAATTCATGAGTCCTAAATAATTTTGTAAGTGGAGAAATGTATCTTTCCTGGGTGAGATTCCCATTCCTGATTGGGAACAGGTAGTGTAATAATTAATGACCAGTGAGCATCCAATGTGCTTTATCAACTCTTGGAATCAATATCAGTGATCATCAATATAAGAATGCATGTTAGAAACTAGAGCCCAGATCCTCTAAGTCGTTTCGGTGCCTACCTCTCCCTGTTGGGCCTAACCATTATAGTGCAACATTGCTGTAAAAAAGCTTTCACCTTTACCCATGCAGAGCAAAGGGAATCAGTTGTTTGAGCTAAAGCTGTATTGTTTTTCTGGTCTGTTGTGAAAAATACCTGGTCTAGATGGACCTAAAAGGGCCTGTTTCATCCTCTAACGTGTTTGTTTTTGTGGCACATGCTTCATATGCAAAATATGAAGAGCCGGATCCTAACCAGGTATACCGGTATAAATCTAGAGTAATTTTCAATGATGATATTCTGATTCTTCACCATTTAAGTCAGATTTCCCCAGTGACTCTCACTGAGAATCAAATATGGGCCCTCCTAGGAAATTTTTATTTTGGATTTTAAGAAGTTAGCACAAGGATTCAAAAATATTCTATTATTATTTTGCAAGTAGAGTGGACTGGGGGAGGAGGGCAGCATGTTTGGATATGTACTTCTCTTGGAGTTTCTCAGGGGAAAACGTAGAGTCTAATTCTGCAGTGAGCCTGGCACAGGTACAATCTCAATGGTATTTGAGGTTGATCAGCATCTCATGGTTCAGGCCGGGTGGGTGTGAAGTTGTATACTGGTCTCACTCTCTTGTACTGCATTTTCAATACTTCAGTCCGAGAGTTAACAATACTGGGCTTTGCCCAGTACCTGAGACTTAGGAAAGGGCTATTCCAATTGCTAGCCAAACATCTCAGACATTACTGTCACTATGTGTTTTATTTTTCATGAAGATTTACGTATTTCCTCATTTCTTCTCCAGTTACAGAGGGGGCTTACAAGAGAGTCTTAGCAGCTCCTGTAGGTCGACTTGAGGTTGTCATTAGTTTAAGATATTGGCACTGAATTACAGGGGCTACAGCCAAGAAACATGTTTAGGAGTTTGGATTACTCTTGTAAATTTTAATTAATCACTTTGCTGCTGTATAAGGCAGCTCTATAGCACACACACAATGCTCAAGTATTCCATTTCTTACAGCAACATTGGACTGGGGGTTAAAAAATAAAGCAGCAGAGCAACAAATGTCTCCTTTCATGACAGCTTTATTTGTGAAGGAGCTTTCTAAGTACTCCACGAGACTGGAGGAGTCTTGTTTTATGGGTACATGTTACTGCATTTTACTGTTATGCCTGCACTGTCCAGTGAGGAAAGTGGTCACTGGAAATGTCTGTCCATTTGTGCAGACATCTCTCTAAAGGTAGCTTCAAAAATGTTGTCATCTTCTGGCACTTCATGAATTTCAAAAGTTACCCAGAATGTATTAAATGTGTGCAGTGGCCAGTCTGGTTCCTAGGGAAAAGTGTGCATTATGGGTTATATCTTATTACAGCAGAATGGGTCAGGGTAGCTTCAGGGTGTCGTCTGGGGGCCTGCCGAATCCATTTACCATCTCTCAATTTATATTCACGAGAGGACAAGAATAAACCTTTCAAAAATGAGGTTTTAGGCAAAAACAAAAATCGTCATCTTTGCCCTTCTCCTGTCACCCACGGTGCCTCCCAGAATAGCCAGGCATAAACTATGACGTAAATCTAAGTATAAGCAGGGCTGCTGCACTCTCTCATCCAGCACTGTTTCCTTCCCTTTGTCCATTACATCAGCCTAAAGCAGGAAGCTGGACAGCCCAGCTGTGCACCACTAATTACCACCTGTACACCAGATATGACAGGTGTGCACCATGTCCCATACTCTCTTACCCTCTGTTATTCCCCCTCAACCACCACTCCCAGCCTCAGAGCAGCTTGTCAGTAATGCAACATCTGGAACATTTGTCTCTTCAGCTGAGCTTCTCTGAAGCTATAAACTACAGGGGTGTGTGTGTGTGTAAATTTAAGTAGCTTCCTTCAGATACCACTTCATGCACCTAGATATGCATTCTGCACAACACACATTACATGAGTGATGCTTTGCCAATGAAATATTTAACCTTAAGAAAAAGAGTGAGTTTGTGGGGAGAGGAATGGCTGAGTCAGGGGACAGGTAACAGATATAGAATCTGTCAACTCTGGGCCACCAGTTCAGAACAATTCCTGGCTAGAAGTCACAAAAACTTGTTTCCATTGAATGATTGTTTGACAGTCTGTGTTAAGTGGGTCAGTGGGCAGCTGACCACGTCACAGAAGCTGCCACTATTGATACTGGTTGAGCTCCTTGTTGTCAGCAGACAGGCCAAGCAGGGTATGGACCATGGTGAGTCTGAATTTTCTTCCCAGCCATAGGGATAGTTCCAGTAGAACAGGGTTGAGGGAAGGCAGTTGGAATTGTGTGCAGAGACTTTGTGGGCACGGTTGTTGGAATCTCTGAGTGTGATAGTCGTCCCTTTGCAGAGGGCCCCATTCACCTCTTAAGTCACATTTAAATCCTATTTGTAGGCTTAAGTGGACCTTGTGTGGTCCATAGGACTTATGTTGCTGCTCTGCACAAGGGTGAATTTCACCCAGTCTCCAGGGATTTCAGTGCAGCACTTTGCACCCATACGAAATTCACTAAGAAAGTAGCAAAAAGAAATAAGAAAATATATAGGGCCAAATCCTGAGTTGGTGTAAAACAGTTTTTCACTCTATTGACTTCAGTGGAGCTATGTCAAGGATCTGGCTTATAATGTACAGTCATCCACAAATACAGTGCACCGACCGTCTTAAACAGTGGTTCTCAAACTTCTGTAGTGATGACCCCATTCACACAGCAAGCCTCTGAGTGCAATCCCTGGCCTCCTTTTTCTATTTTTAACACTATTATAAATGCTGGAGGTGAAACGGGGTTTGGGGTGGAGGCTGACAGCTCACAACCCCCAGTGTGAGAATCCCTGGTTAAACATTCAGTCCAATTGAAGGAGATATTGTAAAGAAAGGAGAGAGAAACTGATAAGTGGGGGAAAGGGATTTGAATCTGCATGTACTCATTTTTTTATATGCTGACATTGGTGGTACATATTAGGTACCATCTAGACATTAATCAGAATGGAAGATCAGCTTTGGTATAAAGGAGTCTGCTGTGAAAAGGAGATCAGAGACTCACAGAATTAAAGATGGAGGAGGCATATTAGATTAGATCTAGTCTGTGTCCCTAAGGCTGGTTGGCATTTGTTCCCAACACTGCGTTTTCTCGTGTTTTGTGCAGTTCAGTGTTAACTGTACTTATGGGCCTTCCACCACTTGCCCTCGGAGACCATTCTACGGCATCAAAGATCTCTCTGGCAGAAGGTTTTCCTAATATTCAGCCTCAATTTCCTCCTTTTTAATGTTAACCCCGAACTCAGTCTCATCCCTAAATAATTCCTGGCACTTACTCCCTTCCGTTATTTGTAGATCCCTCTCCCACTCTTTCTACTTAACCAAAATGTATGTTGTTAGCTTTTGTAATCTTCCCTCTGGCATCACTCCCTCCAGCTGCCTCGTCATTTGGGTGCTCTGCCCTAATCTTCCACTAGTTTGTCCATATATTTCTAGTACATGTCCCGAGCTCAAGATAATCTTGGCATTTGTTACAGCCCTGCATAGTGGTTGGCATGGAGTTGCACTACCCTGAGAGAAGCACCTGAGAGATTTTTATCTCAGGCAAGCAGGTCTGTGTGAAGGGAGAAGGTGGTGACCCTCACCCTGCCTTGTTTTGGGTGTTCTGTTCCTGGGTACCAGGACAGGCTCTGTTAGTCTGGGAGCTATGAAGGCAGAGAACCACAGAGCGTGTGTGTGTGTCTAGCAGCCTTGGGGTCGATCACAAGAGGCACTATGGTGATCTGATTTCCTGTGATCTTGCCCCCCTTGTATTTCAACAGTGGGTGCTGAGTGGTTCTGCTCCATCTCTCTCCCTCCATGCTCCTCCCTGCGAGTTTGCAAGAGGGATGAACAGAGGCACAGCATAGCAGCCGTTTTGCAGAAGTGGCATAATGTAGGGTAGTAAATCTTATACGTCGCCAGGGCTGGGCACCAAACTGAATACCAGGCCTAGCTTCTCTACGCAGATACCCTTCCTGCCATCACTGTGCGTTCCTGCCTGACTAGGACCGGCATAACTGCTTCCACCAAACCGGTCCCAGAGCCTGGCACTCAAACCAGCTGATCAACAGCTCAGTCTTCTGCTCACGTTTTAACCATCTGCTTCCAGTGGTGGTCCCTGAAGAGTCTGCTAGTCAGCAAAGCAGACCGAAAGCTCGTAGGCTGGAGGGTTAGATTATTTTTGGACCTTGCATATAGCCATCTGTTTGGGAGGGAGCCACAGGCTTGTGTTATCCGCCCGGGGCAAGGTGCTGTGGTAGCCTGTGGGGAGGAGGAAGCAAACAGGATGGAGAAAATTACTCTCCTCTAAAGACGCTGTATCAGCTGTGTGACTGTACCGAGCCTTCAGGCTGCCAGAACCTGGCTGACCGCAATGAAACATCAGGCCGTACCTGGGCTCCTGTCTCCATCACTTCTGGCTGCCTACAGCTCAGACAATGCTGGGCTACCAGAAAAGTTTAGTTTCCGTGCAACACTGACTCCCGTTGCTCGTGACAACCTGGTTTTGAATCTGTCAAGTATATATAGAAACCTTTGTTGCTATAGCAACCGTCCAATGCTTATTAAAATGGAGCAGTCAGTTTCTCAGGTTGAGAGGCAGCAAAGTGGTGCTGCTGTCCAGGAGGCAAACAGCTGTTTTCCATCCCTTCTGCAAAAGGTTCCAGATCTCGTATGTTAGACATGATGTCTGGGCTCATTATACAAGGAGGTGCTGTAAGCCTCTCTGAGGGGAGTGGGTGTGTGTGTGTGTGTGTGTGTGGGGGGGTTCCAGCTGTTGTTTTCATGCCTGAAGAGACCTATTTAGCTCTGACTTGTTATTGCAGTGAAGATTGTGCAGTGGCTGAAATATTAAATGTTGTTGTTCGTTGTTCCCGCTATGTGCCCATTTCTTTGTCAACCTGGAAACATCAGAGTTAAACCACAGCACCAGAAAAAGCCTATGACCTCACCAGAAGGTAATAAATTATAAATCACAGATGGAGACTCCAGCGACCTGCAGCCCATAAGCCCATGCGATGTAAAGTCTTGTAAGAGAGGAGGCAGCACTTAAAGGATTGAATGTTGTAGCCTGCAGGAAAACAATCTGATGCCATCTAAAAAGAGGGTGAGGAGACGGGGTAGGGGGGATCTGGGCCGTAGGAAGGCTTGCCTCATAGCTATAAAGATTAGTGTGGCTTTGGTGAAGGTCCCTGCAGTGGGATTGCTAACCAGCAGTGTCTGGTTGCTGTTGCAGATTGAACTGTTCTCACAGAGTGACCAGATGTCTCGATTTTACAGGGACAGCCCCGACTATGGGGTCTTTTTCTTATATAGGCTCCTATTACCCCCCATCCCCTGTCCCAATATTTCACATTTGTGGTCTGGCACCACCCTATGTTCCCATCACATGTGGTGAGCCATACCCAGATGAGTGCAGTGGTTCTCAGTTCTAGCTACCACATTGTATAAAGGTATCACCACACTTTGTGCCAGTTGGTGCAGTCTGCAGAGAAGGCATGGAGGCTGAACTACCTCTGTTACACTTAGAGGCAGCCCCTCGCCCTGTTCAGGACCATGCCATGCTGTCAAGACAGTGTTTGTAGGCGTGTGGGGGGAGGGATAGCTCTGTGCTTTAAGCATTGGCCTACTAAACGCAGGGTTATCAGTTTGGTTCTTGAGGGGGCCATTTAGGAATCTGGGGCAGAAATCAATGGGTGAGATTGTGGCCTGCATTGTGCAGAAGGTCAGACTAGATGATCATAATAATTCTTTCTGAGTTTAAAAGTCTATGAGATTAAACAGAAAACTTCATTCACCAGGGCTGTGAAGCAAACCCCTTCCATGGTTTTAAATCCATATGCTTTAATTTTTAAGCTGATGTGTGTGACTATATGCAATTTATTTTCCAATGTACAAATTAGCTCATTACACAATTTGCATAAGGTGTACAAAACTTACCAGCTAGTAACAGGAAATCAAACCCACTTGCACTTGGTTCACCTGCATCCAAAATCATGAAATCTTCCTGAAATGATTCATACAAAGCCACAGCCCCAGAACCATGGTTTGCCTTGTGCAGAGCTGCTCCATGGAAAGGGACAAGCTGTTGAGCTAAAAGGAAGCTTTTTAGCTGCAAAATTTTGCAAGCCAGATTGAGCTATTTCTGGAAGGCACTGTAATGTATGCGTCTAGCCTCATTCTCTTCAGTAACAGCCAAATGTTTTTCATGCAGTAAAGAAAGTAAAATAGAACAACACTGTCCTGGAGCCAGATTTTCCATGTACTCCCTAAACTGTGGCTGCAAAAGCCTGCATGTGTGCACACAAACACGTAATTAAATGCATCAGTTACAAGAGGGGTGTTGCATTGAGACAAGAATCTTCTCAGTGTAATCTTAGTTCGACCACTGACTCACTGTGTGGCCTAGGGTTAGCCACACCACTCTCTTTATTGTTGTTATTAATTAGCACAAGTCAGGAATTTTTTGACTTTTTTTTGGTCAGAAAATGCTGATTTGTTAAAACTCAGGCTTTTTGTGGGAATGTATTAGTTTTGGCAAAACTTTTGTCAGCAAGGATTTTTAGGTCCAGGACAGAATTTCTGGTCAAAATCCGAGCCAGATTGACCCACGCCAGAATAACCAATGGCTCAGAGATGTTAGCGAACTCACCTGGGATCTGGGAGATATGAATCAGGCAGAGTGGGGACTTGAGCCATGGTCTTGCATGTCCCATTAAGTGCCCTGACCACTGGGTTCCAGAGCAGGGTGGGCAAACTATGGCCTGTGGGCCACATCCAGCCCGCAGGACCATTCTGTCCAGCCCCTGAGTTCCCAGCCGGGGAGGCTACCCCTAGCCCTTCCCCGGAGCCATGCCGTTGGCTCCAGCGGGCTCTGAGCTCCTACCACTCTGAGCAGTGTGGTAAGTGGGTGGAGCTGTGTGTTCAAGCAGGGCAGTGTGTCTGGCGCTGGCGGGCTGTGCAGCCTCCAGACATGCTGCTCTGAGTGACATGGTAAGGGAACGGGGAGCAAGAGGGTTGGATAAGGGGCAGGGAGTCGCGGGGGGCACTCAGGAGACAGGAAGAAGGGGGCGGTTGGATGGGGCGGAGGTTCTGGTGGGGCAGTCAGGAGACAGGTAATGGGAAGGGGGGGTTGGATAGGTATGGGAGTCCTGGGAGTCTGTCAGGGAACGCGGTGTGGATAGGGGTCAGGGGGCAGGGGGAGGAGTCGTGGGGGGCAGTTAGGGCAGGGAGTCTCGGGAGGGGTGGTCATGGGGACAAGGGGGGGGTTGGATAGGGGTTGGGGTTCGGGGGAATGGTTAGGATGGGAGGAGGTCTCTGGAGGGGGTGGTCAAGGGACAAGGAGTTGGGGGGGCTAGATGGGTCAGGAGTTCTGAGGGGGCCAATCAAGGGATGGGAAGTGGGTGGGGATCAGATAGGGGGTGGGGCCAGGCTATCTGGGGAGCACAGCCTTCCCTACCCGGCCCTCCATACAATTTTACAACCCTGATGTGGCCCTTGGGCCAAAAAGTTTGCCGACCGCTGCTCTAGGATCAGCCTTGCGCTCTCTGGCCCAATGAATATTCAATAATTCATACAAAATGGAACAGCTCTACCAGGAGAGAGTGACTCTGTAGCCTACCGGTTAGGGCGCTCAACTGGGGTGTGCTCTGTGTGGTAGCTACACTGGTGCAAAAATCCCACCGCAGACAAACCCATAGTCTTTGCAAAACAATGAGGGAAAAGTGCATCAAGATATAGAAGGGGAAGTGAAAGCAAATAATAGTACAGAGCACTCATTAGAATAATTTTTGTCCATAGATCTCAAAGCGCCTTACAAAGGAGAGTCAGTATCCCTATTGCTCAGATGATGAAACTAACACTACGAGGGGAAGTGACTAATCACACACACACACACACACACACACACACACACACACACACACACAC
>ML677388.1:12647013-12732687 GCA_007922305.1 Dermatemys mawii
ACACACACACACACACACACACACACACACACACACACACACACACAGCGCTGGGGAGATGACCCAGGTCACCTGACTGTGTGCTGGTGTCCTCCTCATTGGACTGCTGCCCAGGAGGAGAGAAAAGGAAAAGAAGGAAAGAAAACAAAACACATACACAGGGTGTGGGGAGGACAGAAATGTTTCCAGGTTAAATATTTTCAATCCTCAGTAGAGTGGTGGCCTGGCTGTTTCTACGAACAAGCCTGACAGTGATGCCAGCTGTAGCAGGGAGAGGCTCAGATAGATTTTTAGTTGTTTTCTTTTTGGAAAGTTGAGAGGTACAAAGTGCAAAGCATTAATGCATATCAATGGGTGGCTGGGCACACATTCCTTTGCATGCACTAATGGAGAACTGGGTGAGGTTTATTAGCAGAGTAAGTCAGACAGTGGGCTGCATTCTTGATGTATGAGGCCTCTGTCTCCTTTCCATATCCCACAGGGGTTAAGGCAATTGGGGATATTTATAAACTGCTGTGATGGTAATTGGAAAGAAAGTAAATTGGAGTTTTCACACCTTAATGGAAGTCTACCGTTATGAAGATTGTGTCACTGGACTAAGCAGACTCTCTGTTCAGTCAGAATTAAGCCAGGGTATCTGATTGGTAGAACATTTATTTCTTAGTGCTTTACATACAAGGCACGCTATGTGATGAGTATTGGCAATAGGGGGCCAGTACTCTTGGATTTTGTTTCTTCCCCAGGTTAGCAGTATGGTCAGATGGTTAGAGCAAGGGACTAGGAGTCAGAAGTTCTTGATTCTCTTCCTTTTCTGCCCTTGATTTGGTGTGTAATCTTTGGCAAATCACTTATCCATTCACTGTTGTCTCAGTTCAGTCCTGTGTACAGCTAGTCTCATAATAAAATATCAGGGTTAGAAGGGACATCAAGAAGTCATCTAGTCCAGCCTCCTGCTTAAAACAGGACCAACCACAACTAAATCAACCCAGCCAGGGCTTTGTCCAGCCGGGCCTTAAAAACTTCTAAGGATGGAGATTCCACCACCTCCCTAGGGAACCCATTCCAGTGCTTCACCACCTAATATCCAGCCTAGACCTCCCACACTGCAATTTGAGACCATTACTCCTTGTTCTGTCATCTGGTACCACTGAGAACAATCTAGTTCCATCCTCTTTGGAACCTCCTTTCAGGTAGTTGAATGCAGCTATCAAATCCCCTCCGCCCATTCTTCTTTTCTGCAGACTAAACAATCCCAGTTCCCTCAGCCTCTCCTGATAAGTCATGCGCTCCAGCCCCCTCATCATTTTTGTTGCCCTCCTCTGGACTCTTTCCAATTTTTCCACATCCTGCTTGTAGTGCGGGGCCCAAAACTGGACACAGTACTCCAGATGAGGCCTTACCAATGTCAAATAGGGGGGAATGATCATTCCCTTGATCTGCTGGCATTGCTCCAGCTTATACAACCCAAAATGCCGTTAGTCATCTTGGCAACAAGGGCACACTGTTGACTCAATATCCATCTTCTCGTCCACTGTATCCCCTAGGTCCTTTTCTGCAGAACTGCTGCCTAGCCACTCGGTCCCTAGTCTGTAGCAGTGCATGGGATTCTTCCTTCCTAAGTGCAGGACTCTGCACTTGTCCTTGTTGAACCTCATCAAATGTTTTTTGGCCCAATCCTCTAATTTGTCTAGGTCCCTCTGTATCCTGTCCCTACTCTCCAGTGTATCTACCACTCCTCCCAATTTAGTGTCAACTGCAAACTTGCTGAGGGTGCAGTTCCCGCCATCCTCCAGATCATTAATGAAGATATTGAACAAACCAGCCCCAGGACCAACACTTAGGGCACTCCACTTGGTACCAGCTGCCAAGATATGGAGCCATTGATCACTACCCATTGAGCCTGAAGATATAGCCAGCTTTCTATCTGCCTTTTAGTCCAATGATGCTCATGTCCTAGTTGCACTATGATGCTAAATTATTTAACGTTTGTACAATTGCTTTCAGAGCATCAGATGGGAGGTGCCAGATAACCATAAAGTATTATTTACTGTACTGTTATTGTTACTGCACAGTTTCAGTCAGGGCACTTTGAAAATGTCTGTAAAAGTTCAATTGATATTTAATACATTTGAAAGTTGATTCGCAAGACACTTTTTCACTGTACAGCACTATAAGAAAACATATGCAGCCTTGCTGCCGAAGCATTGGATGGTTTTAGCATGCAGTCTCATTTCTGATATTATACACTGCATGCATGCAGAACTCTAAGTCCATGTGTGGACTCAGACATCTGTGCCTATCCCTGCATTTGTAATTTTTGTCAGGTTCTCCCACTCACTGGTGATGGTTGGGTCTCAATCACCCAGACAGAAAGACAGACCTTTACCCACATAAGCAGAACATATACAGATCTTTAAAGCCATTGGGAAAGCAGATTTTTTTCCCCACATAATTCTCCTATGCAAGTAGTGTGATCCTGAGATTCAAAGGGAAGACAAAGCACGGAGAGGGCTGGAGTATTAGTTGTAGATGATACCGTTTATTTGGGAACAGAGGGCATTGGATTAAAATTGGATCTTGAACCTTCCAGAAACTGCAATTCCTATACTAGAGGGGGAAATGTAAATTTCATATTACACATACTATATTCAATGCCCTTTGCTTGCAGTGAGCTTTTTTCTAGCCTTTTATAAATATTTCTAGCTCTCTGAGAACAGAGGCATTGTGGGAAGGAATGGCGGCAGGTTACAGAAATTTGATTGCCTACTAAATAATTCTCAAAAAAGTGGGTAGACTTATTTTAGTGAAAGGGACAACGAAGTCCTATGAAATTTAATAGAAAATGGTAACTTTTCCATCATTTGTGACATAGCCTCTAGAATTTAAGAGAAATGTATCCATATTGTAGAACTCCATAGATTTCAAGATTTCAAGAAATCTATAAAAAGGATCTCATTCTCTAGTAAATCCTATGGGTTGTTACTTATTTTTATAGACCTCTGAAAAGATTTTTTTTTTTATAGACCCCTCTTGGTTTTCTCCCTGTTAAATTCACTAAGACTTGTCCGTAAGAGACAGTTGAAAGCCTCAAAATTCAACAGGTTTTCCTTTGTTCCGAATTAGATGTTATTCTTTCTGTGCCGATTTTTCCTTCAGAACAAATGCTTTAGTTTTTTATTTTAAACCAGTGTGAACAATCCCAATACTTATGTTCAGCCCTATAGTACCAGTGTGTTTGTAAGTGATATTGTATATGTGTGTATACATAATGGAAGAAAAACATTAATAAGGGGTCAGATTTCAATTTCCAGTAAGTTATTTAATCATGTTTTATTTTCAATGGGATGGATAGTGGAGAAAGTTACTTGAAGAATTATGAAGAAACCTTAAGATGTCCATTTTTATTAAACCCTTGTAGTAAGAATTGGCATTGTAGTTCTTCCTTCTCACATATAAAAGCAACCTGTCCCACTTAGGCTTGGTCTACACTAGCAGGGTGGGGTCGGCCTAAGATATGCAACTTGAGCTATGTGAATAACGTAGCTGAGGTTGGCGCATCTTAGGCCGACTTACCTGGCATCCTCACGGCGGCAGCGGGTTCCCTCGTCGACTCCTCTTGCGCCTCATGGCAAGCTGGAGTATCGGAGTCAACAGGAAGCGCCTTTGGGGATCAATTTATCGCATCTAAACAAGACTCGATAAATCGATCCCGATAGATCGATCGCTACCCACCAATCCAGCGGGTATTGAAACATAGCCCTAGATGCATTCACACACATTTCTCTCATCAGGGCTGCTCTCCTTCTGGAGATTCTGGACGTTGGTTTGAACAGACGGAAGTTTGGATTTATGCAACAATAGTGTAGCTGTTCTCACTAGCGTGTACTGGAGTGTGAAGCCAGCTGACGTGACACCGCCTGGCAGGTTTAGTATGCAGTGACAGCATAGCCCTTCTGCAGGGGCTATCTGAAAGCACTTTCATTGACACTGCACAATGGCAGCTGTCAAAGGTTTCCTCTTGCTGCTGTTATTCCTGGAACCATATTGTCTTTTCCTTAGATTTTCATTAAACGGATCTGAGCAGCCATTTGAAGACCGTTTTAATGGGTACGTTTTTGTGATGAGGTGCATGTTGTCTAGTAAAATTTAGCCCACTTTGTCCTAAAGAATCGCCTGGTTATAAACACCCCTTAGAATGCCGAGGAGGAATTTGCTGCAGTGAGCCGATGAAGACAACTCTCTGGCCTTCTGTCCCCGTTTGAAAAGACTGGATCCTCCCCATCCTCTGAACTTTTTCACAACATCTCTTCTTACTGACTGCAACTGCACCTCTGGAGCCAATCCCATCCTTCTCCGGGCTCTCCTCCCTACAACCATCCGCTTACTCCAGCTTCCCATCGCCGATTAGCCCAGGAGATGCGCTTGCATAGGTTCCTTGAGAGCTGTGTGCGTGCATCTTCTGAAGGCTACAATCAGCAGCTAAGGTCCATGTGGTCTCACCTTGGCTGCTGTTTTCTCCTGGGCTTCTTCCTACTCCCTTTTCTCAACTTTGAGAGTGACTGACTGCCGATGCTCTCCCCCTACTGCCCCTTCCTGCTCTCCCTAGCTTTATACAAGCTCCACTTCTCTCTGTCCAGCGGGGCTTCAGGTCAGATAGGGCTGTGTATCCAGCCTACTCCTCACCCTGGTGCAGCCCATCCTGTCAAGCAGCCCATTTTAACCCCCTCAGGAAAGGGGTGGGGTGAACGCCCCAACAGAGGAGTGCATATTAGAGATCAGTGTCCGCATCTGAGAGGCAGTCAGGACTGTCTTCAGCAAGAGCTTTGCTACATCTTGTCTACCAGCTGCAGGGATCCATCGCTGATCGCTTTGAGAGTGCCCCCTAAGACCGGGAGTCCACAACCACCCAGTTCCCTGGTCCTGGCCACCAACAATCAGTTTGTTTCAAAGGTTCCCTCCCCTGCCTCTGTGGTTGGAAATAAATCCATTTAAATGCACATAAAAAGCCTGGCTGTGCATGACACCGTAGTTCTGTGGGCATTATTTCAAAGCAAACGCTCCTGAACCCCACTGAACAGTGACCCCACAATACCACAGTGTGAAGGAGGGGCTTGGTGAACGGGTTTAGTCTAATTCAGTACTCGTGCTGGAAGCTTCACAAGTTCAACGCTAACTGGAATGTTCATGTCCCACATGGAGAGTGGACTGGGGCAGGGAGAACAAAATCCTGTGAGAACGGGTGAAAAATGGAGCCGGGTGAGAGAAGGGAAGGTGGAAACAGCAGAGTGGAGAAAGAGAAAGCCTACTGCACATTGGTGAGGGGAGGTAGCGAGAAGGTGTGTGAGTGACTGACTGAAGTACCTGGGGTGGATATGTTGACTGTGTGTGTATGTCTGAGAGTATGGTCACTTAACATGTCTTATATTCTGATCCAAAGGAAAGCTGGGTAGCTACATTTTGATTTCTTCTCTCTTGCTTCTTTCCCACAGGCTCCCTTTCAAAGATCGCCATATTAATGCCTGAGTATTCCTGCAACTTCAAAGAAATGAATCAGTAGCTGCAGCTCACCAGGTAAGACACTTGCAGGTCATTTGGACAGCTAGTTGCCTTACATGAGTTGGTGGCTGTCCCTAGTGATGACTCTGTTTTGGGGAGTATCACTGCAGATGTGCTCTAATGACTTGGAAAGACTGTCTGGAGAGTAGAGTCTACAAAGCCTTCAAGAGGATGCAGCCATTTTGAGGCCAAGCTGCAGGGCTTCTGGTCAGCCCATCTTTGTCTCCACTCTAGGTTTAATTTCCAGCAATTAGATCTTGTTATACCCTTCTTAGCTAGAGTAAAGACCACTGTAGTGTCAGATATTGTCTTCCAGTGGAGATACTTATAGAAGCATGGGATCCCTATAGGAATGGAAGTTTTTCTACAAATTGCTGAAAATTTTCAAGTGAAAAATGGAACTGGTGCAGACAACCTTAGCTGCCATCTCTCAGAGAGGTTCCCTCTGCACAGAAGTCTGCAAAGTCTACTTACGTGTTCTCCTCAGACCTTCCTACAAATGGTTCCTCAGTTTCACTTATGATACAAAGCCCTGCCCTTCAGCTTTCTCACAGCTCCAGGGGGTATTTACTAAAGTTCATGTGGTACTGGTAAGGGCCTGATGTAACTAGGAATACACAGAGTATACCTATCCTTCCCTGAATAGAGGCAGTACAAAACAAAGGGCTAGATTGTGGCTTTATACTCATGTGCCTGCATGAGGTGTGGGGGACGGGGGAGTATGGAGTTCACCCATTCCTGGTTGAGCACTGGAGCAAGGGGAAAAACAACCTTCTTAATCCATGAAAACAGTACAGACTGCGTCTCCTTCTGCACTGCCCCTGCTGCATGGGGTTGGCGCGGGAGTTGGGGAGTAGACGGCAAAGGGCAGGGCCTTGGCGCCATCTCTTGCAAGCCTCTCCTTTTCCAAGTCCTCCTTCAGAGATCGCAGGGACTGCTGTGGTGAGCAGACCCCCACAGCCATGCAGCGGGCACCTCTGCCAAGGTTTGTGCAGCTCCGCATGTGATGTTGCATGCAAGTTCTAGAATGAGCAAGTTTGTACCATTGCTTATTATTTCCATAGAACCATAAACCTCCGTTTGTGGTCAACACACTCTGCCCCAAGCTGCACAGAACTTGTCATCTCTGGTTGCGTGTGTGTGTGGGCTGCTCAGGTAGATGGCTGGGTGAATGATGAAGGGTATCGGGGGCATGTGGGAGGTGCTCGACAGAGTGAGGGTCTCGGAGCTAGGGGTTGGGGTGAGAGTTGGAAAGCATCTAGGTAGATGAGTCAGTGCTAACTGGACTGTGGGGAGGCTGGACAAGATGGAGAGGTGCGTGGAAGCTGAGAGCTTTGTGGAGATGGGAGCTCATTGTCTGATGGGTAAGCTGTGAGCTGAGGGAGTTTCTGGCGGGAAAGGGGGCTGAGCTGGGTCTTTCTCTGGGCACTGAGGGGAATCTGGCTGGGAGTCTGGGGGGACGAAGCCTGCGGTTGGGGCTGCCTGACTGAAAGGGCGCTGAAGCCTGCAGCCAGTACTGGGCTGCTCCCCTAACCCGCTGGCTGCTTCCACCTCTTGGCCGCTTCTTCCCCTTGGCTATTCAGAAGGGAGAGCAGGGCCGGAGGCAAAGCAGGGCCCGCAGTAACTTCTAGTGACGTGCTGCCGCAACAGCGTGAGTGCCGTGCAAGTTGCGTGGCACTTGGCAGCCCCTTTTGTGGGGGTGAACTTATTGCCCCTCCATTGCCACGCCGGAGCGATGACCTGGGCCAGTCTTCATTTCTTTAGTGCAGTGGGCAGGTCCCTGGCGTCACCCCACTCTTAAATTGTTTATAGAGAGAACAGAGTATGAGGGAACCTTGTGTCACGATGGTCTAATCATGAGCCATATGTTGTGCCGCAAGATGTGTCATGAGTGGGAGACAGACTTTTCTCGAGCTGTTGTAAAGTTGGTATCTAGATTGTTTTATGGAGTGCTTTACCGTTCTGAGAGTCACCAGCCAGCACCCTGAGCTAAGAAGTTTCTTCTGCCTGCAGTGCAGCAAGGATGGCTGAAGGCCCCCGCTTACAATCAGTGTTTGTGGACCAGGAATGACCCTTTTTCTCTGCCTCTAAGCAGAGACACTGGCATTTTCTTAAGGGAAGGTAGTGGGGTATAGTGGTAAGAGCAAGGGACTCAGGGCAACAAAGGTCTCTTGTTGACTCTGCAACTGATTCATTGACCTTGGGTAAGTCATTTTGCTGCTCTGTGCCTCAGTTTCCCCACCTTTAAAATAGGGACAATCCTTGCCTAACCCCCAAAGGGATTGTGAAAATGAATGAATGTTTATAAAGATCTTGCAGCTCATCTCATGGAGAGCCAAGCCAAAATCACCTTTTACGATAGCGTGACCTGCAGGGTGAGTTTTGTGCTGTTAGGTCTGTAATGAATTTGAATCATGTGGCTCCTATGAGAGAGAAGAACAGAATCCTTGCATGTAAAACACTCTTTATTGCTCCCCCCAGGAACACATGGCTTTAACTGCAGAGTCGTGTGTCCCTTCGCAATATCCTGGTGTCCTTGGAGTCAGGGTATTTGTAGAACCACAACCATGGTCTCTTGTCATGGTTAAAGGGAGATGACACTGCGTGGGCGGTGAGGCAGTGTTTTCGACTTGAGTGCATGAGTGGGAAAGCCATTTTGGAGGTGAAGGTTGTGGGAGGAGAGACGCAGCTTGTGCGTGGCTGCCGCTGCAGAAGAGGAAGTGAAAGCAGCAGCCTTTCTTGGAGAGAAGCCGTTGGCCTGGAAATAATGTGACTGTGGTCACAGCAAGACCGATGTTTTCCCAAAGAGCACGGCAGCCTCACATGGTGCTGTTAGTGATGGAGGCACAAAGTCCCTTTGTCTTGTCAATGAACATTAGTGGAAGGGGACAGATTTTTCACCCTGAAAGCTGCAGGCTCACCCCTCTAGCGCGAGCCCCAGGCGGGCTTCATCAGCCGACACCCTCTTGTTCCAGCAGAGCTTGTAACTCCTTTTATCGGTGACCTTTAATTTAACAAGTGGCTAAGACTGATGTGTTCTGTCAGACTGGTCTGGATTCAGAAGTCAGCTCCCAGAGGTGACAGGATAATGCATCCCCCTGCTGCTTTCTGGCCACTCTCTGTCTATCCATCCACCTCCCCAGCTCCCTCGTTTTCTGCAGTCAGGCTTATGTTTTTGATGCTGGGCCGGCCAGGAAATGAGTAAAGAGACTTGGCAACTGGGGAAAGAAACAAAGAGATCTGAATAAACTTTAAAGTGTTTGCAAAGAGCTGCACTTCATCAGAGTCGCTGGCCTGCATGCTGACAGTAGACAAACCTTAGGCCAGATCTCTCTCTCTCTCACACACACACACACACACACACACACATACGCACTCACCGCCCCACACACACCCCCACGCACACACCAGCTAACTGTATGTAGCAGAGACTATGCCCTATTTCAGAGAGTCTGTCTGTCTCTGTCCTATGGGCACTGAGCACTCCCGTGTAATGTTCTTTTCAGGCTAGCAGCACTGAGGAAAGGGTGGCGGGAGGAGGAAAAGGAGCAGGCTCTTCTCCGTTTTGGGGGGTTGATGTGCTCCCTGGGGGACCAGCACCACGTCACGCTCGATAGAAAGTAGATGGTGGAAAAGGTGGGAATGGCCGACAGCAACAACAATAAAAGCCGCTCTTGGTTAAAATCATTCTGGGTGACTCCGTTCCCTTGGAATAACAATAAAAGGAGCGTCCTCTTCTTGTGATAGGAGACCCGGGTGGCTAAATCTGAACAGCAACAAAAGGGGAAGACGGAGCTGGAGGACAAGGGAGAAGGGAAGGGATCAACACCAGAGTCCTTGGCTCTCTCTGTTTAAGATGCGGGTAAATGTCATAGCAGAGCTGGGGGAGAAGCAGGTGAGCATGATGGTGCAGTAGTGGTAGAGGTCAGCAGTAGCAGAGACATGGGGAAGTGCTGCAGTTAACAGCAGGGACACAAGCAGGGGAGGTGTGGGCGGAAGCAGGAGAGGCAGATGCTGAAATTGTGCAAGCAAATGTACTGCAAAGAGCAGCCCTGCGCTGGCAGGGGACGGAGTGGATGGCAGCCAATAGCTCTTTCCCGTCTATGACTGTGTGATAGGGCAGATGCTGAAGTCTTGCCAAAATGTGCAAGGGACGCTGTAAGAGTTGCTCCTCCCCTACCTCCCACGAATCACATCCAGCAAGAGCAGCAGCAGATCTCCCTCCCTTCTGCAAGATCCTCATGCTAGTAAATCCTCAGCACCACAAGCAACCGCTCCAGTGCTGCCTGTCTCCCTTAAGAATCCTCACTGTCTGCTGCAATATTGCAGGAAGGCTGAAACATACCTTGTTAAGGAAATTGATCTTGGGATCATGCCTGGACACAGGTGCAGCATTAATCCACTTCCCCGGGGTATGGCCTGTGATCTGACGTGGTGCCAGTTGTGAGGGTTTATACCAGACATGCCAAACCCGTGAGAAAAACAGACACGGGGCTTGTTTTTGGGTTAATTAGCTTGTGAGTTGCTGGTTGGCTAGTTTTTAGCTTGTAGCCCAGGGGTCGGCAACCTTTCCGAAGCGGTGTGTTGAGTTTTCATTTATTCACTCTAATTTAAGGTTTCGCATGCCGGTAATATATTTTAACGTTTTTAGGTCTCTTTCTATAAATCTATATTATATAAGTAAACTATTGTTGTGTGTAAAGTAAATAAGATTTTTAAAATGTCTAAGAAGCTTCATTTAAATTAAAATGCAGAGCCCCCCGGACTGGTGACCAGGACCTGGGTAGTGTGAGTGCCACTGAAAATCTGCTCGCGTGCCGCCTTTGGCATGCATGTGGTTGCCTACCCCTGTTGTAGCGTGTTGCTTGTTTGGCTTGTAGCTTGCTGCTTTTTTCCAATCATTTCCCAGCATGGGGGGGCAATCGGGGACAAGGGGCGAGAGGAGAGTCAGGGGTGCACAGCGAGCCCACCACTGTCCCAGACTGCATGCAGAGGGGGATCTAATCGCATAAGATGTTGGGGATTTTAGGGATTGGCTTGTTTTGAAATGGGATTAGCTTGATTTTTGGCTTATTGTGAAAGTCAGGGTGCTTTTTATCGTGTGAAAGTTGGCAAGTGTGGTTTATGCCCCGGAAACACACAGCATAAATCTGGCTGTTAAAGCAAGTTGCCAAGGGAAATTGCACAATTGAAACAACTCAAACATGAACGGAAAGCCCACAGTAGCCTGGCTAAAAGGGTTGGTGGCAAGCACAGCACTACCTTAATGTGTGTTGCTTCTCTAAATCTAACTCCTCCTTACTCAGCAGATCTGCCCCCTGCATGCTTCTGACTTGAGTGACAAAAATAGTTCTTTAAGGTTTTTCCCCCCCAGTTAGCCCTGCAGGGCCATCAGAGCTCTGGGAAAGGGAGCTGGAGTCTGTCCTCCCTTGTGTATCAACAGAAGCCTTTAAGTTTGAAGCAGTTACATCTGCGCTAGCCCAACAAAGAGACTGGAGTATCAAAGCCCTGGCTGGGATGATTTAGTTGGGGTTGGTCCTGCTTTGAGCAGGAGGTTGGACTAGATGACCTCCTCAGGTCCCTTCCAACCTGATATTCCATGATCACAGGTGTCACTGTGGGCATAATTTGACCCTGCAGACCCTTTATTATTGATGATGATATGCAAGAAGGAAAGAATTTAGCCTGACTCTCCAATCCCAAGGGAATTAGTGGTACTGGCAGATTTAAAAACAAAACTTTTTCTTTTTTACTTGTAATCTGGACACATCTGAGTTGAAGGCATGGGGCCACGCAATGACATTTTTACAGTTCCTTTTCAGAACGGAAACCAGTTCACAACCGTTGTCTTTTTAAAACTCTCCCTGAAGTTTAGCCCTGCTCTGGTCACTGGATCCTGCCCCACTGTGATATCCCAGCACGCACCGTATATCCCACCATGAGAACATGAAACCAGCCCACGTGAGGAAGTTGGTGAAGTCCTGTCTGAAAATATACCGAGAGTAGTTTTACAAATATTTTGTAATGATTTTCCATTTCAAAGGGCAGAAGATAGCAACCTCCTGTTCAGACTGTGCACTTACATCCGATAAACCGCTCCTGTCGACTGGTTCTGGGCTGTAGCGGCAGTCCATGTTGTCTGTCATGTCACCAGTGTGTCTCATGCTCAGATGACACATCAGATCAGGAATCAGCAACAGGAGCAGAAACAGATCTTAGGGGACCGAAAGCCTGCTTGTTTTGGGCAATCAGCACCTACAGTGAACGTGGCATGAACTGCGAGATTTACCGTTTAATAGCCAACGTGCAAAGACAAAACTGCCCAGTGGTGCAGAGCCTCCTACTGCAGCAATAACAAGTGAAGGGCCAGATTGACGTGAGTGTAACGCAGCCCAGTGCTGGTGATGCTAGCTGTATAGGGGCTCGAAGACAGACTTGTGCAGAAGGAAGCTGTAGGCTATTGCTCTGCAAAGCCGTCATGCTTCAGAGCCATCGTGTTGGGTTTCCTTGGGGAGAGGAGAGAGTGCGGAGAGCAGCTCTGCAAGCTGCTGTTCTGCTACAAAACAAAGTCTCTGAGAAATCTGAAAATAGTATCTCTGCCAGGCACAGGCAGGGCCTCGTCCTGACTGGAAAAGGAGTGAGCTTGCACCGGTGCTCAGGGAAGGAGCTATTGGAGGAACTCCTTTACTCCATGCCCTTGGGACGGTTGGGCAGCGTCCTCAGGGGACATGGGACTGGGCTGAACCCTGTGCTGGGGAATGTGGCTTTCTAATTTGATTCTTTATAAGCACTGTCACAGACTCAAGGGGTCCATGCGCTCTCAGCTCCATATGGTCCTTGGGAGGAACCCCGTTCAGGGGGACATCCCTCCTGAGGAGTCCCACTTATTCTTGGGGGTTAAGCCCTCGGCTCCACCACCTCTCTGAGCCTTCAGCATGCCTGTCTCACCCCATGAGCCCCCTCAGACAGTCCCTGGGGCCTCCCCACCCTCAGTGTAAAATCGGAGGAGATCTACAGTTTAAACATTCCTAGTACTTGATGTTGGAGCCTGTTGATTGGGTGGGGGCAGAGAACCCTAAATCCAGACTTGTGTAGTCTGAGATACAAAAACTAAATATATAGGTGAAAAAATCCCCTCCCACTGAGTGTTGTGCTCCTTGGCCTGTGTGTTCAGTGGTGGCCTCTCCTTTTTCCTGGTGGTACTTTGGGACTCATCAGACAGCCAAGACAGGTTGAGATCACACCCAGAATATAAACAAATTAGATCTGTAGATGCCTCTGGTGGGGTGGGGGCAAGGAAATTAAAGAGAGGGAAGAATTAAAATGCCTTGGAACTAAACCTGCTTTCCTTGCAGTGGGCTTGGTTCTATAACATTTTTAATCTCTCATGGGGTCTATGGCCATGCCTGCTCGTAGAATAAATGCAGCCAATCTCTGAACCCTTCTGTGAGTAACAGTGTAACTGTTGAAATTGGCGCCTGGCCTGTGACGAGAACTAATTAATTAATTCAAGACATGCTGAGATTAACCTTTATTAAGCCTTGGAATCCAAGTAGACGAGATGAAATGTAAGCAAAAGTTGGAAAGGAAAGGAGGGGCTTATATGCTGACTGGCTGCTAGCATTGCTCTTTGTTGTTGTTGGTTAACTACTGGTGGTGTCCTTAGCCCTGGACAAGACACAGAAGAAGCCACAGTCCTTGCTCGCAAGGATCTAAACGAGCGGAAGTAGGACCCTGGGCTGTTAAGGCTCCAGCCTTCACCTAGCTTCAATGACGGGGGTTGGCAGCTGCCGCTTTCTCCCAGCCACACTAGATTTTTCTCTGGAGGACAGCAGAGACTTCCCCCTTTCCTCCCAGCCTGTTGTCTCATGGTTTTGCACGCTGTCCCGCTAAGGGGCTTGCTGAGTTTCACCTTTCTGACATCCAGGAGCCTCCTGTTCTCCATCCAGTGATTTCTCATGTGTATTCCACAGTAGGTGTGCGTGCTCACCACATCCGCTGGTGTCAGAAGTTTTTCCCCCAGCAGTACCCACAGGGGAGCGCCCCAGCGACCCTGATGTGGCACCTCCATGGCACGGTATACGGGATTCTGCGCATTCCCCCCACCCTCGGTTTCTTCTTGCTGCCAGTGAAGTTGCTTTGGCACTGCTCTGCTCCAGCTTTGCTGCAGCTCGTCCCCAGAACTCTTGTTCGTTCAGTGTATGGTATTGTAGTTAATAGTTTAGTTTAGTTAGTGCACCCAGCCTGGGGCCTGCCCCGTGCTCCAGGTTTTAAGTCGTGTGACACTTGTAGGCGACCGATGCCAGGGAGTGATCCGCACGCAGACTGTTTACACTGTTTGAGTGAAACCCATCTCAGCAATTGCTTCCACATTTGCAAGTTGTTTAAGCCTCGGACCGAGAGAGAGAGACATTAGGCTCCGGGCCATCCTGATGGAGTCGGCATTGACCTTGAATCCGGCGCACTGCTCAGAGTTGACACTGGGTACCATGGTGTCAGTACGCGGTGACCCACCAGTGCCATCTACCAGTTGCCATCTACCAGCTTCTCACAGACAACACAACCTTGATGTTTTATGTCAACAGGCAAGACAGATCCCGATCCTCTGCCCTCTGCCTGGAAGCCCTCAAGCTGTGGGACTTCTGTATAGCCCATGACATTTGCCTATAGGCCTACTGAGTGCCTGGGATTTGTGAGTGGATCGCTTGAGCAGGGACTTCTCCACTGAGCACAAGTGGTCTCTTCACCCAGAGGTGGTGCACAGACTCTTCCAAAAGTGGGGAATTCCCTGGGTTGACTTGTCTGTGACCCAGCAGAACTGTCACTGTCCCCAGTTCTGCTCCCCGGGCGGGGAGTGGGGAGTGGGGGCTGGGACAGGGCGCTATCTCCAAGCCTTCCTCCTGTCCTGGACAGGCCAGTTTCTCTTTGCCTTCACCCCTCCCCACCTTGTTCCCGCTGATAGGCAAGGTCCTGGAAAAGATAAAGATGGACAGGGCCTGGGTCCTCCTGATTGCCCCAGCATGGCCTGGGACCCTCATGAGCCTGGCAGTCGCCCCGCTGTGGCCGTTACTCCTCTACCCCAACTTAGCGGGAATTCACCTCACGTCATGACTGCTCAAGGGTCAGGCCTACAGGAAAGGACGTGCTCAGAAAGGTTCAGCACGTCCTCTTGGAAAGCAGGTGACCCTCTACACACCGAGCCTTCTTGGCAAAGTGGTCTCAGTTTTCCTGATAGACGGCTGAGCGGGGCGTTTCCCCCGTCACTGCCTCGATCCAGCTCATCCTGGACTACCTCCTTTACCTTAGAGCCCTGGGCCTGGCGCCCTTGTCCGTCAAGGTGCATTTGGCAGCCATATTAGTCTTCTACCCGCCAGTGCAGGGGCACGCAGTATTCTCCCATGCTATAACTGGCCAATTCCTTAAGGGATCAGATTGTCTCTTCCCATATGTTAGGCCTCCAGTTCCACAGTGGGACCTGAACCTGGTGCTGGCCTGGCTCACAGGCCTCCCGTTTGAACTGCTAGCTATATGCTCCTGGTTGCACTTCTCATGGAAGGTGGCCTTTCTGGTGGCGATCACGTTGGCTAGGTGGGTCTCGGAACTCAGGGCCCCCTGACCGCCAAACCCCCGTACACGATATTCCCTAAGGAAAAGGTCCAGCTCCTCCCACATCCTTTGTTCCTCCCGAAGGTGGTCTCTGTCTACCGTATGGGTCAGGACATTTTTCTCCCGGTCCGCTCCCCCAAGCCCCATGAATCCAGCGAGGAGCACTGTCTCCACACGCTGGATAGGGTGACCAGATGTCCCGATTTTATAGGGACAGTCCCAATTTTTGGTTTTTTTTCTTATATAGGCTCCTATTACCCCCCACCCCTGTCCTTATTTTTCACACTTACTGTCTGGTCACTGTAGATGTCAAATGGGCTCTGGCTTTTTACCTAGAGCAGACTAAGGTGTTCAGGAAGTCTTCTCAGCTGTTCATCGCCTTGGCTGAACGCATGAAGGGTCGGCCGATCTCCACTCAGCGGCTGTCCAACTGGATCATCTCGTGCATCAGTACCTGTTACGACCTGGCGGGAGTCCTCCCGCTGCCAATAGTGAAAGCACGCTCAATTAGGGTGCAGGCCTCATTGGCTACCTTTTTAGCCCATGTCCCCGTTCAGGACATTTGCAGGGCTGCCACGTGGTCTTCAGCTCACACGTTCACCTCACATTAAGCTATCGTTTCCCCGACCAGGGAAGACACCAGGTTCAGCAGGGCTGTGCTGAGAATTTGTGAACTCCTACCCACCTCCAACAGATATAGCTTGGAATTGCCTACTGTGGAATACACATGAGCAATCACTCGAAGAAGAAAAGACAGTTACCTTCCATAACTGGTATTTTTCGAGATGTGTTGCTCATGTCCATTCCATGACCCGCCCTCCTTCCCCACTGCCGGAGTTGTCTGGCAAGAAGGAACTGAGGGTGGGGGGAGCGCGCAGTGCCCCTTATTCTGTGCCATGGCAGCGCCACTCCAGGGTTCACTGGGACACTCCCCTACGGGTACTGCTAGAGGAACAACTTCCGACTCTGGTGCTTGTGGCGAGCGCACACACCTATTGTGGAATAGACGTGAGCAACGCATCTCGAACAATACCAGTTACGGAAACGGTAACTGTCTTTCTCTGTTTCTTGGGACCTGCACAAGGCAACAGGCAGAGCACTCATAGCCAGATGCTCCTATGCCTCATGCAGGAGCAAAGAAGGAATCTCCCTTGTTGTGTGTATGGCTTTGTGTAGTATTTCTGTGTGCTTTTTAAACACATGTCACACTCCACCCCAGAGAGGACTGCCTTCTGGTGGTAAGGCATTGTAACAGGGTACATTCACCTCATGCAAATGCCCCCTGGTTGAGTGTGCCTGCTGTTTTCTCTCCTTGATTTCTCCACTCCCAGTGTCCCTGTTAGCTGCTTCACTCATCAGAAGAGTCTTCAAGGATTCAGCCGAGTCACATACAGTCTGTGAGTGAAATAAAACAAGCTCCTTCTGGGGTATAGTGTGCAGTTGGGGCCATCTCAGTGCCACCAGTCATGTCCTGTAGCTCTCCCTGGGCTCAGTCCATCAGAGCCCATCACGGTACCCTCTGTTGGGGTCTGGAGTGGAGCAGCATCCCCTGGGCTTCCTCTCTGGAGACTCTTTACCTTCACTTGAGTCCTCAGTGATCCCAGCTCTCCAGCTGAGCCACTCCTCTTGAACTCTGTTCATGGCTCCCAGCTCTGCAGCTCAGTCAGGTTCACTTCGGCCCCCATTCAGGGGCGTATCAAAGTTCAGCTTCCCGGGGCCTCTTTCAATGCTCTTTCTCAGGGCCTACCCACTTCCCCAGTGACTTTTGGGGGGGACCTGGGCCCTTTTCTTCTATGAGTCCCAGCAGCCAGCCAAGAGCATCTTCTTTGCTCCCCCAGTCCCTGCTAACAGACTGAACTCAGTCTGGCCCTGTAGCTCCTTTTATGAGTCTGCTGGGCCCTAATTGGCTGCTTCCCTGCAGCCTTTTCCTGATTGGCTCTGTCCCACACAGCCACTCTCGGCAGCTTGGAGGACCCACCTCCACTGCTCTTTTCCGGGGTGGGGTATGGTAGGACTGCGAGGCCTCCAGCAGGGGGCCTCTAGATCTAATACACACTGTTACTACCTATACAGGGTTTGGGGGTCTTTGGGGATGCAAATTTAGAACATTAATTATTCACATGTTTGCACTTTAATTTTAGTAAAGCTTTTGATACTGTCTCCCTGCATGACATTCTCATAAGCAAACTAGGGAAATATTCAGGGAGTTACCGAGATGGGTGCACAACTGGTAGAAAGACCATACTCTCAGAATCGTTCTCTCGGGTTAGTCCTGGTCCCGGTACCATTCAATATTTTCATTAATGACTTGGATAATGGAGCGGATACTATGCTTATACAATTTGTGGTTAACTCCAAGGTGGGAGGGATTGCAAGTACTTTGGAAGACAAGATTAGAACTCCAAAAAAACCCTTGACAAATTAGAGAATTTAACTGAAATCAACAAGACAAAATTCAGTAAAAAGGTACTTCACTTAGGAAGGACAAATCAAAGGCACAACTTAAAAAATGGGATAACTGGCTAGGTGCCAGTCTGCTGAAAAGGATCTCGGGGTTATTATGGATCACAGATTTCACGTGAGTTAGCGATATGAAGCAATGGCAAAAAAAAGGGCTCATATCTATTCTAAGGTGTACTAACAGGAGTGTCATAGGTAAGACATGGGAATTAACTGTCCCACTCTGCTCAGCACTGGTGAGGCCTCAGCTGGAGTTCTGTGTCCAATTCTGGGCATCACATATTCGAGTGAGTCCAACAAAGATAAAGGTGTAGAAAATGTGACCTATCAGGAAAGATTTTAAAAAACCTGAGCATGTTCAGTCTGAAGAAAAGCAGACCAAGGGGAGACCTGATAACACTCTCAAATATATTGAGAGCTCTTGTAAAGAGGATGGTGATCAATTGTTCTCTATGTTCACTGAAGGTAGGATAAGAAGTAATGGGCTTAATCTACAGCAAAAGAGATTTAGGTTAGATATTAGGAAAAACTTTCTAACTACAGAGGTAGTTAAGATCTGGAATATCCTTCCAAGGGAGGTTGTAGAATCCCCATCATTAGGGATTTTTAAGAAAAGGTTGGACAAACACCTGTCAGGGATGTTCTAGGTTTACTTGGTCCTGGTTCAGTGCGGAGGGCTGGACTGGACAAGTTCTCGAGGTCCCTTCCAGCCCTACATTTCTATGATTAAAAAATTTTCTTGGTTCCCATAAGAAGTATGGTCGGGAATGTGTGCACCAGAGCAAATTTACAATGCTGAGCATTGCAGGAACAGGTAGTCCTTCAGACAAGTAAGCGATGATATGTCACATGTATACAAAGCAATTAACACTCTCTATAACTGCACAAAGAGTGCAGCAAATAACACAGCCTTTTCAGTGATACTACAGAATTTGTACAGAACTTCTACAGAATTTGTAACACATATCGGAAGCCATCTTTTTTTCCTGACGGTTTCAAGGGCATACTTGCTGCTAATTTTAGGTAAGCCTCTGAACTTGAAGTCTTTGGGGTACAATGAATGCCTTATTCATAAAACTACAAACACTGCAAAAAGAAGAGAGTAAAAAGTGTCCCACCCAAAAATGTTTCTGATCTCCAAACAGCTATAATTTTGGCTTGCTCCGAGAACAAGCTGAGGTAGTGTTCATTTTAACAGCCAGGAAAGGGCTGCTTGTTTATATTTGGGACCTTGTAGATTTGAGCAGTATATGCAGGTGGCAAAATAAAATCTGTGGATGATTTCTTACCAGGATAAGACTGTGTTTTTACTGGGGACTGCCTTTAATTTTGTACCAGTGCGAAGTAAGTAACCACTGAGCTTTTTGTTGTAACATTTTTCCGGGATTAAATGTGTAGTTTTGGAGTATTGTTTTGGGATTAATCTCCGTGAATTCTCCCCACCTACGCACCTTTCTACCCATTTTTATCCAGTGCTCATAGTTTTATGAGCAGAATGGGATTGGCAGCTCTTGGCAGCTTGAGGCTTTGCATTAGTTATCTTAGGCTCAATTCATCCAAGAGCAATCTAACCATACTACACAGGTGTAAGACAGCATCTGCCTGCAGCTAGGTGGTAGTGGTTCATGTTCACATTCATCCATTAGATCAGGGATGGGCAACCTTTTTGGCCCGAGGGCCACATCTAGGTGGGGAAATTGCACGCAGGTTGGGGGCTCAGGGCAGGGTGCGGCAGGGGGCTCAGGGCAGGGTGCAGGAGGGGTTCTGGGTGCGGGCTCCAGCCTGGCACTGCTTACCTGGAGCGGCTTCAGGGTGGCAGCAATGTGCAGCGGGGCTAAGACGAGCTCCCGGCACTACGTCCCTGCAGCCCCTGAGGGGTGGGGGCCAGAGGGCTCTGCGCATTGATCTCACCTGCAGGTACCTTCCTGAAGCTCCCGTTGGCTGTGGTTCCCCATTCCCAGCCAATGGGAACTGTGGGGGAGTGGTGTCTGCAGGTGAGGGCAGCGTGTGGAGCCCTCTCCCCCCATGCAGGGGCCGCAGGGGCGTGGTGCTGGCCGCTTCTGGGAGCAGGATGGGCCCACGGCGCCACCAGGGTGACAATCCCACAGGCCAGATCCAGCCTGCGGGCCGTAGTTTGCCCACCCCTGCATTAGATGAATGTCTCCACCTTCAGATCTTGTGCTGCCAAATGACTGTCTGAAGAAGGCCATTCTCGCTTTCTCCACTGTTAGAGACTTGCTGTGCCCTGATGCAGCTCAAGGATCTGCCACCATGAACTCCACCGTCCGTTCAGACTCTAATGGACTTCTTTGGACTGCACTTGTGTGTGATGCAGAGTTCAGAGGACTCGTCCAAGGCAGTTGTCATTGGGTTTAGTGCTGTGCCATGCTCCTGATGTTTAGCTCAAGATGCTGCTTATATGGCATAAGCGGGTGCATAACTTTGGTCGAGATTGTGCGGAGAGGTCTCTCTCGCGTGGCCTGGAACTGCTCAATGACATCATTGTTTATTACTGTTACGGGCACCAGTGCTGTCAAATGTCACATGATACTTGCTAAGCCAACGCTAACTGAAATATGCCAGTCAGAGACAGTCCAATTTATTTACTAGTAAAGTCTGGATGACAACCCTGTTCCTGCCTCTCCTCGTTCTGCATCTGTTCACACGTCCCATATGTTTTCCCTGCTACTGCCGATGACCGCTAAACCTGCTCTGCTAGCGATACTCACACGGTGGCTCTTAAGTGTGTCTCCTGCAGCTCTTTGCAGCACATGATATTAAAATATTGTGTGATTTAATTATTAACCAGTCGCAGAATACTCGGTTTCATATAATATGAAACAATGCATTCACACTGCTGTGGGTCCTTTGGGTAATGTTGATCGCTAATTTGGCTCCTGAACCCCTGAGGTCTGAGTATCACCACTAGTGGAATAATGCCTCTTTCACAAGGGTGTGTGTGGCTTAATTGGCGTAAAGCACTCTGAGATCCTGGGATGAAGGGTCTATCCGTGGTTGAGTACCATTATTACTGTCATTGGCCCTGATTCTCTGGGATCCTGCAACCTGATCCAGAGGGCTCTGGGTTCTGCCCTGTGAATCCATTTGCAGCATCGGTTTCTTGGTTACTGTATGGACAGAAGACTGGGCTTCAGGTTCTGTTAGCTCTAAAATAGTTACATGCATATTTGAGTATTTTGCTGTGCTGACCCAAGGGCCTATTCTTAGCAGCCTTTCCCAAGATGCCAACTTGTATTGCACTGAGTTGCTCAGCAAGTTTGTGTACAAAACTCTCTCTGGGACTGGAAAGTTAAAATGTAGATGCATGCAGAAAACCTCTGCAAGAATTATTTTCTTCTAAATATATCAGCTCTTTTACATTAATTTTCTGGAGATGCACAGTATTTCAGGCTGCAGACTGTGTCTTTGCAAGATTTATACAGCTAGTATTTAGGAACTTGAGTTGGAGGAGCCATATTTCACATGGGTAGAGGAACATCTGCTTGCACTAAAGGGAGGTCTTCTTTTATTTGATCCGAATCTGACTACTACAGCTAGGTTAGTGATATTACAGTGGTGGTTCATCATAACACAAACACACCCAGTAACTTCAGAATATACTTGGCATTTTTAGTGTCTGTCTTTTTGGATCTCAGCCAGTGAAGTTTCACTGGAACCTATAACAGAAACTAGAAGAAATCAGCAAGACATTTTGCTGGGAAGGCTCATCAGGGAAAAGAACAAAGATACAATTTCAGTGGCATGTATCTCTGTGGTTTTAGATTGCGGCTCATCATATCTTGCTTTTTAAAAAATATTTAAAGTTACATTGGACCAAAGTTCTATTACTGTACATTCAGACCCCAAAATGAAAGGAGTATATATTTTGCAGGTTTAAAACAAACTGAAAATGTTAATACATTTTCAGTTGAGCTCCATTCATAAGAAAATCAAAAATATGCCTCCTAAAAAAAAGTACACAAGAAAAATATAAGAAATTTGGAGTTGAGATTCTTCTTCAAACTTTGTCCTTCAACATGATCTCCTCATCTCTCATAAGTAATCATTAAATAAATACACTTGTGTGTATTTGAAAACAACAACAAAAGCACAGCAACCATAGTTCTGCCCATCATGTGTTTTTTTCAATGTATTCTGAAAACAATTAAAGTCACAGTACACTGATTTTTTAAAATGATACTGCAAACATGTTTCATCCTCCATTTCAGCAAATTGTCCATCATATATGTGGTTTTAATATTGTTACAACTGCTATAACTATACTTTATGGTGCCATTGTTCTTTTGAAATTTTAGAAGGGGAATAACTAGAATTGGTAGATAAATGCTGTACTCTGCAGGACAGTGATTTTCATTTAGATATGCATGTTACATGCACAAATTTCTGATCTCAAAGATTGATATAGAATGGCTATCAGAAGAGCTGAGGAGTGGACTTCTACTGTTGTCTGATATAGGGATTGTTCAAGACTGGCGGACACATTTTTTAATGCATTTTAATGTTTTAATTCCTTGATAAGACAATTTAAGAAACACCATACTTTTTGAAATTATCTGTAGAGTATTACAGTTAGAATAAATGCATGATTTAGGTATATTTCTTTATCATTATTTAAAGTGTTTAAAACATCAAAATGATTACACATCTGAAATAGAAACCTATGTTCTGCTGTCAGTGTCTGAATACAGTATATCTCTATTATGCATGTACTGCTATCAGGTTACATTTTAAACATGTTTTCTACCATTCAGCAACAGTGGTACTGTACAACAACATGTCCATATGACCAGCCTATGATTTGATAACCAAACAATAAATGTGACATGCAGACGTTTCACAAACATGGGCAGAGATAAGGTTGTTAGGGGCTTTTTTGTCTGTTTGTTATTGTTTTGTTTTTTAACCACGAGTGCATATATTGGGATAATATGAATGAAAGATGAAGTTACTTCTAAAGTTTCATAAAGTAGCTTGTGTTTCAAGAATAGAGATCTTCATGTTAACACAGTTTTTGTATTTAAATTTCCCTTTTTTAAATTCATACTTGTACGAGAGTGTATTCAGTAGGGTCGCTAACATTGTATTTCAAATATAAGGACTCTTTTCTTAGCATCCCCACTCCACCCCTCCTCCTAATATTATTATAATTATTAATAACATTAAGCAGCACTCGCCTCCATTCGCTGGGTTATTTCTTGCTGCTTTTTGCTCAGCAACTCCCGATCTTGTTGTAAAGAGATGAAAAGATAAGGGCTGTCCCTTGTAATTAGGGGGTGTTGGCAGCCCTAGTATTCAGTGAAATATAGAAGAAGTGATTTCTAAAGTTTGAAGGCATTTCTAAAGTTGTAATATTCTAATGCAGAATATTGGAACAACAGTGCACTATGAAATCAAAGTGTCTATAGAGCCAGTGTTATTGGGAGAGCTGGTCTGAAACCAGTGCGCATGGATAGTCCTGGCATTATGGTAATGAGAGATCTGTTGCGAAACCAGTCGTTCAAGTTTAGTCTTTGAGTTTATGGTTAAGCAGATAGGGTTATAGGTTACGTTACTTATGTGCTGTCCCAGCATTATGGTCATGGGAGAGGTGTTGTGAAACCACAACATATGTATAGTCTTCATCTTGTAGTAGTGGGAGAGCTGATGAGAAACCAATAGTGCATATATAATCTGGGGATTAGGGTTTGGGGAAAGTTGATGTGAAACCAGATCTTTGTGAATGTAGCTTTGAAATTCTGGCAAGGGAATAACTGATATGAGTACAATCCCAATATTACACTAAAGGAAGAGTTTGTCTGAAACCAGCTGTGTCCAAATATGATAAGGCATAGACTGTAGTGATCTGAAAGCTGCTGTACTTTGTCATCTGTTCATTATGGTAGTGTGATAGCTAATGTGAAACCTGCACGTGAATAATTTCATTAGTGTGTTAACTTGGGTCTCCCCTAGGCTGTGCTGGAAACATCGAGATGGATAAATGTGGAACATTTTGAATTTTTTGTCAATATTAATCAAGATGGACCTAAAGAACCATAATATCAGTACAATATTTAAAAAGTGACTCACTTTGAATGTAATGCTTCAAACATGTTCAGCGTAATCTTTTAACACTGTCAAAGAAATGCAACATGGCCCCTTTAAGGAGATGAATAATTGGGGGCATGATAGAATTGTACAGAAGAACAATCATGCGTTCCTTTTTGCCCTTCTCTCAGAATACAAGAATAGGAGGACACCCAATGAAATTAAGAGGCATTACATCAAAACTTAATTATGCACTGTGTAAATAAATCTATTTACACACTGCATAATTAACATGTGGAACTCACTGCCATTAGATAGATTTGAGACCAAGAATTTAGTAGGATTAAAAAATAGGATTAGACATTTTTATAAATAACAAGAATATCCACATTTAAATGAATAACAAGAATGCACTAAACTGAGAAATAAAAATCTAGGAGAGAGAGAAGTCCTGGTAGGTCAGGGTATAATCCAGCCACTATCGGGTGTGACTAGAGAGAAACTTTTCTCTTAGGCACGATAGTGCATTCTGGGAGATTTACACTTTCCTGTGAAGCATCTGGTACTAGCTACTGTTGGAGATGGATGCAGAACTAAAAGGTCCTTTGGTTTGATCCAGTGTGGAAATTCTTAGATTCCTGTCTGGAGCGTCTCATGCCAGCTCTAGGTCAGTTGAGATATTTCTAAGGCCAGGTCTATGCTACCCGTTGGATCGGTGGATAGGGATCGATCCCCAAGCGCGCTCCTATCGACGCCGGTACTCAACCGCCACGAGAGGCGGAGGCAGAGTTGATGGGGGAGCTGCAGCGGTCAATTCACTGCTGTGAAGATGCCTCGGTAAATTGATCTAAATACGTTGACTTCAGCTACGCTGTTCCCATAGCTGAAGTTGCGTATCTTGGGTTGATTCCTCCACCCCCAGGTGTAGACCTGGGCTAAGAGTAATAGCAGCATTTCAGGCCATGGCATCTAACAGAATGGAAGAATATGTCAGCTTTTAGAGCGACTCCCAGTGTTTTTGTAGTGAGTGTCTGTAAATGTCTGAACCTGGATCTCTGAATTTTCAGATTCTGAGCGTCAGCTGTTTTGCTCATGAATTTTTGAAGAAAACGTAGAGGCATGAGCAGGCCAATAGAACTAGCTGCCAGGGACCTCGTAACGTTCCTGAGAGTTCACAGTACCCACTTTGTGCTAAAGTTCAGCCTGCTGAAATCTGAAGAGAGGAGGGAAGTGGAATGAACCCTCTCTAACCAAATAATTGGCTTGCATTTGTATTCTGGATCAAGGCAGAACTTGGGCATGAGGCTTCTCTCTCGTACATCAGTTTTACGCCACTGTAAATCTGTTCAGCCTGGTGGAAGGGCCTTGGTGTGTGCTGCTAGTGTGGTTTGTCACACTGCTTCATGACCTGGTGAGAGGTGTGTTAAACACTGAGCTGCTTTCACAGTGAGCATACCTAGTTCTGTCCTGCTCTGTTTAACAGGAAAAGCTTTGGCTCAAAGATAGGCAGCCCCCTGAAGCGCTTGTAGCTTAATCCAAGGCCCCACTGTGTGCTTAACTTCTTTCCATGGGCGAGCTCGCTGAGTTCTGAAACCTTTTACAATGTCTGTTTACACAGTAACCCTTGGTACCTTTGTTATAGGGCATCCCAGGAAAAAGGGCAGCCTCAACATTTGTATCTCAGTCCAGATCTCCATCTTTGCTTAACAAAGCCAAACTAGCTAACTCCAGCAACATTCTCCCTAGCCCCTTGCAGCAGAAGAAGGAGAAAAGGGGTAACATACCCAGTTGAATTCTAGTAGCCTGGATGTAACAAATACAAACTGATCATATAGTATAACAACAAATCAACTACTAGACGTAACTAGCCAAGGCCTTTCCAGCTTCAGCCAGCTGGGAGGAGAGAGGACATGCTTCCCCCATGGTAACCTCCTTTGTACCAGCTTCCTCCTCTCCATTTATAACCCCATCCACATCCCTCACGTGAATGGCAGGATCCCAGTAACCCCTTACAGGCCTTTGCACTCAATTCAAGAAAGCATGTAAGCACATATGACGCAATCTTCCTAAATAGGGATGCGTTCCTGAATGAGGGCTTTAAATGGGAGCTGAAAGTGCTGAGAGCCTCATAGGAGTGGCCCTGGCGAGTTTAGGTATGTGGCCATGCCCATTTATAGTGCACAGTTACTTTTGGGGGCAAATCAGCATCAGTCTCTGTGATTTCAACAACAATTAAACCTTTGCGTCTAAGCTCAGTGCTGAGGTATTTGGTCTCACATAGCTGTGTTAGCTCAGTTTACCTTTCTGTTCCAAGAGAGCGTTAGTACTAATTGACCAGAATTCAAACCAGCCTTCTTTCGTGGTGATGTGGTACGTTGCTTATAACTGACCTGCTTTTCTGGCAGCGAGGGGAGACGCTGCTGCCAGCTCACACGGGAGGACTGTGTCCTATAATTACTCTTGATTTAAACCTTAGAAGGGAAATTTTAGGAGTTCTTTCCCCACTGAATTTAAAATGTAAAAATATATATATTCTTAGCTTGTCTTTTAAGCATCTCTGCAGAGTTGGGAATGTTTCCTATGTCACTTAAGCATTTGTTAAGCTAGATGTACGGTTGTCTGGAGAAAATGTATAATTTGGGAACTACTGAATGGCTTATATAAATAGGGGTTTTTTTTAATGCAAAGCTCTCATGGATATTAGCTGCCGGGTGTCCTTTTTAAAATGCACCATTTGCCAGCCACAGCCACTGGCCGCTTAACCTTTGAACCAAGAAGTCATTAGCTCTGTATCAATTAGAAATGGTGATAGGAACATAAACCTTGGATAGGAGGAAGGGGAGGTTAGGGGAAATCGTTATGCTCTATTGCTTCTCCATATAGTGCAGGGTCTTCTGTTTTATGTGCCCATTAGAATCTGGATCTGCTGGTTGATTCTATCTCTAATCCCCACAGAAGAGAACAGAGCTCCCAAAGTGTTTTCTGCCCTCCTCTGCCTGCTGAATGCCAGAGTTCAGCACTGGCTGGTCTCCAGCCGAAGACCTTCCCCATCGTGTAGCTTGGAGGTAAATGGCAGCATAGCATCTGCCATCCAGCCATCAAGGAGAGGGGGAAATTGAATGGGAAATGTACCTTGCTGTTTAAATTAACCTCACTGGGATACTCTTCATTTCAGAAGATAGCAAAAAAACCAAACAAAATAACTGATTTACAGCAGCATTTTTCTGCCTTGAAATCTACTGTGTGCCTGCCCTGTCTCTTTCTTTCTAGAAATAAATCAGAGGCTTTGAAATGTACCCTTTTATTTAGTCACCATATGTACTTGACAGCTCAAATCTGCATGTTCGGGCAATGCTGACTCTCTCTGTCTCTTCTTCAGATCCCGTGAGTTTGAAGCACTGATTTTGCATTTAGACCTCGTGATTTCTCTTGGTTGGGATGTCCAGGGAAGAGGCTTTACTGAATGAAACACTGTTTTTGAGTGTTACAATGGGGAACTAGACAAGACAGTTAGCAAAAGAATTTTAAATGCCAGATCCTCCAAAATCAGCCCAGTATGGATAGATGCATGCGGACTGCACACATACAAGCTGTGTTTAATTTCATATGAAGTTGCTAAATATATCACCCAGGAGTGGTGTGGGTCAGAAATCTCTAACGTTGGATCATTAGCCTGGGGCAGCATTCCCAGCTATGTGGATCAATGCTTTTCTCTTTCTACTTCACAGCAGCCCTCGGTGAGTCTGAACTAAAACTAATTTTGAGCATTCTTCCTCTCAGGACAGAAAAGGCAATTTGAGAGTCAGAAAGAGAGGACTATAATGTAATTCATGTATCTTTTTTTCTATCAACACAATAACTGAATGAAACATATTGGCGAAGTGCGTATCCTTAACGCAATCTTAAACTGAACAATACAATGAAAGCAATAGGAAAAATATATATTCTTTTGTAAACTATCCATTTTGGAAAGTGACTTTAGTTTCATCCATGAAGAATTCACCTACAGTAAATGCAGGATGTGGTTTCAAAATGAAGTATGTCAGTTTAAACTGAGGATAGAACTCCTGCAGTACCAGGATAAACAAAACAAAACGTAAGGATAATCTAAAGGACTTTCTCCAGTTGATTATCCTATAACAATTCTAAGGTAGGTCAGATTTTGAACTGTGACTGCTTAGTTTCAGTTACTAATATTCTGCAGAATTTTTCAGACTCCTAGAGCAAAATGCCACCGTTTTCTGTAGATTCTATTGTAAATTAATCCCCTGAATGCAGAACAGTCCAACAGATCATGGCAAAATGCAGATTTCATAAAAAATTAAGTTTCAAACCATATTATGATGGTATTGGAGCTGTTCTGTAATAATGTATGGATTTTGTATGTTGACCTTGTTATTGGGACATTTATTGTGTTAATATGTTGGTTTAGTTTAACAGGGGAGTTGTAAGAAAAACAAGCAAGAAGGGTAGGAAAATGGCTCAGCATAACCACCTCCCCTCTCTTCCCACGAGAAACACTCAAGGGTTGTTAAGAGACAACAGCCAAACTAATATCTTTAAAGATTCTAATTCCCAATTCCATCCAACTTACAGGACTGGTTCTGACGAGCAGGGCAAAGGCCCAGGAACCAGAAGATCAAGAGAATTATAGGTTTCAGAGTAGTTTAAAAGGACTGTCCCTCAAGAGGGGAATAGCTGTCTAGGTAGTTTAGGACTTGCTGCGCTTTCTGAAAAAGCTAGACCTGTCTTGGAATGCATCACAGGATGGTAGGGATTTAGGCAAAATATACGTGGATGTAGACTGTTGTTTTAAAATCCTTTATCTCTAAATGCTTTATTCCGATGGTTAAAATAGACAGTGCTTTGGTTATAAGGATGCTGGCTGGTTACTACATACATCTGTCATAGAATCATAGAAGCTTAGAGCTGGAAGGGACCTCAGGAGGTATCTAGTCCAATCCCCTGCTCAAAGCAGGACCAATCCCCAACTAAATCATCCCAGCCAGGGCTTTGTCAAGCTGGACTTTAGAAACCTCTAAGGATGGAGATTCTACCACCTCCCTAGGGAACCCATTCCAGTGCTTCACCACCCTCTTAGTGAAATAGTGTTTCCTAATATCCAACCTAAATCTCCCCCACTGCAACTTGAGACCATTTCTTCTTGTTTTGTCATCTGCCACCACTGAGAACAGCTGAGCTCCATCCTCTTTGGACCTCCCTTCAGGTAGTTGAAGTCTGCTATCAAATCTCCCCTCACTCTTCTCTTCCGTAGACTAAAATAACTCCAGTTCCTTCATCTTCTCCTGATAAGTAATGTGCCCCAGCCCCCTAATCATTTTTGTTGCCCTCTGCTGGACTCCCTCCAATTTGTCCACATCCCTTCTGCAGTGGGGGAGACCAAAACGGAACACAGTACTCCAAGTGTGGCCTCACCAGTACTGAATAGAGGGGAATAATCACTTCCCTAAATCTTGCTGGCAATGCTCCTACTAATACAACCCAATATGCTGTTGGCCTTTTAGTCAACGAGGGCACACTGTTGACTCATATCCAGCTTCTCGTCCACTGTAACTCCCAGGTCCTTTTCTGAAGAACTGCTGCCTGCCTAGCCACTTGGTCCCCAGACTATAGCAGTGCCTAGGGTTCTTCCATCCTAAGTACAGGACTCTGCACTTGTCCTTGTTGAACCTCATCCAGTTTATTTTGGCCCAATCCTCCAATTTATCTAGGTCACTCTGGACCCTATCCCTACCCTCCAGCATATCTACCTCTTCCCTTAGCTTACTGTCATCCGTGAACTTGCTGAAGGTGCAATTAATCCCATCATCCAGATCATTAATAAAGATGTTGAACAAAACTGTCCCAGGACCGACCCCTGGGGCACTCCGCCAACTAGACATTGAGCCATTGATCACTACCCGTTGAGCCTGACAATCTAGGCAGCTTTCTCTCCACCTTATAGTCCGTTCAGCCAATCCATACTACTTTAACTTGCTGGCAAGAATACTATGGGAGACCGTATCAAAAGCTTTGATGAAGTCAAGATATATCACATATACCACTTTCCCCATATTTACAGAGCTAGTTATCTCATCATAGAAGCCAATCAGGTTGGTCAGGCATGACTTGCCCTTGGTGAATCCATGTAACTGTTTCTGATCACTCTTCTTCCTCCAAGTGCTTCAAAATGGATTCCCTGAGGACGTGCTCCATGATTTTGCTGAGAACTGAAGTGAAGCTGACCGTCTGTAGTTCCCCAGCTTCTCTTTCTTCACTTTTTAAAATATGGACTCTACATTTGCCCTTTTCCAGTCATCCGAGACCTCCCCCAATTGCCACAAGTTTTCAGAGGTAATGGCCAATGGCTCTGCAATCACATCAGCCAACTCCCTCGGTATCCTTGGATGCATTAGATCTGGACCCATGGACTTGTGCATGTCCAGCTTTTCTAAATAGTCCTTAACCTATTCTTTCTCCTCTGAGGGCTGCTCACCTCCTTCCCATGCTGTGTTGCCCAGTGCAGCCGTCTGGAAGCTGACCTTGTCTGTGAAGACTGAGGCAAAAAAAGCATTGAGTACTTCAGCTTTTTCCACATCATCTACCACTATGTTGACTCCCCAATTCGGTAAGAGTCCCTGACCACCTTCTTGTTGCTAACATACCTGTAGAAACCCTTCTTGTTACCCTTCACATCCCTTGCTAACAGCAACTCCAATCGTGCCTTCGCCTTCCTGATTATTCCCCTGCATGCTCTCGCAATATTTTTATACTCTTCCCATGTCATCTGATCACAGATTCCTGAAGGAAAGAATCTGAGGTGCTGAACTATGTCAGGCAAGCTGGGCAAGCATGGTTGCTACCCAGAGCCCGGTCTAAGAGTGTGCACGATCACATAAATCCACTCCAGGATCTAGAAGGCCTGAAGGGGTGCACTCAGAGAAACCAGTTGGGGGAACAGAGGTTCAGCTAGCTCTGTGACTGTGATCCACATGACTTCTGCCAAAAAGCATCTGAATCACCAGGCATCTCAACTTGGATTTTGTACCTATCAGTGGTTCTTGTCATAGTAAAATGTAGCTAGTTCTGGATGCTAATATTTTTCACAACAGTATGGTGCTTGTGTCCACTGATTATTCCCCTACAAAAAACGTGCTTTGCTATAATTTCTACTCTCCACATGTTGTCTGACGAATGTCAGTTCGGAAAAGAAATCATTTTAATTATTTTCAAAATAAAAGGTTTCAGCTTTAACATTGAGCAGATGCGATGTCTAAAATTAGCATAATGATTCCTCCTGCCCATTACTTAGCAGGACTAAAGCATCTTTAATGTAAATGCTAGAATAGTAATGACACACTGCAGGGACTATTCTTTTTTCCATCAGAGAGTCTCCTGAATGCTTTCAAATTAGTAATTAAATATCACAACACACATGGTAGATTGGTAACTTTATCACCCCCATTTTACAGATGGATATACTGAGGTACTGAGAGACGACATGAAGTCATACAGCCAGCCAATATTAGAATAATATTTGAATAATAGATAAAAATTAGATAGATAAATATTAGAATTATTAGAATATTAGAATATTATTATTAGAATATAATAATTAGAATATAATTAATAATAATTATGATTAATTAATAATACATAATATTATAATTATTAATGATAGTAATGATATATAATTATTAATTATAATAATTAATATTAATATATTAATATAATTAATAATGATATAATAATTAGAATATAATTATTAGAATATTATTTAGATAGATAAATATTAGAATAATATTTGAATAAAACCCAGGAATGCTAGGGTAAAATTTTCAAAAGTAACTCAGTGACGTAAATCAGTGGAAGTTAGCTGTCTAAGTACCTTTGAAAATCTGTCCCTTAGTCCTCTAGAGCCAGATTTATAAAGGTATTTAGGCACCTAAAGTTATAAACAGTGGGATTTTCAAAAGCACCTCAGTGCCTAAATCCCACTAGGTGCCTCTCTGCATCTCTAGGCTCCTAAATTCCATTAACATTCTGGGCCACAAGTTACTTACATGTTTTTGAAAATGTTACTCTTGATTTAGTCCCCTCTTTCAACCATTGAAGTCCCAAACTTTCCAAAGCTAGAAATACAACCCAGAAGCGCCGAGTCCCAGTCCCCTGTTCCAGCACAGAAACTATAATGTAATAATCCCATGACAGGATCATACAGCACTTTACACAGTCATCCTAAATACTCATGAGGCAGGTAGATATTAATAGACCCATCTTGCAGATGGAAAGACTGGACTACAGAGGGGCAAAGTGATATGCCCAGTGTCGTACACTGAGTCATTGGAAGAGCCAGGAGGAAAACCCAGGAATCCTGGTTCACAGTTTCCGGCTCTAATTCAAATTCTAGAACAGAGTTCCCAAATCTTTTCATAGCTTAAAACAAACCTTAGTGGAGGGGTTTTGTAATGGACACCTTCTGTCCCATTTACAATGATATAGCATACCTGGGCAACTACAGCAATTGCTTATGTGGAAAAATAACACCAGGAAAATATTTAGTGTAATTTTAGCTTCTGTTAATGTAATTTAGCAGTTGGAAACAAGGAAGACCGTTAGAGAAGCATGTGGTCAACCCGAACTGCACAGACCACCCGAGTAGGCTTTGTGGACTACTACTTTGGAAACGTCTGTGCTGGATTAAACTTCAGAGAACTAGGAAAAACGAAAGGGTCAGAACAAGAGAGGTACAGGGCAATTTCCTTCATTCTGTAAACAGCTTCAAAGAGGACTCCAAGCCTGTAGGCAACTTGCTCACATTTTGAGCCACAATAAGGTCAGCAGGAATGAGGGGGTCTGAGGAGATATTCCCTGGCAACTTTGTCAAAATGCTTAGGGAAAGGAAAAGACTAGCCTTCAAATGTGAAGTAAAGTGTGGTTATTTTAACTATAATGGAATTGTTGACAGTCTCCCACTGCCAGTATGTTAACAAAGGGCTGCCATAAAACTGTTCACCTTTAGCCTTTGTTAAACCCCATGTATCCTTGAGGTTTGCAAACAGGAAGAGATTCCCTGGGGAATTTTCCTTTTATTTTCCCGTTTAAAGGAAAACACTTTCTCCTAACCAGAGAAAGAGGCAAACCCGCTGGGCAAACACATTTATATTAATTGCACTTGGATGAGAATGTTTATACTGTTCAGCTGAAAAATATACTGACTTTATGGGCTACGTGGCACAGCGTTCAACTGACTGCAGCTTGGAGTGACGTGTGTGTTTTGTGAGAGAGCGTCTATGAATGGTATCTTCTCCTGGGAAATGTCATGAAAAGAGCTGATCCTTGGTGTCATAGGATGCATTCCAAAGGCAAACAATTCACTCTTCAGTACCTGTCTTTTATGAGCCCTGAGGCAGGACTCCCATCACAGGCAGCAAGATTATCTCCTCACCTCCCACCAAATTGGGAGGTGGAATTTCAACAAGTGGCTCCCGAGAGACCCTTTCAGCATGTCCTATGTGAGAGGAAGGAAAAGAGAATCACGTGTACTTCAAAGGGAATCTATTTACTTAGCTAATCTAATCAAGTCATTTCTACCAGACTCATCACCATGGTATCTGAGAGCCTTACAAAATGATAGGGATACAACTGATTATTCCTCCCACTGCCTTAGAGTCTGTGATAGACCAAACTGATCGTTAAATCTGCTTCTGTTAGGTATCCTCATGTTTTCAAAGTGTTCACGTGAGAGCTGCACCAAGTTCATTCTGTGAAATGCAAAACCCTAAAGTGTTTTTAGAGTTAGAAAAGGAACTGCTCCCCATATCTGTCCTATGTGTCATGGAGTCATGTCTGCCACCTTCAATGACACCAAGATGTTCTTACTCCTGTTGGCTCTGCGGGGCTGATTCTGCCATGAGGAAGCCACATGGACTCTGTTCTGTATCATGCAAAACACCACACCACTCAGCCCAATTCCAGATGCTGCCTGATTGATTGATTGATTGATTGATTTTAAGTGGTGAGGAGCTGGATGTTCAGCTGCTAGGTGGGGTTTTCAGCTCTGGCCATTGGGAAAACTAATCTTCTGATGTGGATGTTTTGATCTGGACAAGTCAGTGTAAGGGGAAATATTCACCAAAGCCCATTATTCACTAAGTTCCATTGTACACTATAACTGCCCTGCCAGTTTTGCTGTTTTAGGATCTTTCTGGTTGCTGTAGCATAACGGCAATGAAGGCTTTGCCACTCACCCATCTTTGAAGAAACACAGGCCGAATTCACACCTTGTGTATCAGTAAATGGGTGCAGCTCCTTGAAATCACTTCAGCTACACCTCCATACATTTAATGGAGAGAGAGAGAGAGTGTGGGTGTGTAAAGTTAAACATCAGAATCACCCCTCGTTTGCAGGTTAACCCTCTGTTTTGCCATGAATGAGAGGAGCTGAGTTGGAGCCCTGAGGAGTTAAGTCAGGGCCCGCACACAGAACGGATGTATTTCTACTGTACACTTAGTTCCTGTTTTGTCATTTCTGAGATTGAAGCATTTGGGGGATGAAATGAAGGTGTGCCATGTCAGACCGGGGACAGGGCCGCATGGGGTTTTGGGGGTAGTTTTCCAATGATTAGTTTTCCTGAAGAGCTACTTTCTGTTTACTGAACAGAAATACAATTCCATTGATGTCCACCCCGAAACGTGTATCCTACTGTTTGCCTGTCAGAGTCATTATTTCCATTATAGGGACCTCACACAGCTTTAATACTGCCCTGATATTGGAAAGCCTGCAGAGGGATTTTTAAAATAGCGGATGTTTGTCTTAGGCCTAGTTTACACTAGAAAAAAGCTTGCCAGGATAATAATAAAAATATAGATATATCAGCAAAGCCTCCTCGTGTGAACATAGCTTGTAATGGCAAAAGATTGCTTTGCTAGTACAGCTTATACTGGTTTCTAAACAAAATATGCTCTACTGGCAAAAGCACTTTTTTGCCAGGTATAACTTTGTCTGCACTATGGGGAAATATTTTAAAAAACAAAAAATCACATCCCTAACCAACATTACTGTGCTGGCAAAAGTTTTAGACCTGGGCTTAGATGCAAAGTTATTCTTGTGGTTTGTAAAAACCCCGACTTCCCCCAGCTGCCTGAATTCAAAGCTCAGCATTGTTTTGCTTTGTCCTCTGAGATCATCTCAGGACTCGAATCCATACGTTACATCCATCATCTTGGAAACCCGACAGTATACGGGAGCCACTAAAAACACCCATTGAAATCCATTGCCATCACCACATGGAACAGAAACAAGCCCAGGCAGGTCTCCCTGGGCTGACTATTTTAGGGTGACCAGACAGCACGTGTGAAAAATCGGGATGGGGTGGGGGGTAATAGGTGCCTATATAAGAAAAAGCCCCAAATATTGGGACTCTCCCTATAAAATCGGGACATCTGGTCACCTTAGATCATTTTGTCTTATTGCAGCCACGTCCTTTCTTTCCAATGGAACATTTTGTCTGTACCTGTAAAGATAAAGGTAATTCATTCAGTTCATCTTCCAGCCAGTGGCAATGACTTAACCTCCCCCCACACTCCATCGCCAAGTTCTTGATAAGTATAATGCCACCCCTGAACAAGTTCCCCTCTTAAAATCTATTAGCTATTGTACGGTAGGCCTCTTAATGTTTGTACTGTACATCCACCCAACGTCCCTTTTACTAATCTATAGCAGCAACTGACTCTAAAACCCCATATAGGAATCCAGGGCTCTTCTGTTGAAATACTATAGGTGTAGGTGCTAAAAATTGGTGTTAAGAGCCAGGGTATTTACTGCTGAGTTATGCTGGTTTGGAGGTCCCGTTAGCTCCATCCAGCAGATAAAGGGTGTGAGAGTGCCTCCTCGGGATGTAGAGAACTAGGATACTAAGACAGAGGAAGTCCCAAAAGGAAACCCTCGGAACTCCTTATCTTGGGGAGGACACTTAGCATAAGCTTTATGTTGTGGTGGTATTTCTGAGCTTCCATTAAGGCCAAACCCCAGGAATGAGGATGAGTTTTGACGCTGTCCTGGGCCGTGTGTGCTCTGCTGAGGATGGCGTAGGCACACTGCCCGTTCACACTGTTTAGCTTGTAAAGTCAGGCACACAGGTATCCCGCAGCTTTCTGCCTGTGGGCTGAGTTCAGTGTCCTCGAGACTTCTTGCAGCAATTCTGTGGAAAAGCTGATTTGGTGTCATCGTTGTGTTATCACTCACGAAAGCTTCCACATATAAAGTCTGAGTGAAAATGAAATTGGAAGTCTGGCTCCTTTCCCACAGCTGTGGCTAATGTGTCATCAGGGCATGTTAGAGAAAGTCTCAGACTTGTAGATTGTAACTGCTCTGCTTTCATAAGGCACATAGTGCCTTCACTGAATGGCAGGGCCAAACAACACAGCAAGAGGCTTGCAGACTCCAGTGAATGTCGTGTCAGGAACTAGTAGTGTAACCAAATGTTAATGGCTTCAGACTTTCCTTCCCCCAGCAGGATGCTCCCCACCCTGGTTCATCCTATACACAGTGGAGGCCAGGCCCTCGTGATGCTTCCCAATGGCTCAGGAGTCTGCATAAGGGCCCAACGTACTGAATCTGGCACCAGATCTGTTTAAGGGGAGCACTGGCTAAACAGCGTAGAGCAAGTGATTCGGTGTGTGCAGATTGGGGACTTTGCTGGCTTGATATAGTGGTGGGTCAGGGGAGGCTCTGGTATGAGTCCCCTTATGACATTGCCATACAATAAACATAACGGTGCATATCCTGCGCTAGGCAGGGGAGATGCAAAGTGGTGCAAAGGGGCTGTCAGATGCAGGTAGCTTCTATGCCAGGGGTGGGCAAACTATGGCCCGCGGGCCACATCTGGCCTGCGGGACAGTCCCCTCCGGCCCCCTGGCTGGGGAGGCTGCCCCCGGACCCTCCCCCACCCTTCCCCCTCACCTGGAGCCATGCCACTGCATGGGCAGCACTCGGGGGTGGGGCTGTGCACTCCCATGGGGCAGTGTGGCTCGCTCTGCACAGAGCTAAACACGCTCCTCTGAGCCTCACAGTAAGGGGGACAGGGCCGGGGGGTTGGATAAGGGGCAGGGGCTTCAGGGAGAAGTCAGGGGACAGGAAGCAGGGAGGGTTGGATAAGGGGTGGAGTCCCAGGGTGGTGGTTGGCGCGGGTGGTCTCTGGAGGGGATAATCAGAGAGCAGGGGGGGTTGATGGGGTGGGGGGGGTCAGGACAGTCAGGGGACAGAGAGCAAGGGGGGTCGGGTGGCAAGGTCCAGAGGGGACAGTTAAGGGGGGGATCTCTGGAAGGGGGCAGTCAGGGGACAAGGAGTGGGGGAGGTTGGATGGGTCGGGAGTTCTGAGGGGGGCAGTCAGGAGGCAGGAAGTGGGAGGGGCAGATAAGGGCCAGGCTGTTTGGGGAGGCACAGCCTTTCCTACCCAGCTCTCCATACAATTTTGCAACCCTAAACAGTTTACCCACCCCTGTTCTGTGCTGTTCTGTGCTGTATATGAGCCCCAGAAGGTGCCTGTTCTGTTTTTCAGTTGAAAAGTGTCCTGTGGTGGGAAGCCTGAGTTAATGATCCCTGTAGCTTGTCCCTCCCCCTTGCCAGCGAGGAGTGTGTAGGGCTCTGCTGTTAAACTGAGTGAGAAGAGACCCCGTGCCCCAGTTCCCAGGGGAGTAGACAGCCTAACCCAGATTTCGAGAGACAGCATTTTCACATCTTCCAGCCTTTGCCTCTAAGGCCAAGTCTACACTAAGAAAAACGAGTGTTAACACGGGTCAGCTAAGACATGTCCAGATCCCAGTGTACACCAGGCAAGCTGTAGTTTTAACCTGTTAGCTGCTCAGGATAAACCTGGGAACAAGCTCACACCTGTTAAAACTCCCCAACGGAGGCTGTTTGGCACATCTTAGTTAACACGTGGCTGATCCTGGCTCAGACCCCGGGTCCCTGGGCTGTGCCCCGGGCTGGGGCTACAGGTGAAAACCCCTCTGCGTGTCGGAGTCTTCCTGCCCCAGCCCAGCCACTCCCTGCATTGGCCTCCGAGCTCCAGACTCCCCGCGGGTCGCTGAGTCCCAGCCCAGGGAGAGTGGGGCAGTGTCCGCCCAGTACAGCGCACAGGAGGCGGCCGGGTGGGCTGCATCCCACCGCTGGCGGAATTGCCCCCCTCTGGAGCCCTGCCTGGCTCTGCCCGGCCCGTGGCCCCACACGGTAGCGTGGCGGGCCCCGCCGCGCTGCACCAGGAGTGTGCCCTGCCTGCCGACTCGGGGTGGGTTGAGCATCCGCTAGGCAGCCGGGGAAACAACCAGCAGCCGAAGTGGGAGGGCGCAGGGCAGACAGATGGGGAAGGTGGGAGGGAGGAGGATGTGGGGCTGGAGAAAGGAGGCCGGCTGGGAAGGATGGAGAGGGGCAGATGCCAGAGCCTGTGGTAGAGAGATGAGGGGGAAGGCACACATGCACAGAGACACACACACACATGCACAGAGACAGATGCTCGCACACACACACAGACACGCACACACAGAGACAGACACACACACAGACACACATGCACATGGATTGTTTTCTTCCTTCCCCTTGCTCCCTTCTCTCAGTGCCTCTCCTTGCACAGGGCTGGGGTCTGCTGCCTGCGGGGCACGTCCTACTTTCAGCTCCTGTCCTCCTGGGAAGAGCATTTGGCTGACGTGAGGCAAGTGCCACAGCCCACCGCAGCCGCTCAGCCCTGCTGTTGTCCATGCTGCACTGGGAGGTGACCGCAGGCTCAAGGGGGGTCAGCTGCGCTAGCACTGAGCCACAGGGCCAGTCCCATTAGCTGGTAGCCAGTGCACCAACCTGGGTCGGCTTCAGGCTAATCTACCCAGCCCTTATCAGGGGGTCTGGCCCTGACAGAGGCTCTTCTGCAGATTGCACTGGCCTCAACGCCCATTTGTTTCTCATTGGGATTTGGCAGGTGATTGTTGCTGGGACAGACAGTCCTGGGTCTGTTTAGATTGTTATATAGCACCCGGCAGCCTGATATCCGAGCCCCTTCCAGTCCAGAGGCAGGGCAGGCTTCTTAAGAGAGACTTGCGGTGAAATGCAGCCTGATCTGTACCCATTGCTGCAGATTGGTTCTGAGAACGAGTGTGATGACAGTCTTGCTTAGGCACGAGGTGGGGTGTGTGTGTGTTAGAGAGAGAGAGATTTTTCTCTGCGTCTATGGTCAAGATTTGATGGATTTTTGCACATTTTTAAAGGAAGAAACGTTTGCGAGGAGTATAAGGAGCTTGGGCCAGGAGGTGGGTGTCTCAGTAACAAGTTGTGCAATGCATGAGAGCCAGCCAAGGGCTGAAGGATTCCCTTGTCTGTATCGAAAGCCACAGCAGCTGCTTGACAACAGGAAACAATGTGTAGTGAATGGAAAAAGTGGGTGGTGCTGACTGAACAACTTCCCTTTACATCACTGCCCAAATAAGGAGCTTTAAAGTAACCTTTTCTATTACAGCCCATCAGAACATCCCCCTGGAGACTCAGGGTTCCTGTCTCTTACAAGGCACAGTCATGAGAGCGAGAAAGCTGCAGTGCAGGGGGCCTGGGAACAGAGTGGATGCAGGTAATGAAATCCTGATTGCTTTATCCTAGGCAAGGAATATTCAGGGAGGGTTTCTTTCCCTTTTATCAGCTGTGGTCAGGTCAGAGGGGGGTGGATGGGGAGGCACAGCAGATTGGACAGAAGTAACGCTCGGGAATGTCTCCCCGATGAGGTCACTGTAAATGAGTAACCAGGAGTTACGGGAGGTAGGGCTCCTGTATACTGTAAACATGAACGGCTTGTTTCTCTTGATCCTTTGCCAGGCAGCTCAAGCGCCAATGCTGGCAAATGAATAAACTGCAGTTTGAATGTTAATTGAAGTGCATGTCTAACTGATGTTCTCGGGGAGTCCTGTCTGGGGCTGTCACTGGTGGTACCGGGTAGCACTGGCGGCTTGGGAGCCCATCAATCTGGAATGGCTGGTTTTTTTTGGAGGGGGAGGGGTTGTTAGTAGAAGAAAGCGAGTGGCAAATAATGGGGATGCTGTCATGCAACATCTGATTACAATATGCAACTACTTTAGCAAAGTTCTGCAGGGAGGCTTTGTATCAGCCCGACTTTCTCAAACCCTGAGACAGAAAATCTCTGTAAGACAAGTGCAGTAAGAGAGAGTGGCAAAATTTGCTAGAATAGTGGAGTAAAGGGTCTTTAGAGGGCTACACTTGTTGGGCGTTTTATTCCTTTCAGTATTTAATTGGAGATTAACACCTCCACATCAGCATAAAATAAGGGAGTTTTAAAAGTGTATTAAGTTGGTGTAAATGAGCTCTAACGATTTAAGCTCCCTAATCCTTCTCAGTGGAAATTAACCGTGCCTGTGATGCAGCCAAAGGTGTGTTCTGAAGTGCAGACATGCACTGAACTGTTACATGCAAATGTGTGGCTATTTATTCTAGGTAAGGTGTTGATGGGAAGGACTGGGTTGTTTGTTTTTTCCCCCTCATTTTCTGTAGCCTTTGAGAATTGGAACTAATTGTGCAGCTATTACAAAAGTGTCCCTGGCCCGGTTAAACTCTGGCAAGTGAAAATGGTTGGGGCAATTGACATGGTGGCTTGCAGCGTCAGCAACAGAATCTGAACTCTGCTCTACTGCTGATAGGTAGCTCATGGCTTCTGAGCACTTACTTCATCTTACTTCAGGGACCCTTTTAGCCTTTATCATCTGGAAAGCGGGCGTCTGGACTCCCCAACGTCCCCTCCGTACAGCTCCTGTCCTTTTCGTCCTGACTTGTATTAGTACGTTTCAGGGATCCCCTAGAGCATGTGGCAGAAGAGACCTATCAATGCTACTTAGCAGTTGTCATTGTCTGCTGGGTTACACAACCTCAGTGCTGTAGAAACTTTACAATCTGCTTCCCATAGAATAATATACACAGCACGGTCAGAATACCACCCTCTGATAGGGGTAAACCTGCCTGAAATGAATCGAGGGGTGGGGGGTGGTGATGAGGCATCTCAGAAGCCAAAAAACCTACTATAATGGCACTAACTGGACAGCCCCAGCAGAGGGGCGCTGAGTAACTCCCACTCAGCCTTAGAAGGAAACCTTCTAGTGGAGGATTGAAGGACAAATGGAGGGGTGGAACAAGGGAGACGTGCTCTCATTTTCTGGGTTTCTCCTGTTCTCTGGACAGAGCCTCTTTCTCTTGGGCTTTCAATCTGGCTCCTTTCTCCAGCACAACAGTCATTTCAATTATTATTTAGAAAAGGAAAAACATAAAATTAAAACAATGTGGTAGAGAAACTCTAACTGCGCATCAAAATGAAAAGCCCTGATTGAATTATTAACTAATTAAAGTGCTGGGGAAGCTGTAAGCCCCCTAATGTTGTCCTTGGAGCAGTTTCACATCCATGCAGTTTGGGACACACTGCTCTCCCTTACCGTGAGGCTTCCCCGGAGTTCCCCTACAGAGAATGTTCACATTCATCTCTGGGCAGAACTGCTATATGTAAGAGAAGTAGATTGAATCATTTGCACTGTTAATAGAGTATTTTTAATCTTCATCTACAATATGGATCTCTTTGATTTCTCAGTCTCTGACATGGATTATTTAAGAAACGGGTACGTGCCCCGGCAGCGTGCTGGCAGGCGCTGCTGCAGCTGAGATACTCTTGGTACTTTAATAAAGAGCTCCCACAAATTTTCCTTCCCCTCTGCCCTGAGAAGCCTGTGCCCCGGGTACAAGTGTGGCGGAGAAAGCAGAGAGAGGGACTGCAGACTCTGCTTGTTTGTTTTCCCTTTTAAACAAATCACTTTGTCACGACCACAGCTAAGGAGAGGGGCAGCAGTACTGGGCAAACAAACTTAGAAATGTTTAGAGTTTGCGCTTGAAAAATATACAGAGCTGTTGATAGAATAGTGTGGTCTTCAGCTAGCACAGTTCGCAGGGTGTGCGAGATTATGCACACGGGACTTCTAGAGCAGGGGTGGGCAAACTTTTTGGCCTGAGGGCCACATCGGGCTTCAAAATGGTGTGGAGGGCTGGGTAGGGAAGGTTGTGCCTCCCCAAACAGCCTGGCCCTGCCCCCTATCTGACTCCCACCTACTTCCCACCTCCTGACTGCCCCCTGGAATCTCCGACCCATTCAACCCTTCACTTTGTCCCCGATCGCCCCTCTGGAGACCCCCACACTCTAACTGCTCCCCCAGGCCCCCACCCTCTATCTAAGGCCCCCTGCTCCTTGTTCCCTGACTGCCCCCTCCTGAGAACCCCCATCCTAATCACCACCATCAGGACCCCACCACCTATCTCCGCCCCCGCCCCCGCTTACCTGGCCCCAGCAGCTTGTCCCTTGCTGTGCTCCCGGTCCTGCGCCCCCACCGCGCAGCGCGGGGCCCCTGCAGCTCCCTGCACTCCTGGCCCGCTCCCGGGTGGGAGAGTGGCTCGCAGCGCTTGCCTGGTGCGCCTGGCTGGGAGCACGGGGCCACTGGCTCCGCTCCTCCGGCCCAAGCTTGCGGGCCGAATAAAAATGGCTGGTGGGCCACATGTGGCCCACGGGCCGTAGTTTGCCCACCCCTGTTCTAGGGGGATCCGAAGGAGAGAATCCTCTGAGAAAATGTTTTGAAAATACCCGATGTTTACTCCAAAGGCAAAAGCAAATGTGATGTTGAGAAACATTTCCTGAGCACCAGGGATCAGGTGTCTCTGACATGGATGGTCTAGCAGTAATCAGAGAAGCGGCGACTGTACCCGGGTTTGGGAAATCAGCCCAACCATCCCCTCAAGTTGGTGGTAGGTTTCTTGAGAACTCCCTGTAGTACGTCACTGGTGAATTCCCACAGTTGTTTTGAGCACACTTCTTTTGCACTGAAATAGCTCATTTTCCTCTAGTTTCTTCTGTCTCCTCTAATTGCCAAGGCTGAGAGGAGCATTACTGCCCTAAATCCTGGCTCCATTCCGGGAATGTGAAAAGTGTCTCGGTGGACTTGCCATTTCTAGATAGTTTTAAAGCGTTTTGTTTCTTGGCAACAGGTTCAAATTAAAAAAAAGTTGTGGAAAGGCAAGTAATTTATTATCTCTGACTTTTAAAAGGCTGCTTATTAGCAGGTCTTTATTGCTCTGCTGGGATCTGCAGTCAGAAGGGCCAGTCAGGATTCTGGGGTAGAGCTTATTCTGTTCTTCCATTCCACCCATTACACTTCCTGAGTTCTTCCCACCTTTAGCTCATTGATCTGGGACTGTTGAAGTGATGGATTTCTCACCTGGGCTCCATTCTTCTGCAGAGACTACCTTATAATTCCCACCACTGCCCAAATCAAATTCACCATGCCTGCACTTGGCAGCCCCCCGGGGTCTCGGTCAATATAATCATTGCAGTAATCAGAAAGAGATTTTTATCCAACCTTGTACTAATTACAGCCCTGCATAAGGTGAGCCTTTTGACTTAAATCAAAGAAAGTCGTGTGTATCAGGGATGGCATATGTTAAAGGGACTGGGGGTTATTTGGCAAGCTCCAAACCATTGGCGAAAGTAAATGTGCAGTAAACCTTCACTCCCCACCACATCACAGTATTTCAGATGGCAGCCAAGACAAAGATTCTCTCTTTAACCCCAGGCCAGGCACAGGTACTGCAGTATTGGCTTTCCCAGATGCTTGAATTTAGCCATGTTCCCAACATGCCGGTCCATTTCTGTCTGCAGAAAGGTTTCCGTAGCCGCCAAGTGAGTAAGATTTCCTTGTGCACCAGGGCGAGGGAAGGTTATTTACTGTGCAAGGCTGAGAATGTTCCCAATGGGGCTGAGCAGAGAAGCCTTTTGAATACGTAGAGCTACGAACATCTGATGGAAAAATTCTGAGACGCTTGTTTCCATAGCAGGCTCAATGGTAACCAATCTAAGGCGGCCTAAATGTTTCCTTCCTAACCCCTTGATTTCAGTTGCACAAAACGTTACTGAATCGGGGCACTATTCTCTGGGAGAGTTTGAGAAGAAACCATTCAGCAGCTCTTAACTGGGAGGAAACAGTTACCCAGATTCAGCCTTTACCCACACTCCAAAAATGTATGTACCATGCACAGAGAGGGCTTCAGTGTCTGTGGCCTTGCAGCTTGTGTAATCACTGACACCTGAGTGAAATTAAGTGTAAAATGCCACCGCTGATGTGAAAGAGTGGAGAGTCAGGTGGCATTTTACATCCGCATTGCTCAGGTGTAAATAACGACGCAAGGTGCCAGCCGGGAGAATCAGGTCTAGAGTTTTCAAGGGCACAAGTGCACCAGTTTATGTGGCAAACTCCATGAGCTTAGCACATGCTGTTTTCAAACACATGGTAAATGTTATCCATAGGGTGTATAAAGTTTTCTATGCAAATGAGATTTCAGTTTCAGGGGATCCACGGCTTCTCGGCCCCAACCCACTGCCACCAAACTGAGCTGTCCCTTCCTCTGCTCTTCCTGCAGATTTAGAAAGTGTCTGGGAAAAGAACCCATGGATCCAGGTTTTTGCAGCATTGTTGCACTAGGAAACATTGAGGTTCAGATTTCTTGGTGCACAGGAGTGACTAGACATGTTCTTTTTGCAGATACTAGAATTCTGGGAGTTGGAGCCAAAATTGGCTGGTCCAGTGGGATCCAGACATTGGATTTGGGATTTTGTAGCAGGGTTGCTTCAAGGTCTTGGATGTGTTTGATGTGCTTAGGAAGAGATACGCTTATTCTCTATTTTGATGGTACCACTAGGGGCTTCGGGGGGAATCAGCAGATTCCAAGTAGATCTAGCCTTTGCCTTTTTCCACATCAACCCAATGGCTCCCTAAGCTCCTTCTTACCATGCTTCCCCATCTGACCAAGGGACCCCATTGCTGCCATCTGCTAGTGAGCACAAAGGGGAATCCCCCTCCTTTGCTCTGTAGCAGGTCTGCATTGGGTAGGGTGACCAGATGTCCTGATGTTTTGAGGCTTTGTCTTATATAGACTCCTATTACCCTCCACCCCTGTCCTGATTTTTCACACGTGCTGTCTGGTCATCCTAGCATTGGGGTAGGCTCCTATCTTCCAGAGCCCATGAAGAGAAAACTGATCCTGTCTTTAATGCCATGGCCACATGCTGTTATTTTCCACAAGAATTGCTAGCAGGTTTTGAACTCAGGCCCTTTAGAGCCACAGCCCAGAATTCTTTTATTTGAATAATTGGTGGTGAAAAGAAGCTGTTATCCTCCAAGTGGACTTAGCTTTAGAGGAAGAGTGACAGCCGTCGCCAGTGGGCAGGTACCAGGATCCCCAAGTTCTTTTCCTGGACCTGGGAGCAGAATGTGGTCTAGTAGTTCAAGACAGGTAGCCAAGCACATAATTTGGTGCATCCATTTTTAAAGGCAGTTTGGTAACATAGATAAGACTTGGGTTTGTCACAGAAGAAGCATTGCCTAAGGTGACCTCATGTGTAAAGTGCATGAATGACAGTTGCCTCATCAGGTAGGGGACCAAGGGCTTGGTTAAGAATATGGGTTGTGAAACGTACCGAGCTATTGACAGCATATAGGAATGAATGGGAAGTCTCCTGGCTTGCAATTCAGTGCCCCTTAGCCCTTACCCTAGGTGGCAGAGGATGTCGCTGTCTCTCTCTCAAAACTTTTCTTTACCAGATATGTGGCCAGGCCTGACAGAACTGCCAAATGTGTGGGTGTCATGCATGATGCACGTATGACACTTGGCAGGTCTGCCGTGGCTTGTGATTTCATATTTTGCTGCCTTGCTCTTTATTGATAGGCACGTCTCTGTTCCTTGTGAGTTTCTGAGTTTCTTTAGCTAAGCCCCTGTGCTCCCACCCTACACATGTAACTGTGTTAATAACTGACCCGAGGCTGGAGCAGCAGAATTGTTGCTAGCTGGAATGTGTTTCAGAGTTTTCCATGCGGTGTCACGGACTCTTTAAATAGCTGCCCACGGGTTTTATTCGCTTCCTCCTGCGCTTTATTCTATTTTCTGGTTTTGTTCTCTTCTGAGGAAATCTAGTAACATTAATTAAACAATCAGCAAAGGCAAAGAGGAGATAAAAATGGGATGATTCAAAAATAAAAATGAAGAAACATTTTCATAAAGTGAAGTTGTTGGGGACAAATAACGAATTATCTGTCGCCTAAAAAAAGCAAAGCAATATCCAGCTTCTCTCTCTTAGCTACGCACTCAGCACCTGGAAAATGAACCCCACCCAGCTGCCAGAGGATTATAGTTCATTTAAGGCCAAATTCTCTGCTGGTGCAAATCCGCAGAGTTTCACTGCAGTCACCAGAGCTTTGCCTGTTTACACCAGCTGTGGTTCTGGCCCTTAATGTTTAAAACAGAAAAGAACAATTTTAGGGCTGTTAACCTTCTTGGTAGGAAGGTTGAGAGGTGAATCCTACAGCTGAAGAAGAAGTAGTAGTCACTTTACCCTGCGCTAAGCACTAGATAGTGTTTCTGTTTTGAATTCTCCTCTTTAAAAGAGTTGTTCACAGCAGCTTCTCTTTGGAGGAGGGGAAACCGGTGGGGGAAAGTCTTTTGATCGTGTCTGAGCTTAAAACTTGGCTTCCTAACTTGAGTAATGATCTGAATTGAGAGATTTTTTTTGCAGAGAGGAAATTGGGGTTGCTGGGGAGTGAGGGAAAAGAAACATGTTGTTTATATTTGAGTGGCAGAACAGTATAAAATATCATAGGATTTGTACATTTTAAAGAAAAGAAGGTTTTGTTTGAAAATAGAAGATGGCTCCTTTTTTTAGAATTCAAGAAACTGAATTAAATAGTGCACTGAAAGGTCAGACTAGAACTGTAAATGAAAATGGGATTGTGTATATCTACAGAAGAATGCGGAGCTTTCCTTGTACTGAATGGAAGTCAAGATGTGTGTTAAATTACCTCCCACACACATGACTGTAGCATTTATGTATTTCTTTTGTTACCTTCCTAGAGTAAAAGCAACAAAACTCTGTGCTAAAACTACCCTTCCCCAGCCAAGCACCAGTAGACCTGGGTCAGTTCAGACATTGCAGGATGGCCTCGTGGTTAAAGCACAGGACTAGAAACCAGGAGACTTGGGGTTTGTTCCCAGCTCATAGATTCCAAGGTCAGAACAGACCATTCTGCTAAATTAGTCTGACCAAATTGCTTTTATTCCAGAATAATATGCCCAGCCTGGAAGTGATTCTGGAATAATTTATTCCGCAATAGCGCTCCTGGTCAGTTTCCCTGTGTAACCCCCGCCTGTGTCTTGGTCTAGTGTGGGGATAATAACACTTCACTGCCTCGCGGGGGTGTTGCCTGGCTCCATTCACAATCTGCATTCTGAAATCCCAGGATACAGTGTGCTAGATAAATGGCAAAGGAATATTATTTTAAACATTGTGTGCTACAGTGAACGGCTGTAACTAACTGCTGAAACCACAGTATGGAAAAGATCATCAGTAAGTCTACAATTTTGTATTGTAGGAAGAGATTGTGGAAGTCACAGAATCCGTGAGACCTCTGTGACTTCAGTCCATGGTGGCTGGGAGCTGCGGGGAACCCCCGAGCTCTGAGCCACCGAGGGCAGAGGGGGTACCCCGCAGCTTCCAGCCACCATGGGCGACAGAGGGACCCCGCAGCTCCCAGCTGGCCCCCAGAGCTGCTAGTGGCTCCCTGTTTGGTCCCGGATATTTTTTAGTAAAAGTCAGGGACAGGTCATGGGCTTCAGTGAATTTTTCTGTAATGCCCGTGACCTGCCCTGGGACGAAACCTTAGCCTTGATCATCAGCTTAGTTTGCTCATCAAGGGCTGGACTGGAGCTGCGACTTCCACACATGCACAGGTTTTGAGAAGCCTTCCCCCCACACTCCAGGAAGACACTGGTCACATTTGCAGTTCAGGAGCTCTCCTGAATGCAGGAAATGCTCCCTTTTAGTCCCCCTGCCATGCAAACTTCCAAAGGCTGCAAAAAAGCCTGTGCCCTTCCCTGTAATGGCTAGCAGGTCAGGCTGGGAGATGTGCAGAATTCCCCTAATCAGTGCCATAGCAGGTGTGTGCCTCTTGCTCACCAGGAACTTTGGGGAGATGTTTTGGCTCATAGAAGCATAGTGCCTCCCAGAGCCATCCACGTGCAGATCTGTGCTTCAGGGGCACAGCCTCACTACTAAAATAGTACACGTTTTCCCAGGAGTGATCTGGTTACCACTGTGTTTTGCACCATTACTGCAATAGTAGTTTTTATGCAAAGAATATTTATTAAAACGAAATCCTGAGTGCTGTGCTACACCTGTTTTAAATTGCGCTGTTTACAGTCGGATATAGTGCCCCATGGAAGGCCGAGACCATTTCTGCCAAATCAAGGAATCCAAAGTCAGTGCTGTGCCTTAGAAAGATCCGCAGTATTGGTTTTATTATTCATTGTGCAGGGCTTAGCTCTTTAAAGAAGTTGAGGGAAATTCCCAGATGAGAGTTGGTTGCCATACTATCTTAATGGAGTATGATTTACTTTTGATTCTGCCTGTAATACATTGCGAGAGTACATGGTCTGTTGCCTGAATGTTTTGATCTATCATTCACCTGTGGATATTTGCTACAAAGACAGAAAATATTTTGTGATCATATTTTCATTAATCAAAAACCAGAGTTATTCAAGAGAAGATCTGATATGCAAAAATGTGCACACCAGGTTTTTGATATTTCCACGTAAACAGGTGATGATGGGTAGAAGCAGAGTGAAGGCAAGCAAATATCTGTCTGTAAAATCAGAAAAGCCCAACTTTTTGGTGCTCCGCTTCATATAATGTGGCCATCAGCGGCCAATTGCATGTGGCTTCCAGCCCATTTCTCATTGGGAAGCTGTTGGCTGTGGATGTGTGGATCATGGGAAGCGTGAAGAATTACCATAGAAAATGTATGTGGACGTGATTATTCTGTTTGAACCCAGTTCTGCCTCTCTTACTTACGTTCGTTATGTTTGCTGCACATGCACAGAGAAGCTTGAGAAAACCAGAAATATTCCTGCTGGGCAGCCGCAACACGGTACAACTTCAGTTCTAATTCAGAACCAGAACCCCAAACCAGGGAGAAAACAGGCTGCTCTCTATTTAGGGTGACCAGATGTCTCGATTTTATAGGGACAGTCCCAATTTTGGGGTCTTTTTCTTATATAGGCTCCTATTACCCCCCATCCTCTGCCCCAATTTTTCACACTTGCTGACTGGTCAACTCACCCCACCTGGCTTAAGCTGATTCTTACCAGAGTGGCTGTCTGCTGACTGACTCAGGCCACATGGCTTCCCCAGCGCCCTCTACCTCCCAAGCAGGACTGGGAAATCCCTCACATTGAAAGTAACAGCTTGCCATTTTTAACTAGTTTCCAATAAACTCATTGTGAATAAAGATAAGAGAATCAGGCCCTTGCTTTATAGAGAGGCCAAATGGGTATCAAGGCTCTCTAAAAGCAAATGGGCAACGCCTCTGCTTGGAGGGGCTAACAGTCTAAAATGCTGAGATAACACAATGAGTTAGGAAGAGCCCAACAAGGTAGAGGAGCACTGGGGCTGTGTGTGCTATAAATCTGATCAGGAGGTGCCTAGATGAGGTCTCAGTGAACAAAAATATGAATTTAGTAAATAATTGATCATTGGCGTGCTTCCTGACAGAAGAGAGCTGGGAAGAGGATTTGAAGGAGGTGACAGTGTTGACTGCTTCTGGACGGGTATTTGTTGAGAATTATCTCTTGTTTTTTGGTAAAGAAATGCTGAAAATTAGAAGCTCTGTTTTATGTTCTGTAGTCACAGCCTGTATCGGGCATGTCTGGATCCCCGGTCTGGGTCGGTTTGAATTCAGAGAGCTGGACTATTGGCAGTAGGGCGGGTGAGCATGTGGATGTGAGTGGGGAGGGTGCCAAGGACACAGGCACCGTTGGAGCTGTGAGTGTTTTGCTCAGAATGGAAGCTGCAGTTCTCTCTGTGTTCGAAGACAAATAACTAAGTAAATTAAACTGCTGGTGGTGAATCTGCTACTTCTCCTTACTGCTTCTGCATCAGCATCATGTGAGGGACAGAAAATGCCCCTTACAGTGCAGAAAATAAGTTGTGATTCTATCCCCTCTTACCAGATGAAATACACTGAGTCTAACACTTGGGAAGCCGCTAGGGTGACCAGATGTCCCGATTTTATAGGGACAGTCCCAATATTTGGGGCCTTTTCTTATATTGCCTCCTATTACCCCCCAGTCTCTGTCCCGATTTTTCACACTTGCTGTCTGGTCACCCTAGAAGCCGTGTTTAGTTCATTGTCAGCGATGGGCCGTTATAACAATGTCCATTTATAAAGTGCGTAGGTGGGCGGGTGTTTGTAGTGTACATACGCAGATGCACTCAGTGATATATAAATAGTGGGATTCTAATTCAGTTTACATCTGGCATTTACCGCTGCAGAATCAGGTCTAGTGTGGGCCTCTGGGGCTTTTGCTATTCCGATGCCCTGAGAGGGGTGGGTTGCTGTGTTTGTGCTGTGTGTGAGAGGGGGTGTGTGTATATATGTGAGTGAGCACAGGAGATGTTTCCATTTTAACAGTGTTATTTCTGGCACTGCTGCTTTTTCTGTAATCATTGTGGAAACTGCTAAGCTCCGAGGTTCATCAAGGAAACACTATAAATTCTTCTCGGGAGAAAGAGGTTAAGCAAGTGGCCACAATACTGATTTCTTTAGGGCTCATTTTAATTGGGAACAGTCTTTTCGGGAGATTTTTATTGGCCACGTTTCTGCTGGAGCCAAGGAACAGCTAGGACTCAGATAGGAAATGGCGTCCAAAAGCCCCTGGATAGATTGGCAAGGGGCTGCTTTGTGTTTGGTCTCTCCAGTTCTGGGCTGTTCTCTCAGTGTTTCAGAACATGTCTGGTATATGGGAAAACGGATTCCTCACTAACAGCCAGATTTTCTTCTGGGGAGGAAAAAAAATCTGCTTTGAAGTAAACATGCCTGAATGCAGTGGAGTCCGTGTGCAGAATGGTGGCAGATTTGGGCCCTGAATTAGGCAAATGCTACAAAGCATAGGTTCACTCTGTTTATCAAAGCATTTATTAGGCCTCTGTTAGCTGTAGGCTGCTATGTTGGAGGGGTGGATGTCCTACCCATGTGTGCCCACAGACAGTGGAACCAAGGTGGTGTCACTTTGTGGGAGAGAGACTAGATTTGGGAGGTGTGCATGACAGGGTAGCCAGCCCTGTGGACTTTCCTGCGTGCTCCTGCCTGCCAAGGAGTGGAGGGCAGGAAGGAGTCAGTGGATCCATCATCTGTTTCCTCCACCTAGAGGTCATGGCTGCGGCAAGAAGGTGGCTCAAGTTATAAGATTGGAGTAATAGTCGTAGAGTGACTCCACAGTTGCTCCGTGGCATGGACAGAGAAGGATTCCTCTACCACAATCCCAGCCCTGACAAATTCCCAAGTGCACAGCACATGCGCTCCCGCTGGGCTCTATAGCCAGGATTTTGGCACCTGCATAGCACATTGCAACAGATAACCCCATGGAAAGGAGAACTGGATGCGCAAGAGGGATGTGGTGATACCAGATACTCAATTCGTCAGGACTCCAAAGGCTGTTCATTAGGACTGCAGAGACCCAGGGCACCCGCTGGGCTGTTCACACTGATGTTTTTGCTGGTTAATGACTCCTGATCCATGCACAGTCAGTATCTTTCCCTCCTTTTGCAGTGACCAATGAATAGGGAGAAATAGCTGGAGTATGTTTCACTGGGAGCTTTGCTCATGGTAGTAGGGTGTCCAGACAGCAAGTGTGAAAAATCGGGACGGGGGTGGGGGGGTAATAGGAGCCTATATAAGAAAAAGACCCCAAAATTGGGACATCTGGTCACTCTACGTGGTAGTGGCAGCAGCAGCGTATCAGCTAGTGCACAAGCAATCACAAGTACTGCTGTCCCCATCAGGATGGATTGCATTTGAGCTGGCAGTGTATGCCCGTGTGAAAATACAGCTGACAGTGTTCTGTTACCGGCTGAGGGAGCCCTCCGGAGAACTTCCAAACCTCTGTTACAGATGTATCATAAACCTGAGTCCCTAACTGCCTGCTTGCACTCCCTGAAGCACTGACAATCCCTGACACTTCTCACAAGAGGAGGATGGTAGCCCTGGCTAAATTACGGCATGGGCGATTACATTTCTTTTGGTATGAAATAGACACCGTTTTCCTCTTCCCTTCTTCATGCTTTACCTCAGGGGTAGGCAACCTATGGCACGGGTGCCGAAGGCAGCACACGAGCTGATTTTCAGTGGCACTTACACTGCCCGGGTCCTGGCCACCGGTTGGGGGGCTCTACATTTTACTTTAATATTAAATGAAGCTTCTTAAACATTTTAAACCCTTATTTACTTTACATATAACAATAGTTTATTTATATATTATAGACTTATAGAAAGAAACGGTCTAAAAACGTTAACAGGTATGACTGGCACGCAGAACCTTAAATTAGAGTGAATAAACGAAGGCTCGGCACGCCACTTCTGAAAGGTTGCCGATCCCTGCCTTAACCTGTTGTGTAATATTTGCATGCACTGTCCTGCAGCTGTTGTGCACCACCCTAGATTGGTTCTACTGAGACCTTGTCTACACTGCAGGTTATTTCGGCATAATGTACGTCGCTCAGAGTGTGAATAATCCATGTCCCTCAGCAATTTAAACGCCACCGACCTAAGTACTGGTGTGGACAGGGCTATGTCGGCTCCTGTCGGCTTCCAGTGTCCCTGAGTCCACCACAAGCGCTCCACTGCTGCATGTGCTGTAGTGTATATGTAGCCTTACTCGGGTACCCAAAGTATAGGGGCTGACATGCTGGATCAGGCGAGGGGTCCATCTAGTTCAGTATTCTCTCGCTGACAATGATCAGTTGCCACGTTTGTCAGAGGAATGTGTAAGATCCCTCATAGGGGACAATTATAAGAGAAGTTTGTTCCTGGGCTAGGGATTGCTGTTTGTTGTTATTACTAATTGTTGGTTATTTATGATCTGTATAGTACCCACAGTGTGCTAGGAGTGTACAAAGAAATCAAAAGCATGCTATGGTCCTGGCAACAAAGAGTTTACGGTGCGAGACAAAATCAAAGCAAAGGGAGCGTGTCAGCCAGGGGAAGACAGAGGGTTACAATGAGCAAATAATGAGCTGGGGTTTGGTAGCTCTGCCTGGAGAGGGAGAGAAAGAAAGAGAGAGAGTGTGTGTGTGTGTGTGTGTGTACCTGTAGAGAGTGTGTGTGTGTGTGTGTACAGACACATGTGCTTAAGGGTCCTTTCTTTCACTTGTTGTTATGGAGAGACTGATACTGGAAAGAGGAAAGGAGGTTTTGTCTGTGCTATACATATTTGATGTTTTGCGAGTTTGCATTTTAATAAACGCTTTAATAGGTTACTCAAATCAGTCTCTCACTCTGTTTTCGGGGCTCTTGAGACATTCCATTTGCTTAACACTCTTAATGGCTCAGAGTTCTGCAAATGATTTATTATTATTGATTTATACACCACCCAACACAGGCATCAGGGGAGCGGTATGTAACATGGTTCTTACCGAAACACACCACCCACTGTTGAAACAGCCCTTCTGATTAAAAGGAGGGAGGAAAGATAGATAGACAGATCTGTGCAATTCAGTGACCCGCAACATTTAATTATTGATTCAGCTTTTAATTTTCAGTCCATCACTCCAATTTTGTCTCCTGTGACTTCCTAAAGCTCTTGGGGGCGCTGGGAGGTAAAGCATCAGCACAGACATTTAGAGCTGGCTGGCTGCTGTCCTGTTTGGAAGGCAGGTTGGAGTATGCTGAATGTTGACTTATTCAATTCCAGCTTTAGTGGGCTGGATCCAGAGAGGTTCTAAGTATCTACAGGGCCCTCTGAATTCAGGAGGTGTTTCAAGTATTCAGAGTCTCTCAGTTTCAGGCTTAAGGAACCCTAGTAGGCAGTGAGTGCACCTCAGGCCCTCTTTAAAGGGAGCAAAAATTTAAATAAATGAAATATCTTAACTATGCTTTTAGTCTTTCTTTTTTCCCCTTTAAAAGTTGCATAGAATCATAGAATATCAGGGTTGGAAGGGACCTTAGGAGGTATCTAGTCCAACCCCCTGCTCAAAGCAGGACCAATCCCCAACTAAATCATCTTTAAATAGATGAGCTGTGACTGCTTGCTCAGGATTCATGTTGTTCTGCTCTGTCCATTTGATACCAGAGAGAGAATTGACAGGAATCATCACAATAAAAATGTAATTAAAAGCCAAGCAATAATTTTCAATGGATAAAATGTGGTACCTGCAGTACATTGTTGACCTCTGTTCACACACCCAAAGGGCCATTAGTGACTTTCAGGATCAGAAATAAAACACTGGGCCAATTATCTTGTTTTTTATTCTTACAATCTCTGGCAGAGAGGCCTATTATGTTTAATATTTTATAGAGATGCATCTTTGCCATCCTTCCTGTGAATCATTCTTCCATAAGAACCCACAAGTCTGTTGAGATTTTTAATCCCTTTTGTGTATTTAAAGGTAGATTCTATATCTTGTGAAGGGAGCATCTTTTCTACACAATATGAATGTTACCGCTTTGGTATGCAGTCACAGAAAATGGAAGTTTCTTTAATTTCAGCCAGGTCTCTGCATGGAGGCAGGGCCTGCAGTAGTCTGTAAGGTTGTTCAAAGAATCATTCAGGTTGTTCATAGAATCATAAGGCCTGACTCAGACCACACTCCCACTGACACCCATGGAAGTTTACCCTGATTACAGACTTCAGGACGGAGGCCCCTAGGGTGACCAGACAGCATGTGTGAAAAATTGGGGCGGGAGTGGGGGGTCATAGGAGCCTATATAAGAAAAAGACCCCAAAATTTAGACTCTCCCTATAAAATCAGGACATCTTGTCACCCTAGAGGCCACAGAAACTGGAAATGGAGAAATTCATCTAAATCCACCTGCCTCCTGAAAGAAGAAACTTTTCCATTGCTTAGTATGTATTGCTGGGTCCAATCTCGTCTTAGATCACTCAGGTGCTTGGATTTATCGCTTGATGAATCTTCATGAAAGTTTTTTTCTGATATCCTTCGTTTTCCTTTGATCACTTTGACCCCATCAGACCCAATTATATTTGCAGTGGACAACCCTCAATATTTTTGCTCTCTAATGTACTTTCACTTTTCAGATGTTTCTGGTCTGTTATCTAGCCTCAGTAGTTGTCGTTCAGCTAAGCTACTGCCTCTTAGCCTCTTTATTTTTTTCCTAATATAACTAAGCCGTCTGACTGTGTTTCTCTGAATTCCTTGCCCTCGGTCTGTGTTTCTGAATCTGGGAGTCCTGGAACTGAACATGATATTATTTTCTGTTGATTTTCAGCCAAGTTCATGTTGAGTAGCTTCCTAGGTTTGAGACCAAAATGTGTGTAAGTTTAATTTAAATATCTGCAGTGGAAACTTTCTATGGAAAGAAGATACCAAAAAAAAGCCCCATGAGAGAACAAAGTTATTTGCCCTACTGAATGACTTCCTTCACTGCATTGTTTTCCGTTTGTATCAGCCATTTGTCTCCGGCAGGGTGTGCAGTTGTGGCTCTTTCATGTGTCAGCCAGCAAAAGTTCAGCAGAATTTCAGTGCACTGCAAAGAATTATTGCTTTTCTATTGCATGGCAAGGAAAATCAAATCTGTTTTACAAAGTTATCAGGGAAGATCTGCGCTCTGTGTACAAATCATCCAATGGTTCCATGTCACGAGTGGAATTTAAAACTCACTGTGATTCCCTAACACTTTGCTGATGTATTAAACCATTTTGACCAGAGAGTCAAGAATGATGCAAACTTGTTTGTTTGTTTGTTGAGGAGTTCTGTTTTCAAGATGTGCAATGCAGGAATTCGGTTTTCATCTCAAATGCTTTTATAACTTGCCTTTGTAACACCGACAGATCCCAGTGGTTGGTGGGCGGGATCAAACCTGGGACCTTGGGAGCTTAGTGTATGAGTCTCTGCTGCATGAGCTAAAATCTGTCAGTGTAACAAAGGCAAGTTAGCTGAGGCTGTAGAAACTCATACACTAAGCTCCCGAGGTCCCAGGTTTGATTCCACCCACCAACGATTGGGCTCTGTCGGTGTTACAAAGGCAAGTTAGCTGAGGCTGTAGAAGACTCATTAATTTCCATGTGATCTTGATGCCACTAGAGGGGACATATCACCACACCCAGGAGTTGTGTGAGTTACACTTGGTTCACTGAATTGTGTCAGCTACAGCTTAGACTGTCATGGGGTTTCCTTATCAAATTGTTAATGAATACAACACTCATTTATTGGGCCAAATAATTTGACACTCTGAAGGGACTTTGATGCTCTGAAGGGACTCTTTGCAGAAAACGCTTGGAGAAAGGGTGAATGACCTAAAGCTGAGGAAGAAAAGGATTAGACTAGACATCAGGAAATATTTCTTGTAACTGAGCATTAGAATAGACCATCAGAGGGAGGAGGGCAAGAAACCTTCTCTGCCGATATTCAGAGGATGATTTCATAAGACATCAGTGGGAATGATGGTGGGGAATAATGTTGCAAAATGCCACAGGACAGATTGAATGGGTGAGATGATGCCACTCTCTTTTGGCTCCATTACCTATAAAAATGAGAGAGCTGATCTTCTGGATTGCAAGCGTCAATGCAAATTCTTCTCCAGTGAACTGTAAAATGTGTGGTCTCTTCTCATATTGCTCATATGACAGGAAATCTCATATTAACTTTCTCATGCTCACCTTTGGAATGGAGTGTGGCTACTCATTACTTTTCAGTTTGGAAGGGAAGAGGTTTGAGATGATACCCCAGGGAAGCTAAGTGAAATGTTTTAGTCTACTAACCTTGCAGTGTGTCTGTTTAACAGGTCCTTACACTGTACTTAGAATAATTATCTTGCAACATTTAGATCTTCAGAGACAGATCCTACAAGGATTATGTTCCTTCTTTAGTCTGTTTTCTTTCATTGATAGAATATCTGCTTAACCAAGATTTATGTGCAGTGAAATGCCAGCTCAGACTCAGGAGATATCCTCGTCTCATCCCTTCTGATTCAGCAGGATGGTTTAAATCACTTTGAAAGACAGTCTGCAAAGTTAAAATGCCTAAAACACTCTCCTTCCTCAAGCTCTGTCTGTCTGTCCTTTGGGTGTCCTTTCCTCAGTGCAGGGATCATCCTTTCTTGTATATCTAGAAAAACTCTTACAATGCTATTGATTGGTATTACTGCAAACAGATTATCCATACAAATACTAAAAATGTGCTGAATGAATAAAACCATGGTCTGCTGGTTGTGTGAATGTTGGTAAATAGTTCTAACCGTTGATGTAAACCCCAAGGTGCTGTGATTTCAAAGAGAAAATATTTTTAAGGTGGTGTATTTTGAAGAGCATGCAAATCTTCTTGGTGGCTGAACAATTTATTGGCATTGTCAATTTCCTTAGTGACCTTGGACATGGTCCTAGCAATATTCATGGTACCACAGTTACTGGCAATGTAGTCAAGAGTCAGATTTATGGATTTCTGCCAGGGTGGAAAGACTCAGGTTTTCTATTCAGGGAGACCCATGTAACACCCTACAGCAGAATGACTAAGGGCATGTCTGCACTTGCCATTTAAAACAGAAAAGGTCCCTTTTTGTGCAAAAACCGTGGGAACATCTAGTTGCCAATGACTTTTTGCGGTAGAACTCAGAAGTGTCACCGCAAACAGAAAACCACCTCCAGGAGAGGTGAGAGAGCTCTTACCAGTGATACTTTTGTGGTGATGTGCAAGTGAAGACACGGTCTTCCTGTTTACAGAGCTTTTAGCCTCCACAGGATCTCCCACAGTGCCTAGGTGACCACTCTGGCCAGCAGCTCTGAAGCCAGGTAAACAGACGTCCACCCCTCCCCCCCGTAATGCCCCGGGAACTTTGAAACTCCCCTTCCTGTTTTCTTGGCAAGTGTTTTTGTATCATCTGGCCAGGTGACAATCCTGTTCCAGGGAGCCAACAATTCCCTGGTTGGAGCAAAGCTGAGCTACTGGAGAGCTGATTAGTGTTTGGAGAGAGGGGTGTGTGCAGGGACCCAGCATGCCCTGCAGTCACACACCGCCCCCATCCCCGCCTTCCCACAATACCTATTTTCAAAGTGCTGCAAATTGTGAACACGATCTGATGCCTGTGGAAGTAAGTGGGAACACAAACCAGCATTTTTCTTTCAATGGTGACACCGACAGCGCAGAAACTCTACAAGTGTAGATATAGCCTAACGCATACCACCCTGTTCACTAGGAAACCTGACCTGAGATTGCAGTAGCCTGTTGAGCATGGTCCCAGAGGACAGGAAAGATAAGGTGTTCCATTCACACAAAAACACTTGCAAAGTAATGGTTTAAAAATTGCGAGCAAACTGCTGAGAATGTGGAAGCTAATAAGGACAGGGATTTATATTTGAGGGGAAACCAGGAGAATTCCCTCTCAGAATTCCATATCCTTCAAGTCTTATATTTCCTCTTCATTTTCTTCTGTGGATCGGATTTTCATCTGCTGAAGACACATCTTACATACCTCAGACCACACCTTCCAGCTTTTGTGTCATACCCTGTCTTCCTTCTAGGAATTTTAAAAATAAATCTCTGGATGATGATGGACTTATGATTGGCCCATCTGAAAACAAAGAACCAACAAAAGGAGGTTGTCTGGGGTTTCTGTCAGCATAAGACTTGCACTAAATGACAAATTCTGCTTTTGATTGCAAGACTCAAGTTCCATGTCCACACGGGCTAAGGACTGTGTTGATCATAACTAGTCAGTTATGCAGAATTTAGTATAATTCCATAAAAGAAGTCAAGAAAGTCTTGGGTGGACATGAATTTAATCTTGAAGCTGGTGCTAATTAATCTTGAGTCATTTTAATAAAGTCATAAAGTCAGGCAGGAAATGAGCAAAACCATTACAGCAAGAATTCTCTGATTTCACACTTAAGAGAGGAAGGAACAGCTTTGAAGATACTGTATTCTTTCTGCCTTATCACTTAATAATAATATTTTTTTCAACTCACAAAGTGCTCTTCTTTCCTCACCTCGAGATGTGTCAGTTGTAATTCAGTTCAGAAGCTCTGACCCTTTCTATCTCTTTCTGTTGACAGGAAGAAATAGCACATATATGGGAGGAAGAATTTTTTTTCTTCTAAATTTCTTAGCAGAAAAATGTCTATTCTAGCATCTCAGTGACATTACCTGTGTGGAATTCCTAACGCTTAGTAGCAACAGTTCCCTGCTACCGGACCAAGACTCTAAGTGCTTGGCACATGTCCTTCAGCATTGTGTCTACAGTGGAACTTAGAATGCAAGACTGAGGTATAAGGAAGGAGGTCTTCTCTGCAAGCCTGCAATTTCATGTCACTAACTACCAAGAGTCGTTAATGAAATATAATTTTAATACCTACTCCAGGCTTGTGGACTTCATGGATAAGCTTCTCACAGTGGGCCCAGGGGATTTCTAGATGGGTCTCAGGATGCATCTTGGAGTCCTAGAAGTTCCTCCCCATAGGGATGTCATAGCTCACTCCATGCAAGCACAAGCTTTCTCGACAGCATCCATATCAGACATTCCGCTGCAGGACATCTGCAGAGCGGCTACCTGGAGTTCGATCCACACATTCGTAACACACTGTGTCCTAGTTCAGCTGCAGACGCAACAGTGGACTCTACAGTATTACAAGCGTCTTGGCTACCAGCTTCCTGGCACTTGCCTCCAGTGCTTGCCAATCACCCATGTGTGGAATGCACATAGAGACTGTCACTTGAAGGAAAAGTGTCGGTTACTTACTGTAACTAATGGTTCTTTGAGATGTGTGGTCCCTATCCGTATTCTGCTATCACTCTCTCTCCGCTCTGCTTTGTATCCCATTGTATTGCGGTAAGGAGAGACACTGGAGAGGCCTTCATGTGCACTGCTTCTTGAACCCTTGGTTGGAAGCACAAGGAGAGCTATTGTGTACGTGTGGGCTAACGGAAACTGCTTTATAGAACTTCCAGACTCAGGTGTGTGTGGAATACAGAGAGAGACCACAGGCCTTGAAGAACCTCCAGTTACCTTAAGGAACCTCCACTTTTGGTCGGTTCTGTTGCCAGAGTAAAGACTATAGGGTTAGGCCCAAACTCGGTGTCACACCGTGGCCACCCTCGTGGACTTGTGAAGGGTCATTTTAAAGGCAAGAAGCTTCCAGCATGCTTGTTCAAGTGGCTTGTGGCTGCCGTATGGGAAATGAGCTAAGAAAACAAAATTAAAGAGCGATAGAATGTCTCATTTTTGTAAAAGCAGCACAAGAAAGAGAAGGTTAGTATATGCTAAGAGCCTTGCTTAGCTGTGGAATGCCTCACAAGTTACATGCCCAACCCATACAATGGTACGCACCCTGCACTGGATGCTGCTTGTAAAGCCAATAAGTCTTCTACAGTTTCCATTACAAGTCACCTAAGAATATTTGGCTGCGGAGCTGTCTGGGGAGGCTGAGGATGCTAATGTCTTCCAGAAGGAGAGGTGCCAGGTTGCAAGCATCCAGACCTACAAATTGGCTCAACTGGGGCAGGTTTACCCTGTTAAATCCTGTTCAAACTGCTCACATCAGGTCATTGCCAAGACATGGCATTACCTGGCAGCCTTGCTGGGGAGGAAGGTATTAGTGTTGCTATCACTAACCATTCCTCTATCTCAAGTGCCTGGACTGCTGCTTTCTTATCTGATATTCCTGGTCCAAATCGCAGCTGGGGCACATGCCTCCCAGTTGAGGCTGGTGTGACGATGAGGAGAAATTTGTCTGTTATTTCATAGTATGATCCCTAACTAAACTGGGATAAGGATGGAGGCTACCGAGTGTCAAAGATGATGTGAAAAGAAAGCTGTTCAGATGGTTTATGAGTTAGACAAACAGCAGTTACAGTCTTTAGTCTCTTGATTTTCTAATAGGTTCTTTGTGATTAGATACATGATGGGTACTATGGAATGCAGCCCCCGTTAGCCACGCTTGAGTGGCAGAGTAGTTGCTGCATGCTAGAGGAATTTGTCCTCCAAAAAGAAGGGAATTGCTGGCATCATCATGGCAGCCAGCATATACTTCCTGGGATACACTCTGATAAAACCATGCTATAGTTAGCTGGTATTAGTTTCAACTGTAATTGGATGCAATTCTACATGCTTCTGAAATATTGTATATTTTATTTTCTCCCTCCCTTTTTCAAAGTGAATTTACTTCTGGTTAAAGTACCTGTATGGACTGCCCTGGAGACTGAATTCCCCCTGCTTATCCACAGAACGGATAGAGCCTGGGGCAGAAATAGCCAGGTGGGCTTGAGATTTGATGTGGCTACTGGCCAAAGCTTCCAAAGAGGATGGGAGGAAGGGAGCCCCTTTGAGGAGAAGGATCTTGAGGAGAAGACCTGTACTGAGCTGGGACTGACTTTTCTTTTGACACTGCAAAGGGAGAATTTTACGGTGTAGTGGGAAGGCTAAACCGAATTGGTACCCAACTGCTGGGAAGAAACTTAGGCTTCTATCGTGGGACCAGGTCAGGCACCTTGTTCCAGCCTCTCCAGGGAGGCTTCCGAAAAGGGGCCAATTGTGAGGGGATTTTTTAAAATTTGTTTTTGTAGTCGGGCAGAATGTTACAAATATTTGCACTCTCTCATCAGCAGTCATACTTCCCACGTTTGCCGGGACTAGAGACAAACAAGCTCATTCCATTCATCCCCATCACTATTCTGTGCAGGTTATTTGTAATGAGAAATTAGCTCTTTGATCATTTACATTTAATCTCTCACCTACAGGTGGCTATTTTGTGTGCAGTGCAGGAAACTAGATTTGTTTAAAATTAAAATTGCATTAATATCCTTCTGTGTACGTATCGCTGCACTTTAGCGCAAGTGAAATGAACGATAATGTTCTGTTTACACCTCCTTTGTGTTGATGTCCTCTTGATATTTTGTTCTTGAAAGCATTATTTTGGCTCTCATGAAAGGAAGGATGGTCTTGAGGTGACAGAACTGGACTGGGACTTAGGAGTGGAGCTGGCTGGGAATTTTTGATGTTTTCCCCGCAGAATGCAGATTCTTCAAAACTGAAACTTTCACCCGAAGGTACCAGTTTCAACTAAACCTTCGTCAGAGAAGGTTTCTCAGGTCCAGGATGGAATTTCTGGTCAAAACAAGAGAGAGACACACACCTGAGCATAACCAATGGCTTGGTGGTGAGGGCACTCACCTGGGAGACTCACCACCAGGCTGTCGGCTATTCTGGGTTCACCAGAGGTCTTGGGTTCACCCCAATGCAAAACAGGACAATTTCCAAAATCTTAGACAATTTCACAGTATGGGAAAACTGTTTCCCGACAAGCTATACTGAGGAGTTCTGGATTCAAATCAATTACCTTGGCAATTTTTTTGGTCTTTCTGCACTTCAGTTCCTCCTTTGTAAAAGTGACTTAATAATACTTCCTTTTTCTATCTTACCTATTTAGATTTTACTCTCTTTGAGGCATGGACTGTCTTTGTGTATATGCACAGCACCTCCCAGAGTGGGACCCTGGCCATGTTGGGGTCTCTAAGCACTATTGTAATATAAATAATTGACAATCCTCAGGAAATGTAGGTGTTGATCAGACTATTGGTCCCTCTAGTCTAGTATCCTGCCTCTTGCAAAATTGGCTTAGAGACCGTTGGTCACTGTAGTCAGGTATGTTGCTCCTAGCTGTGGTCAGTACCTGATCCTTCTAATCTAAGGAAGGTAGAAATGACCCAGAATGCATTTGGCCAGTTGTGTACTGCTGTGCATGGAGAGGTGGAGAAGAATGGTCTTCCAGTCCCTGGTGATAAGTTTATGTCCTAGAGCAAGAGATTTTATCACTCTTTGACGGGGTGGCCAAACCCCACACTGGGCAGCAAGGGATTAAGGAATTTCTTTGGGCCCAGCCAGCCCTGTCTCCCCACACCTGCAGCAAATGAAATTAAAAGACAGGGAACACTCATTTGGGGGCAGATCTGGAAGACAGCACCACCTGCAGTGCAGAACAGAGCAGAGGGAAGGCCAAAAGCGCTAATATAACTGCCCCAGGAGGATGCACTCCAGAAACGGGGGGAAGCTTTACCTTGGACATTGTTCAGCCCTTTTGCCTTTTTCTTAGTTTGGACTCCCCCAGCAGGGAAAACCTTGGCCTCAGCTGGCCCGGCAGGAGGGAAGATAGGAAGTCACCCAGGATGGGCAGCCTTAAGTAGCCTCTGTTGCCAGACCACTGGTAGCCCCAAAGGGCCCTGGTTCAGAGCCCGGTGGAGTGGAAGGGTCCAGTCTCCGCTACCAACAATCCCCTGCTGGTCTCAGGTTGTAGCCCTGACCATTAGGCCATACTTCCCGACCAACCCCTGAGTGAGGACTGTCAAACACCACTATCCAAGTGCCATAACACTTACACATTATCTAAGCAATGGTCAGAATAGAAACACTGAGCAAGGACTGGAATGCCAATGAGTAGAGGCAGTTCCTCTGTTGAGAAATTAGCAAGTTGACATTTGTCTGTTTGATTATTTGCTTACATTTTTTGATGTCCCTTTTTGTTGTTCTTGTAAATTTGAGTCCTGATGTCCATTGCAGACATGGTGGATGTCCTTTTGTTCATCAGATATCTGTTTGTTAATGAACTTCTTCATTTGGGGCTCAAACCCAGAGGGAAAACCAAACAGAATTTGTTTTCTGGGCTGAAAAATGAAGCAGCAGAGCAGAGTGATGCTGGAATGGGTTTGATCTGGTAGGGCTTTGCAGCTTGTAGTCCTCAGATGTTCCATTACTAGAAGGTTTGTGTCCTTTGCTTGGGTTTTTGCCCTCCTAAAGTAGAATGCTTCTGGCTCAGACACTTATGTATAAATATCAGTAGAGCATTGTGTATGTTCATTTTGGCAGACGTGGTGAAGGCAGTAATATTTCAAGACTTATGATTTCCATGGGATCTGATAAATGAAGATTTATGGGCCAAGTTTATACTTCATAGTGCATTGGGGCCTGCAGTTTGTAGTGGGGGGCCAAATATGCCCACAAAGACCAAAAATATAGTCCTCAGCCACTATTCATTTCCATGTAACTGTCAGTGCTTAACAACCAAGAAATAATAACAGCTGCAGAGGGAGCCCAAAATTAATCAACTGCAGGTGACTTCAAACTTAAACAACAAACAGTTTCTGTTTCTCTCTCAAGAAGGGCTCAGTGTTAGAGTTCTCTACATTTTTAAAAATAAATGCATGCAAATATCTACATGTGCAAATGGTCAGGATTTGGTCAGCAAATGGTCAGTGCTGGGGTTGAAACTTCACCCTTTCAGGCTCCAGACTTCTTCTCCGAAAGCCACTGTTCTGGAAATTTGATCCTAAATAGAAACAACAATTTGTACACCTTGCTCTGAAAGGGGTTTATAAACAACAATGAATCAAGGCGACCAGCCTAGTCTTGAGCTGCAGTTCAGCATGATTATCCCCACCTTAGAGAGAGGGAGTCCTAGAGAGGGACAGAAACCTGGCAAAGCTAACAAAGTGAGTCAGTATGAGACCTTGGTATAAAACCCAGAACTCCTGACTCCCAGTCCCCTGCTCGTTCCACTAGATAGTGCTCCAGCAAGTTCAAAGGACTTGTGAAGCAATGACGGTCTGTGCAGCTAGGATACAGAGCTCAGTAACAGCCAAGAATTCAAGTACATGAAGCTGCACTGACTAGGGGAGAGAGGTTCCAAGCTTCCTTCCCACCAGAGACCATGTAATGGCAGTGATTGTGTATTTATTCATTGCATTTCTCCAAATGGATTTAGTGCGCGGATGTTTGAGTTGTGAAAATTCACTTCCAGCCATAATTGGATTACACGGGCTTCACCGTTACGATGTGCTCCGCAGGGTAGTATTAGAGTATGGTGGTATTAGAAAGCACTGATGTTTGCATGCTGGGAATTCTTCTAGGTCTGCAAAAGGAAAGAGTTCAGTTTACCAGTAAAGAGCCCTCGCTTGTGCAGTAATGCTGATCGGATTAATAATGAGCAAATGGCTATCTGTCTGTTATTTGTGTGGAATAAATACTGCTACCCTGGCTGGAGGATTTTGTTTAAAACCTTTAACAGTTTAGTAATTTTAATAATGTACATGGTACTTCACATTCAGCTGTGACTAATTTGGCTTTCAATAGGAACTGTGCTGTGTTTGGTACTAGAATCCGCCTTAACCTTAATCCTCCTCCTCCTCCTCCTCCATCATCTGTGCCAGCAACTCTGTCTCTCACTCTCTCAGTACCTCTGCAGCATTGACCATGTACAGATGTCTCATCTGTACCTCTGCTAATATTGTCAAACATGCTTCATCTCTACTTGCCTCATCACTTCCTCATAGACTCACCGACATAAGCAGAAAAGCATTCTCCTCTACGACAATCTTCCTGTAATTTTCCACCTCCCTCTCCATCAACAAGCCTCAACAACAGCCATATCTTTTCCCGTTTGCCTCTGCCACCTAATTTTTCTCTCCCTTTGCTGTTATTTCTTTGTTCAGCTAGTATGTATTCTGTAAAGCAGTGTGGGATTCACAAAATAAATGTATACTGCATTCAGTAAGCGTTCACCCGTGTGTAATTCCTTATAGTTAAGGTTCCAGAACAGTTTCCATCAAACATGACAGCTTTGCATCATATTCTCCGTTTGCTCTCATCTATCTCCTGCAGATTTGTTGCTGTTTGAAACTTTCCAAGAAAACAAATTCACCAATCACAAGTGTTTAGCTGGTTTTAAGTTATGTAAGGATGCAAAACCAAAACCTCTTTTCCTGTATAAAATAACCCTAGCTCTGCCATACTGGCAGCCATTAAACCACATCTTCATCAATTAAACAGGAAGCTTTGATGCCTTAGAAAACAGGGGACAGTCCTGGACAGTAGCAAGGTATTTTCTTCAGAGTCTCTTCCTGAGCCCTTGCCAAAGCCCTTGTGACTTGTCATTGTTTTGTTTTTGTTGTTTTCCTGAATCTGGCTTCATTGTGCTATGACACTTTGGTGTCACTGAAATATATTCCCTTGAATTTCCTCTTTGAATTAAGTTACCTTTTCTGTTCTAATGTAGAATTGGTCTTACCCGCACTCGCATTCCCTGACTCAATTTGCAGGTCTCATATCTTTATTGACAGTGCCCAGGTGTCACCAGAGGGAATACAGCTAAGTCTACAGGGCAGTATCCTCATTGGGGATTTTACAAAATCCTTAGCCTTTCATTCCTTAGCCTTGAGAATAGTTTTCAACTGACATATAAAAATAGTTCTGCTCAGTCTGTCACAACACTGTTACCTGCATTGATTAAAAAGCATTTCAGAACACAGGCGCTTTGCAGTATTGATGGGGGTGTGTGCGTGTGTGTGTGTGTGTGTGTAGGGAACTATGCACACTAATATATATCTCTCTGTTCACTTTCAGTAAGTATATTTGCATTACAAAGTAGACCAGTATTGCCAGAATCATTACACTACCCAAAGCTCCTGCAAGAAGGGCCAGGAGACTGTAGGATTCGTAAGCACATACCCATTTTGTGTTCATGTCCATTTCAGGTTTAGTGGCTGGCTGTCATAGCCCATGAAACTCTTTTCTCCAAAGCTAAATAGAGTTTTTCTCCCTCATTTTCTTAGTGGGAATTGCTTTATGATTTCTGAAGGCATCTCAGTCTTTCTCACCCCCTTTTTGTTCCCCTCTGTGAGGCCTTGGCACCTCTTTGCATCAGCAGTAAAGTGTTAAGACGAATTAAGTTTTCTTCCCTCACCTTTCCAGCCTGTTTCCCCCAACTTGCTCGCCTGCATGCTGCATGTTGGTGCAGAATACCAAGTGTGTCTCTTCACAAGAGTGTGTCACTGCCCTTACGTCATGCTTACCCAAATGAAAAGTGAGGTTTGTAACAAGGTAACAAACACCCTATTTATAGCTGCTTCTAAAAATAAATTCCCCCACAGGTCTGTGTTGTAGGAGCAATGGGGTTTTTAAATCGAAGAAGGTTTTTTTAGTATGATTCACAAAAAGAAAATGAGCTTTTTTTGTAGGTCCTGTGGGCGGGGGAGGGTATCAGCTTAAATGTGTCACTGAGCACACACTAGCACTGGTTAATTGTTAGGGTGCATCCATGCACCCTCTAGCACCGCTGGCTCTCACCCAGGGGGCGGGGGCAAGGGGTATCACACCAGACCCTGGACCATCTCTCTGGTCCAATACAATACAGCATTATAGGACTGTATGCCGCAGTGCTGTGCGGAGTTAATACATGCACAAAATGAAATGAGAAGTAACAGCAAAGAAGAAAAGAGATGATTTCCAACAAAAATAATAATAATAAATTAATGAATAATGAATAATAATGTGGAAAGTCAGAGAGAGGTTGTTTCAGATGCCAGGAGCTGCAGAGGAGAAGCACTCACACCAAAGAGGGAGGGAGCACAGAAGGAGTCTTATCTAACCTACCATTGCTTCTAGGCTGCTCTTCCCCTCCCCCGCAATTACTGTGGCATCTGAGCTCCTCATGGTCTTGGTGCTCAAGAATGTGCAAAAGACATTCATTACTGTTCTCCGGGGCAGCTACATGAGAACAGTCACATTGGGTCAGCCCAATACTGCGTCTAGTCTCTCTTCAGACAGCGGCCAGTGCCGGATGCTTCAGAGGGAATGAACAGAACAGGGCGATTATCAAGTGATTCATCCCCTGTCGTCCGGTCCCAGCTTCTGACAGTTGGAGGCTTAGGGACAACCAAACCATGGGGTTGCATCCCTGACCATCCTGGTTAATACCCACTGAGGAACCTATCCTCCATGACTTATTTAAGTCTTTTTTGAACCCAGTTATACTTTTGACCTCCACAACATCCCCTGGCCACAAGATCCACAGGTTGTGTGTTGTGTGAAGACATACTTTCCTTATGCTCATTTTAAACCTGCTGTCTTTTTTGTTACATGTCTGTACCGTGCACAATGGAGCCCTGATCATTGTTTGGGCACAGTTGGCTCTACTGTAATTCAAATAATAGGAATAATGTATCTACACACTAGGGAAATATTATCATAGAGAGAGAATGCCTCAGCCAAAAAGATTGCAGTGGAAGTAGAAGACAGTTCCCACAGAGCCTTTTCTTTTCCATGACAGGGCCCCTGCGCTCTGCGGTGCTTGCTTTATTTTGCAAAAAGCGAATGCTTCACCAGGGAAAACCAAAGGAAGTTCAGAACTAAAAATCAAACACGGCTGGTGTCCCTGCTGCTCTGCACAAACGGAAGGCCTTTGCCGTGCAGAGCCGCATTTGTTACTCTGAGTGTCACACCGAAAGCAAAGGTTTTGTGGCTCATGTATGTAAATCTATGGTCTGATTTTGCTCCCATTGAAACCAAAACTCTCATTGATCTGAGTGGGAGCAGAATCAAGGCTCTAGGAGGACTCGTAGACACTCTCAGTCCATGGGTAGCTGTGGCAGTAATGTTTCAGTCTGAGGTGAATTCCAAATGTCTCTGTCTAGCCAGATGTCAGAGTTTCCTAAATTATTCCGTTCAGGAATTGCTCTGCTGCTTGTTCTGCAGTGGTCTACTAGAGTAAATTGTGTTCCCCCTTCCTCGTACCGGAAGCTGACACTGGTTCATTCCAAAACCTCCCTTCTTTTGGGAGCACCTGCTTAGTCTAGTATGAGACGTGGGGACAGGGGAATTGAGGGGAGGAATATCCTTCGTTTACAGTGTGGGCCTTAGAATGGAAAAGCTGGGAACTACTGCAGTAAAGGCAGGCAGAACAGGACTCTTGAGGTCTGTTCTCAGCTCTGATACTGGCCCTTTGTGGTGCCGGCTAATTACTTCACCACTGCATGCTTCAGGTTTTCCAGCTGTAATATGGTGATATTAATAGCTACGTCTGGGGTTGTTGAGAATTAGTTAATGTTTGCAAAGTGCTTTGAGATCCTGGGAGAAAAGCTGCTGTATAAATCAACAAGTGAAGTCCCGAATCAGGGGATTGATTGGACCTGAGTCTGACCCTTACGTGTGTGTAAATCGGAAACAACTTCATTAAAGACAACAGTTTCACTGGCATAAAACCAGTCAGATGAGATCAGAATGGTTCTCCTGATCTACACACTTCCTTTTTTCTGAAAATTTTATTCTGTCCCTTCTGCAACTGTGTGGAGAGGGATATAGTTTAAAACTGTAGTCAAACAGCATCCTTTAAGTGAATAGTTTAAATGAAGAGCAGGGATTTTTGACGCCATCTTTCCCCTGACATTCCTTCGTTTGCCTTCACTAAGAAAATAACAGTTGAAGTCAAATCTAAAACCCACAAAAAGACGCTGATTTTTGAGTAGATCTGCTAATGGTCTGTGGAGAAACTTCAAACAGATTTTGCTGTACATTGTATTGCAGTGTATGGGACTGGAACAGCTGCATGGATTGCCATGGAGTTAAATGGATTTGGCTCACTGGGGATACTCAGGGATCACCATTCAGATATGTATAGCTCTGCCCCATTAGTATTTTGGTTTAGGGAGTTTGGAGTCCCTGGGGCTTGGAGAAGTCTCCACTCCTGTCATGGAGTTAGGGTGACCAGATGTCCTGATTTTATAGGGACAGTCCCGATTTTTGGGTCTTTTTCTTATCTAGGCTCCTATTACCCCCCACCCCCTGTCTCAATTTTTCACATTTACTGCCTGGTCACCCTAAAGGGTTAATCAGTATAATCATGTCATTCTCCTTCTGAGAGGAGTTTCCCTGTGGCAGCCTGGAAGACCTTAGGCTAAGATAGGTGGTTGTGTGTTCTGGCAACTGCTTTGCAATGTGAAATAACCACCCTTTCATATAATAGCATTCACTGAGCCTTGTGCCTGGGAACTGATCACGACACGTCAGCCCAGGGTTGGGCAAGTTTCCTCCTTTTGCCACTTAGCAAAAATATTTATACAGTGTCTTCTAGTAAAACAGTTCCTGTGGGTAAAACAGCCTTGGAGCTACTCCTGCTCTAGCTTTCAGTGACCCTGCATTCAGCTTGCTCAGCTACCTCTGCAAATAGTGAGGCTAGACCAGCACCATTTAATCTACCACCCGGACGGAAAAGCTTCCAGTTTAACTGTCCCTGACTCAGGTTCTTTTTTATTATTATTCCTGGAGATTTAGTGTTGTTGTACGGAACTGGAACGTAGATTGAAAAACAAAACCCTAAAACTCAGACCCATATATATTAGGGAGCTAACTAGGAGGCTAGAGAAGCATTTACATGGTATTTGCATTGCCTCAGACTCTTTGGTCTGAAGCACTTTGCATTTTGGGATTGCTCTATCTTGCCGCCTCTAGGAAGGGCTCCTCAGTTGATAGGAATATTTCAAGATAATGGGTTGGAATGTTCAGGTCTACAGGAAAGAAAATACAAATTCTGGCCTTGACTATAGTCAGGATGTGTCATCCCTTAGCCTGCTCTGTGCTTAAAAGTTAAGTCAATATACCTCAGGGGTGCAAAATTCACACCCTGGAGTGGAGTAGTTAAGCCAGCCTAACCCCCCCTGCCCCCAGTATGGAAACTGACTGCAGTGACACTGAAAAGGACCTAGGTATAGTGGTAGATAATCAACTGAGCAGGAGCTCACAGTGCTGTGTGGTAGCTAAGAGGGAAAACTTGGCAAGTAAGAGTTGGGAAATAGCATTGTCTCTGTACATTATACTAATAATAGTACCTAACTCGTATGTAGTACTTTTTATCCATAGATCTCGGAGATAAGTGCCATAATTCTGGTTTTACAGATGGGGAAACTGAGGCACAGAGAGGTGAAGTCACTTGCCCAAGGGTCACCCAGCAAACCAGTGGCAGAACTGGGAATAGAGCCAGTTCTTCCGAATCCTAGTCCAGTGCTGTTGCCTCTAGGCCACAGTGCTTCTGTGGCATTGATGAGACTATTACTGCATATTGTGTCCAGTTTTGGTGTCCTCACTTCAGAAAGGATGTTGAAAAATTGGGAAGGATTCCAACATTATTCTTGTACTGAGCAACTTAATTCGTTTAATGTATTTAGTTTCTACAAGAGAAGGATAAGAGATCACTTGATCATGATCTAAAAATACTTCATAGGGCCGTGTCATGATTTTTGTTGTCAATCAATGTGCAATGAAGTTTGGGAATCCCCGTCCTACTGAAAATCTTGGTGGATAGTTTAGCAGTCTAACAAAGTCTACTGGGGATGTGGTCATTAGGGGAGCTTTTGCTATATTTTGCAAGTGGTCGTTTGTGTAATTCTTTGAAAAGGATTTCCAGCTCTGGCCAGCAGGGATTGTCAGCACTTTCAAAGGTCAGTAGACTTCATTAGTGACCCAAACTGGAGGACCAGAAACATCAGTTGTCGGCTGTGTAATGGAGCCACTGCTCTCTTCCAAATCCTGGTTGCCAAAAGAGAATGAATGAGATTTCCCCTAGAGGGGTCTCTCTACCTCCTACCCTTTTCAGTATTTCCATGCTTATTCGGCCGACAAAAAACAGAGCATCAAAAATGTGTGATTGTCTTGCCTCTTTGGTTTTCACCAGGACCTCGAATAGTTAGGAAGGGAAATTATTGATGGAAGGAAAATCTTTTCCTTTTGCCACCAGAGACATTATCAGGCTCAATATAGGGTAACTGGGTGACATTTAATGGCCTGTTCTATATAGGAGGTCAGACTAGATGATCTGATGGTCCCTTCTGGCCATGATCTCTACGAATCTAGAACTTTGAGGGTTGCCTGTATCTAGGTCCTGACCATTTTAATATACATAGAAAGAAAGTGAAAGTAAACGACATTCCATAAAGTGCTCTAGCTCCTCACAGAGAGAAAAGACAGCAAATTAGACCCACGGGATGTCTACATTGCAACTAAACACCCACGGCTGGCCTGTGTCAGCTGACTCGGGTTTGTAGGGCTGTAAAACTGCACTGTAGATGGTCGGGCTGGAGTCTGAGCTCTGGGACCCTTCTCCCTTGTGGGATCTCAGAGCCTGGGTTCTAAGATCCAAGCCCAAACGTCTACATAGCAATTTTTATGGTCCCACAAGCCCACATCAGCTGACACAAGCCAGCCATGGGGGTGTATTTCAGTGTATACATTCCCCCAGGGATCATGTGCAGATTTTGCAAAGCCTCTGGCAGGGACACAGTGGTGAGCGAGCAGGCAATCAAATCCCTTACGGAATCGTTTACTGAAACTGACTTGAAAACCCTCAAATTTTATGTGACGACAGAGGGACAAGCACAGGCCTCCTGGACTGAATTTTTTTCTTGCCTGGCAAAATGTTACACAATGAACCTTCTTGCCCTGCGGAGTGTGAACGAGCTACATTGATCTCAGCTCACTAGTAGAGCTGCAGCAGTCCCTTGGCAGCCGCTCCAGTACTGTTCTCTGTGTAATTGCCTCCCTGAGTCGGTGACACTGTCTAGGAGCTGGGGTAGGTGGTGGAATGGGGAAGTTTTGATTCGTATTTGAAGGAAATTCAGATGTAAATGAACAGAATCTCTGTGGCTTAGATGCAATTCCGACTGGAGTGGTTAAAATACTGGAAAAACTGCTGTGTGTTTTCCCTCCTTTCCTCAGTGCGTGCTGTGAGTTCCTGCAGGGACTCGTTTATAAGGAACAAAAACAGGAAGAAGTGGACACACTGGTGGTGGGGTCAATATGTAAATATTTTCATTCATGCACAAGAAGTATGTGTTGTTAAGAGACCAATCACTTGGAAACTAACCAAAAGACATTCTGGCTCTCCTTAAATGCATTGTCCTTTCACTTGCATGAGGTGTATTTTTGTGTTCGTGTACAATGGAGTTTTGTAGAGCTCGTGATGACAAGGAAAAAAACACTGTTCAGACTTGATTCTTTTCTTCTTACAAAGTTAGGAATATTCCCTTGAAACGCTGTCATTTTTTTCTCTTAAATGTATATCTTGCTTATTTTAAAATTATTCTGCTGTTTTAGGTCCCAGCTTGGCCTTTTCTGTCATGATTTCAAGTCTAAAATGTGACAATTGCCTCTTTAAGTATGTGAGTTCCATTGACATATACCGGGGGCAGCCCTTGGCTATGAGGAGAGGTGTATTTCTTCACACACATTCACGTACACACATCTGGAAATCTCAGTACAGTCTGCTAATGTACATAATGTGTGTGATATATATGTAGTCTCTCCAAGGTGAGGTTTGAGGCATATCTTTGAGGGAAACTTTTTCTCTTGCTCTTTAGAGCTGTCAATCCAGCATTCTTCACCAGCCTTAAATTCGCTTAGAAAATATTTACCTTGAAAAGTTTGCTTAATTAAATGGGGGCTTGTACCAATTCCCCTGCCGAGTAACTAAAACAGAGAAGGCTTTACCAAGGTAGCTTTTCATGACAAGGGGTGCATCAGGCATAGACAGGCACTTGCTGTTCATATGTACTGTGGATTTTTTTCCATTTCTGTTATGTGACAAATTAAAGGTAGGTGTATATGAGTGCTTTTAATGAGCTCAGACTGGTTCTGTAAATGGAAGGTTGCTGGTCTGGTGGTAGGATCAGAGTCTCTCTCCTGCGAGTGTGGAATAGAAAGACCATTTTCCTCCCTTTCTCTTCAGTCAGGAGAGGACGAATTTTATTATCCTCAGCTGGATTCAGTGGGAAAGCTTTGTTTGTTGAATAATTTCCGCTGTCCACTTATGCCCAAGTCTTGCCGCTTCTTCAGTTTGCATTGATTAAATAAGTGACAGAATCTACTTGTTTTGTTTGCACAATACAGAATTTTGTTGTTGATGCTGACACTAGAAATTAACTTATTATCTGCAAGTATTGACTAATATCGACACTGTTCCCTCTAAGCTGTGCACGTGTGCGCACGCACACAGATCCTTAACCATGTGCACATGGTGAAACACCGCGTGCACAAAAATTTGCACAGAAGTTTGCACAGAAGAAATTTTTTGCGCACACGCCCTGTCAAAAATTAGAGGGAACATTGACTACTGAACTAGGATTTTCTTGGCAAAGGTTTGTGCAGGTAAAATAATCATCTAATCTACATGTTGCTTTTGCAACACTTTTATATGGAGCACTGATAATGCTCTCACATGTCTATATAATACCTTCCATCCCTATGGTTCTAAAAGCATTTTATGTACTGGCTCTAAAATATATAACAAATGACTTCATCCACTGTTGAAATGTGGCTGCCTCTGAGTTGAAACATGGCAGCTGTGTAAGAGTGCACTGCAATGTTACACAACATTTTAGGACAAAAAGTACAGAAAAATACCATATCCAACCAAAAATGCCATGGGACTTTCAGGCTGTGGTCACATGAGGTAGAATTAGACCAGAGTCAGTGCCCATAGCCTGCAGAAAGTGGTGTGGGATCTTTAATGACCAGGATCGCCGATTTGTAGTTCACTCGAGATGACACTTCCAGCAACCTCATAACATAACCCCATAACATGCTGGGACATCAATTCAGCACTCCCTCAGTCAGCAGAGCTAGCTGCTGAGACTTCATCACCTAGATTTCCCTGAAGGCTTCCCATCCAAGCACTAACCTTGCTTAATCCTGCTTTGCTTATGAGAGATGTGCTTTCACAGCTTGAAGTGGTATGACTGCAGATAACCCCCATCAGCAGGGGGCTGTCCACTTAAAGTGCTGTGGTCTGTGGAAGTATGGCAAAAATACGAGTGTGATTTCTGCTGTATGGGACATAAGAGGACTGCTTTCTTCTCGGTCCAAGACTCTGGCCTAGATGGGGTTTTGCAGGCCAAAGAAATCACATTGGAAGATTCCAAGAAAATATACTTTATGTATTTTAGTTGGGTGACATCAGAATCCAGTCTGCAAGGACTGCTCCAGTAATCAGCTGGTCGGTTCCTACAAGGGTGAAAAAGAAATACCTCAGTGTGAACAAGTGGTTATTTCACCATTTCTTGTGTTATATATGTGTATATAGCAGACATGCCAACTCTCGCGAATTGATCGCGGGAGTCGTGATTTCTGAGTCAAATTAAGCCCCAGTCATGATCTCCTGATAGAACTCTCAAATGTTGAGATTTTTTTTCAGCCACATCTGACATCTGAGAGTTCTCAAAGTGAGGCTTCCTTTTACTTAGAAATCCTGTCAGCTGCCCCGGGCTTTGCTGGGCTCCTGCTGCAGGCCGGGAAGTGGAAGAGGGGACCCCACTGCAGCCCCCCAGGCTTGGGGAGGGTAAAGAAGCCTAAGGAGCAGAGATAAGGCTGAGGCCTGCAACGGAGCAGGGGGATGATGGGGTGATAAGGATGTGTTGATGGTGGATTCTGAGCAGATGGGATGAGTGCTCAGAGGGTGAACTGAGGATGCTGGGGATCTGGCTCATTATTTTTCATAGAATATCATAGAATCTCAGGGTCGGAAGGGACCTCAGGAGATCATCTAGTCCAACCCCCTGCTCTTGAAGTTGGCAATCCTGATATTGGAGTATTTGTATTCTCATGGAGAGGATAAGGGACCCACTGCACGGTAGCTATAGGAGATTCTTTAGTAATAGGTTTCTACTTTTTGGAACTGAGGGACCAGAGGTCTAGTCTTGGCTCCCCAGGTGTAGGCAATTGCTCTAGTTAATGTGGCTGTTTTCTGTGATTCCACACTGCACTCCCTTTCTCGCTGAAGTCGAGAAACTGCAGAACTGGAATTAATTTGCAAACTGGACACCATCAAATTAGGCCTGAATAAAGACTGGGAGTGGATGGGTCACTTCAAAAAAGTAAAGAAAACGAGGAATACTTGAAGTGACAAAGAGTCCTGTGGCACCTTAAAGACTAACTAAAATTTTTTTAGAGCATGTATCCGACGAAGTGGGTATTAGCCCACGAAAGCTTATGCGCTAAAAAAATTTTAGTTAGTCTTTAAGGTGCCACAGGACTCTTTGTCACTTCTGCAATTCCAGACTAACACGGCTACCCCTCTGATTCTCGAGGAATACTTGTGGCACCTTAGAGACTAACCAATTTATTTCAGCATAAGCTTTTGTGGGCTATAGCCCACTTCATCGGATTCATAAAATGGAACACACCAACCCCTCCTTTTCTGGCAGTTGTGTGTGGAGTGAGGCAGGCACCTAACTCGTTCTCTACATAAATGAATTAAGTACCTGCACCGTGGATGCCTCACTCCAGGAGAGCAGCTCCCGTTTGTGAATCACTAGCCAGTTTAAGTGCTTCCCTGGGCAGCCTGGACTTAACTGTAGGAGAGGGGTGGGGCTCAGGACACACCCTTCTTCCATGCATCTCCTATTAGCTAGCTTAGGTGGCTCCACTTAGCATGCTGGCTTCTGTGGATTGCATTCTCGGGTGCCTGTCTCTCCCCATTCATTGGGAGAACCTAAGTGCTGAACTCAGGCTGTGTGGATCACTGTTCTTCTTGGTACTTTGACCTGGCACCAGGACTTGGGTGACTAGACAGGACAGGGGGTGGAGGGTAAGAGGAGCCGATATAAGAAAAAGATGCAAAATTCGGGACTGTCCTATAAAATCAGGGCATCTGGTCACCCTAACCAGGACGCCCAAGTCTTGGTGTGGATCTGCGCCGCAGTGACTAACAGTCTGCTGAGCAATGAACTCCTCATTTTGACTTTCTTGTTCCAATAACTTGTATTTCTAATGTAATACCTTAGATATTCCAGGTTCCCTTTCAAATGCCTCTTACCTTTACCAGCATTTCAAACTCAGGCCAGAATTCACCCCTTCATGCATTTAAAGAGTTTGAAAAAAAATTGTAAATTTACTTTATTCGTCACAGGGAGAATCTCACTAGTCCCACGGGGTATTTTGGTTTTTTACTTTTTCTTTTAAAATATGCACAAAACAGCAAATCCTAAATGGAAAAAAATGTGGACTAACTGAAATAAGGATCAAGCATCAAAGTTAGGCTGCTAGTAAGATATTATGGAGATGTACATGTAACTCACACACCTTCCAGGTGTGGTTCTGTCCCATCTAATGTCACTGAGACTAGAGCAGGTCTGAGCAAACTTTTTGGTACAAGGGCCACATCTGGGAACGGAAATTGTATGGCGGGCCATGAATGCTCAGAAAATTGGGGTTGGGGTGCGGGAGACGGTGAGGGCTCTGGTTGGGGATGCGGGAACCAGGTGGGGCCAGAAATTAGGAGTTCAGGATGTGAGAGCGGGATCTGGGCTAGAACCAAGGGGTTTGGAAGGCGAGAGGTGGATAAGGGCTGGGACCAAGGGTTGGGGGGCAGGAAGGGGTTCAGGCTCCAGCTGGGGGTGCAGGCTCTGGGGTGGGACTGGGAATGAGGAGTTTGGGGTGCAAGAGGGTTCTCCAAGCTGGGTTCAAGGGGTTTGGAGGGCAGGAGGGGGATCAGGGGTCTAGGGCGCACGGAGAGGCTCAGGGATGCAGCTCTGGGCGGCGCTTATCTCAAGTGGCTCCTGGAAGAAGCGGCCATGTTCCCACTCCAGCTCCTATGCAGAGCTGTGGCCAGACGGCTCTGCGTTCTGACCCATCCGCAGGTGCTGCCCCTGCTGCTCTCATTGGCCACAGTTCCCGGCCAATGGGAGTGGCGGGGGTGGCACTTGGGGCAGGGGCAATGGGCAGAACAGAGCTGCCTGTAGGCTGCCGCTGCCTGTAGGAACTGGAGCGGGGCCATGTCGCTGCTTCCAGAAGCAACTTGGAATGGTCCCCAACCCTGCTCCCTGGCTGATACACTGGAGTGGCGCAAGCCGCAGACCCCAATCCCCACTGGGACGTCGAGGGCCATCTCAAAATGGCTGGCAGGCTGTAGTTTACCCACCCCTGACTTAGAGAGAGAGAGAAAAGGGGTCTGATTTTCAGCCTTGGATAACAGCCACTTGGCTTTTAGCTCATGCAGTAGAGGCTCATGCACTAATTTCCAGAGGTCCCCGGTATGATCCCACCCACTGACGACCGGGGTCTCTCTGTGTTACATATACAGGCGTGTCGCGTCTTGCGCGAGGGTTCCATTCCGCGACTGCCGCGTAAAGCGGAAACCCCGTATAGCCAGAACCCATTCACTTCAATGGGAGGCGAAATTGTGCCCCCTGCAGGAAGTTGAAATTTTTTTCTCCTTTCTTCTTTTTTATTTGCGGACCGCATAAAGCTGAAATCGCGTATGTTAAATATGCCTAAGACGCGACATGCCTATACGGATGTTTTAAATGCAGGAATTTGCAAATAGTAATCCAAGGACGACCTTGTCAATCATGTCTAGATAATACTTAGTCTTGCCTTGAGTGCAGTGGACTCGACTAGAGATCTCTTGACGTCCCTTTCAATCCTATGAGTCTATGCCCTAGAAAGGGAAAGAACTTCACAATAAAGATCAGAGTGGACAGACTAGTTTGGATCAGTATAAGGGTCATCATATCTTCATCTAACCATTAGATCCTAGTTTGAATTTAACATTTTTGAAGTGCTTCCCTCATTCTCTCCCTTGGAAGTATGGGGGTAAGGAATCTTTGGCCCGGGCTACACTGGGGGCGGGGGCGGTTGACCTGTGAAACGCCACTTCAGCTACACAAATGGCATAGCTGAAGTTGACATATCTTAGGGCGACTTACCTGGGCGTCCACACGGCGGTGAGTTGACCACTGCCTCTCGCTCGTCAGCTCCGCTTCCAGCTCTCGCAGAGGCGGAGTTCCAGAGTCGACGGGCAAAGCGCTCAGGGACTGATTTACCACGTCTACACTAGACACGATAAATCGATCACTGCCCGCCAATCTGGCGGGTAACGTAGACATACCCTTTCTCTTCTCACAAGATTTATAGCCCAATGGCGCACAATCCTACAAACACATTAATTTCTATACAAAGTTAGCATTTCGCACTCACATTTAATTGGTGCAGGGCAACAGAGGATCAGGTCCCAAATGCAATGCATTACTTATTTAGAGACATTTGTCCAGTATTTGTCACAATAATATCTGTATATGTAGCAAACTGGAAGTGTTTTGTGATTTCAAGTTGAAAGATCACTTTGTCATTTTAGTGAGGTTATAAAATAATCTTGGAAGCTGTTTTATTTGCTTAAGTTTTATTGCTTTTTGCTTAATTGCTTCTGCTTTATTGTTAATGAGACAAAAACCTGTTCGTTAAATAGCTTGCAGAGTGAAATGATCAAGAAACAGAGATGGAATTTGAATTGTAAAACTTTTTTTACTGCTTTAGTTGCTGCAAATTCCCCACTTGTTTTTATTCAATTCCATAAATTTACATTGCCCTGGAGGATCGCTAACTGACCCCCTGCTATGTCTCTGCAGCCTTATCATCCCACTAAATGTGACTGGCCTCTTGGCAGCAAGAGGATTAGCCTTGCCCAGGGGCAGAATGGTGCATTGCCCATAATCTCACCTGGTCAGGCAGTACTAAATTGTTGGAATGCTCTTTCATTCTTTTGTTTCTAATCACTTCTGGAATCAGCTACATGCAGCCCTGTTTTCTGTATTTATGAAGTATGCCAAGATTCTTTGTTTTCCTGCCTGTGGAACTGCGTAAACCACTGTAGCTATTTACCACAGAAAGATGAAAGGCTGAGTAAAACAAAACAGTTAACAAGCCCCTTTAACAAAGCAGTGGAGAATGCTGATCTTCCCACCCAGGGAGCCCAGGAAATGGAAATAAAATTAAAAGGAAATTAGTTCTGCTAACTAACAATTAACAGAACAAGGAGCAGTGGTCTCAAGTTGCAGTGGGTGAGATCTAGGTTGGATATAAGGAAACACTATTTCACTAGGAGGGTGATGAAGCACTGGAATGGGTTACCTAGGCAGGTGGTGGAATCTCCATCCTTAGAGGTTTTTAAGGCCTGGCTTGACAAAGCCCTGGCTGGGATGATTTAGTTGGGGGTTGGTCCTGCTTTGAGCAGGGGGTTGAATTAGATACCTCCTGAGGTCCCTTCCAAACCTAATCTTCTATGATTCTAATTTAGGTGGTGAACGTCATGCAAGAAACACTAGACCCCTGTCTGGTGTTACCCCTGCTGTTCAGAACTGTAGAGTTATTACTACTGTAGCACCCCCTGTCCACTTGGTTACCTCCTTTAGCGCCTATCTCCTTATGAGTTTTGATGGACAGGCCTGGGTTCTTCTGGATCCCGCCACCTACTCAGGAGAGTAAAATTTCCGTATTTTCTCCCCATATGAATTTATTTGGGGTGCCTCCACCGATTCACTCTTTCCTGGCAGTGTCACCTGGGCAGCATGGGAGGAAAATTCTGACCACAGGGTAACCCTCACTTACTTGCTAGATAGCTGAAGACTCCCAAGAAATAACACAAACACATACAATATAATTAACACATTAATTACATCAAACAGGAGATAAATAGAACACGCTGTTCTCATGGTTACTGGTTCCCAGGGCTGGCTCTAACTTTTTTGCCACCCCAAGCAAAAAAAAAGTGGGGGTGGCCCGTCCAGAGAATCAAAGGGTGGGCGTGGGTGTGAGGTGGCCGCAGCGTGGCTGGATGAGCGAAGATGGGGCGGTGCAGCAGGAATGCCGCCCCTTACAGAGTGCCGCCCCAGGCACCTGCTTGCTATGGTGGTGCCTGGAGCCGGCCCTGCTGGTTCCCATGCTGATAATAACCATGAACTTCCCCAGTCACAGGACTTGATATAGCAAATGTGAAATTACAGTCGTGCGGGTACGTGGACTGTGTTGGGCCCCTTGATGATGGGTGACCACGCTATCTTCTGGGTAGCTGTTAGCGATATGGCTGACTGGAGTCAGTGCAACCCAAAGAAGACACAAGGGGAATAAGGTGGGAAATCCGTCCACAGGTTTAACAGGCAGCGGGTAATAAAATCCCCAACCCCTGACCCCATGGCTTGAGGACACAGTTCAGAGAGAAGGGGTCTCCCAAAAAACCTCCCTGACTAGCTGACTAAGAGATAGTGACTCACAACTCCGCGAGGGATCCTCTGGCACCTTGAGACCCTGCAGAGAGCTGACAATGGCTGCTGGCAAGCGTCCTCTCCACATAGGAGTCAGGCTGCTGCTGGTGCCAGGAATTCCCCTCCCCACAAAAGGGTGCAGGGTTCTTCTCTCACCCTCTGAGTCGCCCTGGCTCCCACTCCCTACCAGGGACAATGTGCCTCTCGCTGAGATACCAGCACACACAGCCCTAGGAACCTGGGTGAGCTACTTGGGGCTACACTAGCCAAAGACTGAGAATCATTGCAGAGATTTCTCTGTGTCCTTCCGCAGCACAGTGTGATAGGAATTACACGGCCTGGACGGGCACTACCTCACTGGAAACACTTAGCACCCATGTGAGCAAACAACTGGAGAATATGCTGCAAGGAACAGGAAGGGACCTTATAGCTAAGGCTACGTTTTAGTCATGAGTATTTTTAGTAAAAGTCATGGACAAGTCACAGGCAGTAACCAGAAGTTCACGGCCCATGACCTGCCCATACCCCTGGCTAAAACTGGGGAGAATGTTCGGGAGGGTGCCCTGGGGGTGCCGCGGGTGTTGGGGTGGCAGCCCAGTGAGTGCTCAGGATGGCGTGGCCCAGGGGAGTGTGGCGGATGCTGGGAGGGCATGGCCCAGGGAGTGGCACAGATGCTGGTGGAGTGGGTTGATGGAGCTGGGGCAGATTCCAGACCCAGCTCCTGGGAAGCTGTGACCTCCAGCTCCTAGCTCCACATGGAGCCTCTGCTCTGCCCCAAGCCCCAAGCCCCGGTTCTGCAGCTCCCATTGGTTGGGATCTGTGGCCAATCAAAGTTGCAGGTGTGGTACCCGCAGGCGGATGCATCAGGTGGAGCTAGGAGCTCAGGGAGGGGAGTTCCTCTTGTTCTTCTGGGGAGCCCTCTCCCAGGTAAGCACCCCCCTGCAACCCAATCTCCAGTTCTGAGCCCCCCCACATCCAAACTCCTGCTGCGGGGGCCCGAGACCAGCAGTAGCTGGTGTGGTTGACCCAGAGGCTGCCCAAGCTGCTCAGGTGGCTCCCGGACCAGCCTCACAGGCCTCTGCAGAAGTCACGGAGGTCATGGAAAATCATGGAATCTGTGACTTCTGTGACCTCCATGACAAACACGGAGACTTACTTAGAGTTAATCACGACTATTGTTTTCTTGATGCTACTGACCTCTACAATGGCTCTTTTCCATCTTTTAATTCTGTGCTTCTGTTTTATATCCAGTGACTAAGGCTTTGTCTACATCAGGGGTCAGCAACCTTTCAGAAGTGATGTGCCGAGTCTTCATTTATTCACTCTCATTTAAAGTTTCGCGTGCCAGTGATACATTTTAACGTTTTTAGAAGGTCTCTTTCTATGTATTTAATATATAACTAAACTATTGTTGTATATAAAGTAAGTAATAGTTTTAAAATGTTTAAGAAGCTTCATTTAAAATGCAGAGACCCCCGGACCAGTGGCCAGGACCTGGGATGTGCGAGTGCCACTGAAAATCAGCCACATGCCACTTCTGGCACCCATGCCATAGATTGCCTACCCCTGGTAGTTAGGAAACTAAGTTGGGAAATTTTTCCTGATGTCCAGCCTAAACTTCCCTTGCTGCAATTTAAGCCCATTGCTTCTTATCCTACCCCAGAGGTTAAGGAAAAAAAATATTTTCATCCTCCTCCTTGTGAAAACCTTTAGTGTACTTGAAAACTCTAATCTTATTTGGGGAAGGGATTGCTCAGTGTTTTGAGCATGGGCCTGCTAAACCCAGGGTTGAGAGTTCAATTCTTGACGGGGCTATTTAGAGATAAGGAGCAAAAATCTGTTGGGTGATTTAATTGGGGATTGCTCCTGCTTTGAGTAGTGGGTTAGACTGGATGATCTCTTGAGGTCCCTTCCAACCCTGATATTCTATGTCTCCTCTTAGCCTTCTCTTTTCCAGACTAAACAAACCCAATATTTTCAATCTTCCCTCATAGGTCATGTTTTCTAGACCTTTAATCATTTTTGTCACTCTTCTGTGAACTCTGTCATTTGTGTATATCTTTCCTGAAATGTGGCACCCAGAACTGGACACGATACTCCAGTAGAGGCCTAATCAGAAGGGAGTAGAGCGGAAGAATTACCTTACACTGTTGACTCATACAACCAGTCATCATTAACAGGAAAAAAGATGCCTTGACTTTTTAAAATCAGTTGACTGTACAGTGAAGCCCTCTTTTCCCAGGGCAACTTCCCTCTCAGTGGAGGGACACTATGGGTGAAATTCAGCACTTTGCAGAGGGCAAGGTCTGTGCATTACTTAAGCCCTAAAATTGGGACGTAAGAAGGTGTTAAGTGGAATCTAGGCTCTGTGCTGGCTGAACACAGGAGTAAATTTCACTCTAAAAGCAGGATTCTGTTTTGCTCATTGTGATGCTCTGAAGCAATCTGGGGGCTTGTCTATATGGGGACATTCAGGAAATTAAGGCAAATCAAATAAAGGTGCAAAATCGATGTGTCCGAGTTAAAGCGAATTAAACTCTCGTGTGGATTGTCTCATTCAGGAGTAATTGGTCTTAGTTCACTGTAACTGCAGGATAATTAACTTATAGAGCTCTCCAGCCACTTTGCTCGTGAATGAAAGTGGTGAATGTTTCACCTGGTATCCACAATGCACCCAAGTTTCTTGTCCAATAAAACTCCCACCCAGAGCAAAGAAAAAAAAAAGTGGTTCACCCGCCGAGACCCATCACAGAGCCCAGCCTGTAGGCAAGAGCCCTTCGTGTCCATCCCTCCCACCTGGGCTCCCTATCGCCCTTCTCCTGGCCAGCTACCCTGTGTGGACACTCACTGCGGCTGCCTGTCCATGCATCAGGTCTTGGGGCTGAGTGAGTTCAGAGGGCGGAGCAAATGGGATATGAGCTGCTGGACGTGGGGTGAGGCCAGGCAGGGCCCTGGCAGAGGGAGTCCAGGTGTGACCTCACAGTAACAGTAAGTGAGAGCAACACTGGTCACCCCACTGCCTACTCAGGTTTGGCACCATGGCCTTCCGTCATGTCCTGAGTGGCGCTGCAACCTTCCTGCTTTAAATTGCAACGCCATTCACTTGTGTCCCCTTTCGCATCGCAATGGCGGGGTCACCAGGCCACACTGAGCAGGCCGTGAGTCGGCCAGCACTTTGCTTCCTTGGCACTGCTGTAGGTCCAGTTCTGCTCCTGCGAGTGTAACATGCATACAGCTAGGAGCACCACTGCATTCATACTGGGGGCAAGCAGTGAATGTGTTTTAATTTATGCTCATTAAGTTTACACCATAAGTTAATGCCTCAACTTTCCTGAGTGTCCCCTTTTAGATAAGCCCTGGGACTTTCATTCAACTTACCTATAAACCGAATGTTCTTTGTGGATCAGTTCACCTGCGGGCAGGTTCTGTGGTATGTAGTGTAAATGGAAGAAGCTAGCAACCAGTGTTGAGAAGCATCCGCTTTGAGGAAGTGCTCCATAAGAGTCTTATGACACAGAGTTTCCATGTCAGCGAAGGAAAGGTAAGACAGTCCTTGAGCTCACGTTCATGGATTCATCAGGAAAGCATCAAGGGAAACCATTTTCAGCTGATCCGTATGAAGGTTACCGGCCATGGGGCCGTGGTATTGACTGAAACCTCGCTTGCTGCTGATTCACTCTGCAATGATGAAATTGAGCAGTAATCTAAACTCCATCTGAACTGTAGTTATCCTCTTCTGCCCCCTCCTGCTCCGCCCACTTCGTGGTTTGAAACTATGTGGAAACATTTGGGAAAATTTCACAATACGTGAGGATAACCATAAGTCTCGGGGGGAGGGGGAACATGACTATATTGCCAGGGAAAGGGATTTACTGCTTTAGATGCACCCAAGACACACAAATTTAGAAAGAGTCAACATTTTGCCAATAGCTGGCTTCCCCTTTTTGATTTTGGCAGGGCTGGAGACATTGATTCCAACGAATTTTGAAAGAATCATTACTTGGCACTAGTTTCAAGTTATTAGTTTACTAATCATTTTTCACACCAGTGCGTAAATTAAATCATGACTGAGTATAGGTGTGACAGATTTCTGTTACCAATCTGCCTGGGCCTCAGTTGATCAGGCTTAGACCGCAGGATCGTAGGGGCAGAGATGAAGACAACACACCATGTGACTGAATTTTAAAGCTTTATTAAGAAAATAACAAAAAGACAGCGGTGAGTGTGGCAACTGCTTCCACGTCATTCAAAGGAAGAAAGAAGCGTTAGTGCTCAAACTCTGACATACTTTCATACTCACAGCCACGCCACCCTAGGCTGGTCAAGCCTGAGTGGTAACACCGGAAGAGGACGGGGGGTGAAGGTAGACAGAAGTTTTGTCCAGTGCACCAATTATCCTGGGGTTCCGCTGCCTATCTCCAATTTGCTTCCGCTCTCTGGAGGGTTTTTATGCCCCGGGGTCTGTTTGGGCGTGTCCCTTTGCTTGATATTCCAGACCACCTTTTGTGGCCTTTTGTAGCAGAGAGTTTTTACACTAATCCCAAAAAGTCTCTAGACGCATACAGTGTAATCCTATTTCACAGCCACAAACACTGAACAATCTTGGCTCTGGAGTGCTCTGGGGGGCAAGGCTCTGGAGTGCTCTGGGGGGCAAGGCTGCGCGCTCACACAGGGCAGCATCTCTGGCTCCGTGCGGAGTCAGACATGCTCCCTGCTCCTCTGGAGCTATGCCACCATGCACGCAGCGCTCTGTGGAGCGAGGCTGTGTGCTCCCACGGGGCAGCATGTCTGGCTCCGTGTGGAGCCAAACACGCTGCTGGGAGCCTCATGGTAAGGGGGCTGGGACCAGGGGGTTGGGTAAGGGGTGGGAGCAGTCAGGGGATAGGGAGCAGGGTGAGTTGGATAGGGGGTGGGGTTCCGGGGTGGTGGTTAGGGATGGTTGGGTGTCTCTGGAGGGGGCAGTCAGGGAGCAGGGGGGTTGGATGGGGCGTGGGAGTCCCGAGGGCCTGTCAGGGGGTGGAGGGTGGGTGGATAGG
>ML677388.1:12732787-12848306 GCA_007922305.1 Dermatemys mawii
GGGGCAGTCAGGGGACAGAGAGCAAGTAGGGTTGGGGACGGTCTTCGGGGGCAGTTAGGGTGGGGGGTCTCTGGAGGGGGCGGTGAGGGGACAAGGAGCGGGGGAGAGTTGGGAGTTCTGAGGGGGGAGTCAGTGGGCGGGAAGTGGGAGGGGGTCAGATGGGGGTAGGTCCAGGCTGTTTGGGGAGGCACAGCCTTCTGTACCTAGCCCTCCATACAATTTTGAACCCCTGTGATAATGACTTCCTTTGTAAAGCGCTTTGAGATCTACTGATGAAAAATGCTATATGAGAGTTAGCGTGTGTGTATTTATTAACTGCAGGAGCCCGACTTCAAATCGCAGTTTAGCTCAATGATAGAAATGACTGTAGTGGAGTTTCATAGTCCCAAGTGAGCGTTTGACCACCCAAAATGGGGCAGCCTTGGCAGAGGGGGATGGCAGTGCGCAGACGGAACTATAGAAATGTTTCAGGGCTGGAATAGCAGTGGGTGCTGCCAATCAGGATTGAGATAGATGGCCCAGCACTGCGTATTCATCTAAGATGACAAGTCATTCATATTGTGCTCCGAGGACCAAATTAAAGGCAGGTATCTGCCAGTACCTCTCCTAAATCTGTGTTTGGAGGGAGGGAGCCTGAAGTCCAGGTTGCATCGCCATCCATCACGTGACATTCATGTGACTGGTGATTGTTCCTTTTTCTTCCAATTTTAATGTTTATTTTTAACTTCTTGAAAAACGCACTTTTGCAAAAATTAGTCTGTGTGACTAGAAAGCTACTCTGTTTGGAATAGCTGCTCGAGGTTATGAAAATTTTACTGTTTAGTGTTTACACATATCATGCTGGCAAAATGCTAAGTTGCATTTCTTTATCGGCTGAGACTTCATTTTGTGGCGAGGTGAGAAGGAAATTTGATGTGCCTAGGTGGAATCTGTTTCTTCAACTTTCCTTCAACAGCAGGCATTCCCAAATCTTTTCTTAGTGGATATTACATTCTAATAGAGGGATTATCTTCTAAACACCTCCTTCCATTGGCAATTATTTTATGTAGTGTTGTTGTACCCAGATCGGTCCCAGGATATTAGAGAGAGAGACAGTGGGTGAGGTAATATATCCTTTATTGGACCAACTGCTGTTGGTGAAAGAGACAAACTTCAGGACCTGAAGAAGAACTTTGTGTGAGCTTGAAAGCTTGTTTCTTTCACCAACAGAAGTAGGTCCAGTAAAATATATTACCTCCCCTGCATTGTCTTTCTAATGGGCAGTTAAGTTGACCATCTCCCCTCTCATTCGTGCTCCCATACCATTCAGGTGACACGCACAGGAATTGCTTAAATAGAAAAGGGACTTTAAGAAAGCATTTAATTTATGTATGTGTCTATATACTCGTATTGCCCTCCTCAGTGTAGTATCTCAGTGCCTCACAGTTGTTGATGGATTTTTATGCTTACAACACATATATTATCTCCATTTTACTACTGGGAACTGAGGCACTTTGTATATTAAATGACTTGCCTGACTTCTCACTGAAAATGTGAAGCTTAGCTGGGACTTCCCGGAATTCCCCAGGTCACTTGAGTTGTAGTCCAGTGCCTGATTTTGACCTGATCTATGTAAATGCAGAGTAATGCCACAGATGTTAGGTCAGTGGAAAATTGGTGTGAGAGGAAAATCAGGCCGATTGCATGTGTTTCTGGACTCTTGTGTTTGTGGCTTTAAAATACGTATTCATAGAATCATAGAAGATCAGGGTTGGAAGGGACCTCAGGAGGTATCTAGTCCAACCCCCTGCTCAAAGCGGTACCAATCCCCAACTAAATCATCCAAGCCAGGACTTTGTCATGCTGACCTTAAAAATTTGTAAAGAAACCCATAAATGTCCCTCGAATTCTCTGTATGCAGCGTTGCTGTAACTGTGTTGATCCATGGATATTTGCGAGACAAGGTGGGAATATCTTTTATTGGACCAATTTCTCTTCATGAGGGGGACGCTCTTTCGAGCTTACACAGAGCTCTTCTTCAGGTCTGGGAAAGTTACTCAGGGAAGGTCTACAGTGTAAATTCCCATCAGTATAACTATGTCTCTCAGGGCCGTGAAAAATCCAGAGTCCTGAGTGGTGAATTTACACCAACTAACCGACCATGTAGACAGCGCATTGTTGGCAGGATAGCTTCTCCTGTCACCGTAGCTACCGCCTCTCGGGAAGGTCTCTGAACTATGCCAAAGGGAGAAGCTCTCCAGTCGATCTGATCCTCTTCACTAAAGTGCTGCAGCAGCATGAAGACAAGCCCTCAGAGGAGATGGAACAGATTGCTCAGCATACGTAGTTAACACATATTTCAGGAGGCCATTCAAGGTGAAGTTGTCTGTTAACACTCCTTGAGTACTAGGGAGGAAAGAAAGTGGCTGGGGCTGTAGATGGTTGTAATAAATGTCTCTATCAGTCCATGATTTTTAGTGTCTAGCGATGTTATGAATTTAAGCTCCCTGGTCTGCCTTTCTGAAGGTTTTGTACAGGGTTCCTCTAAGGCTGAGCTCAATATAGAGTTATCACTTTGTGAAGAGTGTCCATTCCCCGGTGATGGGGCGTTTTTGTCTTTCATCATTTTCCTATGTGAGTTCATTTGAAAACATAGCGACTGTCTGGTATGACCCACATTGTTGGTATTGGGGCATTTAGTGCACTAATGAGGTACACCACATGTTGTGATAGGCATCTGTAGGCCCAATAGATCTTGAAAGGGGTGCTATGGGGAGTCCTGATCATTGTAACAGTGGAGATATGGCTGCAGGTTTTTCATGTTATTCTGGTAGGATCTGCTGCTTCTTTGAGTTATTGTGTCCTGATCTGTGGGCAGCTTGCTTCTGATGTGAGATTGGAGAGGTTGGGGGGTTATTTGAAGGCTAGAAGAGGGGGTTCAGAAAAGATTTCTTTCAGGGTGGCATGTTACAACAATGGTAACCCACTGACAACCCCACACACACAGTTCCTCCCCCCCCCCCCCCGATTTTTTTTCTCCTTCCTATAACTGGAGGGGTGTTAATGGACAACTTCACCTTGAATAATCCGTTGAAATATGTGTTAATTACTTATGCTATTACAGTCTGTTCCGTCTTATATTTAGCTGGGACTCAGAGAACAAGTCTACTCTACAAAATTAAGTTGACCTAAGTTACATTGAGTTTCGACCACCTGAGTAGTTGTGTCGGCTAAGCATGTCTCCACCAGGAGCGCTTGCACTGATTTAACTGCAGCGTGGGGCATTGTGGGATGGTTTCTGAAAGGCAGCAATAGTCGATGTAAGCAATGCAGTGTCGTGTTGAGCTAACTACATTGACCTGGTGCTACGCCTCTCGCGGAGGTGGAGCTATTAAGTGGGAGAAGTGGATGGCTTGCATCAGTGAGAGCTGCCTTGTAGTGTGGACACTTACAGACTTAGGTCAATGTAAACTGCCTTACGTTGACTAACTCTGTAGTGTAGACCAGGCCTGAGTAAATTGGCCAGACCTGAAGGAGAGGTTTGTGTAGCTTGAAAGCTTGTCTTTCTCATCAACAGAAACTATACAACTATAAAACTATTACCTCAACTACCCTGTCTCCCTTGTATTATCTAACAATTAGCTGTTGCTAAAGAGGGATAAAATCCAAAAGAATTTGTGCCCCCCCCCCAACTTGGGATAAAGGGGAAGTTTGACAGCTATGCTCTAGCAGGACAAATCTATGAATGCCGAGTGCATGTCAGATGGCGTTGAGGTTCAGAGGTACAAAGTGAAATGACTGGCCCCCACCAGCATGTCAAGAAGCCTCCCACTGTGTTGAGCTTCCTGCTAGCCCGTGCTGTCACGGGTACTTCCTGAGATAGCGATTCCCAGACCTTTGTAACTGAACACCCCATCTTCGCCTGGGTGCAGTGTGCAGAGCCGTTTCCCTCCATTCTCTTCCCTGCCTCCAGCCTTCTCACACTGCCGCTTCTCCTTCTTTCATTTTAAGAGAAACAGAGCATGTGGCTGTGGTAAGAAGAACATGAGAGGCTGCCACACCAAAGGGAAGTACAGCTAACTGGGGCTGGAAAGGCACCCTTTTGTCTTCGCTGCCCACCCTCATTTTGTGTACCGGACAATGGATGGTCTCCCCTTGTACTTCTCACTTGGGCTCCCTTGCCATTGCAGGGCATAGTTCCCGCTCCTTCATTCAGCTGCATCTGCTCTGGGTGCTGTTGTTAGGTGACACTTTTCCAGCGGGGGCCTCCAGGGTTCTACGGTCACCCCAGGCTGGCCAGTCAGTGTCCCTCTGACACCAGCCTTCTGGCTTGGAGAAGCCCCTGGAGTCCTCCCATCTCCAGCAGAGCAGATGGTGGGGTGGCAGCAGTAGCAATGTTGATTGATGCCCAGTGGAAAGGAAGCTGGAAAATCCTCTTCCCTCCCCCCACTCTCGCCTCAGCCAGCTCCTGGAAATTCCCTCCCTTCCAGTGCTGGCATCGTAGTGCTGTTGGGAGTGGCCAGGGACTCTCTCTTTTGCTGTTTATACACCAGATCAGCAGGGAATGGCCTGTGGACTCTGCCCAGTGCTGGCACTGGGAGGGGATGTGGCCTGGATGTGAATCGGGTGGTTAGGAGCTTGACAGGATCCAATGTGACTTCCCTCCGTCACTACTTCTGTGAAGCACACAAACCTTAAATGTTGCATGCCCTGCCCACTGCAGCACCACACCCCATCCCTAATTTCTCTCCTTAACAGCTGCCTCCCCTAAGTCGCTCAATGTGTCCCGTCTCCTCTGGGTCTCTCTCTTAGGGTACGTCTACACTTACAGAACTGCCCCAGGGCAGCTGTGCTGCCGTAGTGCTTCCACGAAGACGCTACTGTCCTGACCGGAGAAGCTCTTCTGTCGGCATAATTAATCCACCTCCGTGAGAGGTGGTGGCTATATTGATGGGAGAAGCCCTCCCGCTGACACAGTACTGTCTATGCCAGGGGTTAGGTCGGCATAACTACATCAATCAAGGGGGTGGATTTTTCACACCCCTGAGCGACTTAGTTATACTGATGTGAGTTTATAGTGCAGTCATGGCTTGAGGCTGTAAGCTACTTTTCTGCCACGTATAACACTGAGCACAGTTGTCACCTACCGAGTGAAAAATATTAGTTTGCAGAAAAAAAGCAACTTTTGGGCCCAGGCACTCAGAGATCGCCTCTATGAGCGGGCACAAAAATATGCATCATATTGCCCCAGCCCTTTTTCTATTGGTAACTGCTGCAGTCACAAATTGCAGAGTCTGGCAATACCGTCCTTGAGCAACGTATCTCCAGCTCCATAAACCATCCCAAGGTGAGGTACTGCAGAAAGACAGAACTTAGGTCAAAAGTCAGCCTGCTTGGAAGCATGGGCCGTGAATGTGCTACACTCAGCATTATCAGTGCACTGTCAACCTGATGAGAAACACCCTGCTGTTTCAGTCCTGGACCTCCCTTTTGCCCCCTCCCACCTCCCGCTGCCTCCCAGTGCTGGTGATGCTCAGTGATACTGAGGGATATTGAATGATACTGAGGGCTTGTCTACACTTGCCATTTAAAGTGGAAAAAGTCCCCTTTTTGTGCAAAAACCATGGCGTGGCTACATTTGCCAATGACTTTCTGCGGTGAAACTTTGAAGTTTCACCGCAAACAGAAAACCACCTCCAGGAGAGGCGGGCAGCCCTTACTGGTGATGCTTTTGTGGTGATGTGCAAGTGAAGACACGGTCTTCCTGTTTGCAGAGCTTTTAGCCTCCACGGGATCTTCCATAGTGCCTAGGTGACCACTCTGGCCAGCAGCTCTGACTCCAGGTAAACAGATATCTACCCCTCCCCCCATAACGCCCTGGGAACTTTGAAACTCCCCTTCCTGTTATTCTTGGCACGTGCTCATGTATCATCTGGCCAGGTGACAATCCTGTTCCAGGGAGCCAAGGATCCCCTACTTGGAGCAATGCTGAGCTATGGGAGCTGTTCAGTGTTTGGGGAGGGGGTCTGTGCAGGGACCCAGGATGCCCCATGATCAGCGCCCCCCCACCTCCACCCACAAGACCTAACGTCAAAATGGAGAGAGCTGCACTGTGGGATAGCTGCCCTCAGTGCGCTGCTCTCCTCAGGGATGGAAGTGCTGCAGATGTGAGCACTGCCGCCTGCGGAAGTGAGTGAGAACACAAACCGGCGCTTTTCTTTCACCGGTGAAACCCACAGCGCAAAAACTCTGCAAGTGTAAACAGAGTCTGAGGCACTGCAAGTCACGTCCATGGAGTGCCGATCTGGGCTGAATGTTGGGGTGTCCCGCTAAACTCATTTTTACTTGTAAATCTAACACACACAGCCACTGTAGCACCACACCTGTTCCTGCTGCATACTTCCTGTGCTCAGGGCTCCCACGAGTCTGCTTGCCTGTTTTCAATTTTATAGTAAAACTAGAAAGCAAAGGGTGAAGGTGGAAAAAATACCTTTCTCCTGTGGCCTGTGACCTCAACCATCAGGTCAAAGGAGGCCGCTTGGTTCAGTGTGACATTCAATTTAGTCTGCATAATAACTCGCCTCTGGACTTTGAAGTGAGTGGTAGATGCTCTTGTCTAAATGTGTGTGGCTCCATTACGAAGGGTAAGCATTCGATTGCTGGCCTCAGGATATCTGTAGCCTAGACTGAGAACACAAGCTAAAAAGCCAGCGGCTTGTGCTATGCAAGTAGCATTGTTGTTAGCAGTCAGACACAGAGGGATCAAGGTCTCATGGTTAAAGCACAGTGTGGTGAGTTCTGAATGCTGATGTTCACTTTCCCCCAATCACTCCGTGTCTGTACAATAGAGACAAGATCATTACCTTCATAAGAGAGGCTGCTGTAGAGCTTCATTAATACTTATCAGGGTGGGAGACCAGATGTCCCGATTTTATAGGGACTGTCCCGATTTTTTGGGTCTTTTTCTTATCTAGGCTCCTATTACCCCCAACCCCCTGTCCCGATTTTTCACATTTGCTATCTGGTCACCTTATTATCAGGTGCTTTGAAATCTTTAATAGAAAAGCCACTATGTAAGGAAATAAATGACATTCCTTTGCTATGGCACAGTATGTGAGGGAGAGACTAGATCTGTGATTTTATTTTCAGGATTTGGGAAACTGAAGCACGGTAGATGCAAGTCATAATATCCATGCAGTATTGTTTGCAGGCCATTATTTAAGAATTTAAAGGTGTATAAAGTTTTATTTATTTATAAAAATGTGGGGGCTCCTTGAAGGTGCCCTGGCTGCAACAGTCGATGCTGTCTTCACATTTTGACTTCAAAAAAGCGACCCTCTGTCGACTAGAATCACGAGTTAACAAAAAGGGTTTAAATTAATTTGTGAATTGGAGGACTATTCACAGTCATTTAATTCCTATGCTGAGTTCATGTTATTGTTCAGCCTCTCTTTTGGGAATTTCCAATATGAGAATAAATTCTGGGAGACTGTCGGCCTAATCAGACACACCCTGCTATTTCAGTCCAGCGCCCCTTCCCCTGCCTCCCAATGCTGCTCAGCCACTCATGCAACTCTCGTCTGTAGAGTGCTGATCAGGCCAATTTTTGTGTTGATTTTAGTGTGTGTTTAAAAGAGGACTGTGTAACCAGCCAAACTCATTTTTACTTGGGATATAACCAAAACTCCAGTGTTACAGTTCTGAGCTACCAAATGAGAACCCATTTCATACCGCTATGTGTTGATTTTATATATCACATTTGACGTTGGCCTGTTTGATTTTGTCTCATACTGTTTGAGGTTTCGGAGTATCCTTGGGACCTCCCTGGCTATTTTGTGTGGAAGTAGGCTCCTAACCCAGATTCACAGATACAAAAGCATCTTTAGGGCCAAATTTCTAGAGTGGCCTCCCTTAGGGGAGTGCTAACTCACTCTAACGACTCACTGGTCTAACTAACTGACTGCAGGTGCAAAGTCCCATAGTTCGTTTCGAGAGCACAAACATGTGATTGCAAATTTCGACCACAAAAGGGGAGGTCAAGCCTTAGCATTTTGAGGGCTGAGCATTTGGGAGGAGGGGAGGGATAGCTCAGTGCTTTGATCATTAACCTGCTAAACCCAGGGTTGTGAGTTCAGTCTGCAAGGGGGCCATTTAGGGATCTGGGGCAAAAATCCGTTGGATGATTTGATTGGGAATTGGTCCTGCTTTGAGCAACGGGTTGGACTAGATACCTCCTGAGGTCCCTTCCAACCCTGATATTCTATGATTGGTGGCATGGTTGGGGGACTCAAGAATGAAATAGCAGGGAAGCTGCATATCTGGCATGCACTGCATCAGAACAGTGTGGGAGAAGCCAGTGCAGCACTTGTATGCGTTGAACCTTATTTAAGACATTGTTATTAGCATCTATTGTAATGTAGGTGCAAATTAAAATAGAAAGAAACAGAGTTCCTAGCCTCACACATTCTACTCAACAGCACAGTGAGTGATGGGCCAATGTGCTATATTGTAGGCTTGGGACAACTGCCTCATGATGGCCCGGTAACACATAGAGCTGCAGTATCATCGGATGATAGTTTGTCACTACACTGCCAGCGAAGTGACAGATCAGTTCTCAGAGCTGTGTGTGGATTGCCGGAAAGAAATGTTATGAACAGAACCAACACAACTATGGGCGAGGGACCTGCATTTTGATTCATGCAGTGTTTATAATTGTATGAACGAAGCTCCAGTTGCAGGGTGAAATTCCACTCTCTTGAAGACAGTTGGTTGTGCAGTAAAACTGATGGCACAGTTTGAGGGCAGTGGGCATGGGAAGTGTGTATCGTAGGCTGGCATGGCCCCAAACAGCCCGGCACAGCCCTCCCCATGCTCTGCCCCAGTCCCGCTCCTGCTTACCCTTGACCCCAGCCCAGGCAGGCTGCTCGTCTTCCAGTTGGGAAGCAGGCTGGGGCTAGTGTGCCTATGGCAGCCTGCGGCTGGGACTCGGGGTGGCTGGGGTCACACCGCCTTACGCTGGGGTGGGGGGGGGGGTGGCCTGCCCGTGCTGGGGGTGGCCCGGCTTTGGGTTCCGGCGGGGGAAGGGGATGGGAGAGGAGGGGCCTCTGGTGGGAGGGGCAGGCCCAGCTGGCCTCCCCAAGCTAGCGGTTCACCTATGGTAGTGGGTTTGCTCAGGGGTCTGTGAGGTCAGAATTTAGCCTGCAAATATTTCTATTACTGTTGAGGACAGAAATGAACCTCAAATTCCAGAGGGAATGTTTAGTGCTGGTAATTAGGAAGAAAACAGCTCTCTGTGTGAATGCAGAGCACAATGAGCACCTGGAAATGGACTGCACTTAATTTCCTCAGAGCCAGAGGGGGCTCAAAGAACACCTCCGACCCCAGTCTAAGCAGTTTAGGGGAAGAGCTGTGGAATCTGAACCTTTGATCTGAATTGTGAGACTCATTGCAGCTCTGCTGCACCCATCTAGAGCCCTGCTCGGCCTAAAGCCTGTGTGACTGATGTAAACAAGCCTGGGATTTCCTGCACGCTGTCACACAGGCAGACGGCGTAACTCCGGTGATGTGCTGCATCATGAACATGCAGGTCACCATCTTAGTGAACCTGCGGAGTGAGGTTAACCAAGCCGCTAAGGACTCCTCCACCTGTTGGGACTGGGTTTGTGTACTGTTTCTGTTACCAGGCAAACTGCTCCTTCAGGGCACCTGGTGTCAGTCCTGTGCTAACACTGCTGAGATAGCATTTTATTATATACGTTTAATAATCACAGTGTTGTTGTTTTTCAGACTGAATTAAACCCTGAGCAAAAAAAGGAGGCACTTCATCAAAATTAAAGAAAATCAGTTCCACTGTAAGTAATCTCTGTTTTGTTTTAATGATTTAAAGTGGGCATAAGAAGAATATATGTTCTGCCCTTCATAATGAAACAGCAGGACTTGGGTTTCTATTTGATTGGTTGCTTTAGCTCTTTTGCTGCAATATTTCTGGAAATATTTGCCAGGTAAGTGCACCAAGAATGTAACTAATTCAACATCACGTTAGCTTTTTTTAACTTATATTATTGAGTCCAGTTACAAAAGCATAATGACAGAAGCTGTGCTAAACTTGTGCTAATGCTCACATGGATCACTGGTTACATTATAAATCCCTCTTGGTCACAAATACTTCTCTTTGAAAGTCTGTGGCAGCACAGCTTCTGTCACTCAAACCCACGTGCAAGAACTAGTTATCAGGAATGTACAATACAGGAAGCAGAGAGCACTGTACTTACGACACCATATGCTTTATTCATAGCTTGTGTATTGCTTTTGTGTGGAAATATCTTACCATGTTTCACAGGAAAAAAAGAGACAAGATCCTCTTGCAGTATATTTTGTTATATATGGGGAAAGAACTCATTGACCTTCTGTGAACCTCATTCAGAAGTTAAGATTGTTTGTTATGATTCCTCAGTGGGAATACATATAGCAGAGGCAGAGTTTCCACTGGAAGAACTTCAGACTAAGCAGGATGGATTTTGCTCTAATTGAAACACACTCTAATGTATGAGAAAATAATTCCTTCTCTAGGGGTGTTCCTGAAAGCAGAGTTTTGTCACCTACAGCATTTTGAAGAAGAAGTTTCATCAGGGCTTTCGGTTTAAACTGAAAAAAAATTATAGCACAACACAGGTTGCAAGTTTTCAAGAATCACTATTTCGAAATGAACCTGGGGCCAAAAAAAACCCCTCCCAAAACAAACAAAAATAAAACAAAGCAAAAGTCCTCCAACACAGCAGAAAATGGTCTGGCTCCTTTAAAGGTCCTTTTAATGAAATTCCCATCCCGATCACAAGTCAGCTGTGAGTTATAGCCTATAGCACTCCTAATGCCGTGGGCCTCACCCCAAGTGAAGTAGCAAGCACCTGGTCTGTGTGTTGGAATACACACATAAGATGACATTCTCCCCTGTAATGGGGGCAAGCACTGGGCATAGGCACTACTCAAATCCTGCTTAAGCCCTGTTTTGAAGGCTTGGAGGAGTTTTTAATGGTTTATGGACCTTGTGACTGGCCCTCTGCACAGGGGTGAGTTCCAGCCACATGCAGGAATGTGGGATGAAAAAAATACATGAGACTGTTTTAAAGAGCATTTAGAAGTATTTTGTAAAAAATTCTGGGCGGAATTCTGGTCCCACTGAAGTCAGTGGGAATTTTGTTATTGACTTCAGTGAGGACAGAATATCACCCTTTGTGTTTGCCACTGCTAATGAAGCAGGTGATTTCTCTTCAAATATACCTGTCCTTGCTTCAAGTAAACCTGTCTAGGGAGATACAAAGTTCTAATGCAATCAGGCATTTTTCAGATACTGGAAAGGAATAAAAATAACAACCAAACCCCCTCGCTTTAATGTCTATGTTTCATATTTCCCCACAGACATTCAAAAGTAGCTAAGATGTAGGTGTCATCAGATCAAAATCTTCTTAAAGATCTGTTGATGTGGTAGTAATACAATGTTCTGCTTTGCAGTAGTGCTGGGAAATTGCAAAGGGAGGGAAGGGAAAGCGACCATGTACCACAGGAGAAAGCAGAGGGGTGAACAGAGAGTTTGGGATGAATATAAAAGACTGAGAGGAAAAGAAGGGCTGCTTTTCAAAGAAAGAGCTGGGAGAAAATTAATACAAAACATATTGAATAGTACAGCAAGATCAGGATAAAAAAGAAAATGGCATGAAGATGGACAGTATATGGTGGAGAATGGAAAGAGCTTGGGACAGCAGTTTGAAGAAAGGACTAATCAAGAAAATTAATCTGGCCTGATTCCCCTTTCTGCTGTGGCCCCTTTGCATTGCAGCCAAATTCTGGCCAGAAGTGGCCAGTGGAGAATTTCCCTTGTGTATGGGAATTCTCTGCTGGTATTAAATTGTCAAAGTCAGCATAGCCACCTCCTACACCAGCCACTTCCCTTTCTATCAGGATAAGGGCCATGTTGGCAGAAGAAGAGAACATGGGGACAACAGAACTGTACTGCATATCTTCTCTACTGGCATAATGTAGAGCAGCTTCTCAGATGCTCTAATTTATCTCAGAGCTAGGGAGAGGAGAGTCAGACAACCAAAACCATCTCCTAAGAGGCACCCCACACACTACTTTATCCTGTGCCAAGCAGAGTTCAGACACAGGGGAAAACCTTGCTCCCCACTGTTATGTTAATGACATTTGTTTAATTTATTCTTGCTCCTTTATTTATTGTACTTTCCCTGGAGAATTATAATTCTGGTGTGAGCGGATTGGTTTTAGAGATTTTTGTTCTGTTAACATTGCCAGCTCCTTTGGATACAGTCATTCAGTAACTGAAGAAAATGGTAAAAAGTATCTTGAATTTCTCCAGAATGCCCACACATGATGAATTGTCCATTGATTGTTTTTTTTTAAACTGTTAACTGCCATGCAAAGATCCCAGCAGAAACAGCTGGGCTCTACTTCTTCCTCAGAGGAGGCTAGAGATCGTGTTTGGGTTGACACAACGAATCATCTCAGAACCCCTCCCCCAAATCATAAAGGTGTCATTGTCCACAGAGTTGTGATCATAGAGGCCATAAGACAAAGCAACATGCAGACCTTTTTTTGGACTATCGCAAAGTGCTGTAGCTGGCAGTTTTTAATGCCTGTGTTTGAGCTTGTGGGGGGGAGAGAGAGAGCAAGAGAGCTCACAGCTTTCTTAAAAAGTCTCTGCTTAGATCCATTTCAGGCAGCCTAAAGTAGTAAGAAAAGACATGCCAGACCACTTCTGTCTTATCCTACTGGCATGCTGAGCAAAGAGCACTGATTTGAAACAAAAAGTAACTTTATCACTTCTTGTAGCAGTACCGTGTTCATGATGCAGAATGTTAACTAAAACAGAGAAATGATGCTGAAGTTGATTCACTTCACTGGAATCTGGGGACTTGGATCTGTCACATCCTACGTTCTCCTTTGCGCTCCCCTGATCCATCTGTGCATTGTAAATGTAAATTCGACTAGAAGCTGGTGGCTCAATCAATGTTCTATTCCACAGACTACTGCTGCATGAGGGCACCACAGAGGGGCAGCTGTGTCGAAATTATAATGCACTGGTGTAAATCTAGAAATGATCCCGGAGCAGGGTACTTCTTAAGATTGTGACAAGCATGAAAAGGACATGCAGTTAATCATCAGTGCTACCAAAATGATGAGCGTTCCACCTCAAGTTGACTGGTCCTAGCTGATGTTAGTCAGGCATTTGCTGGGAGTCAGGGCCATTTAAAAAGAAGATTTCAAAACTATAATGAATTGCTCCTTTTAGTAACAAACTTCTGAATAAAATAAGGCATCCTCTTTAGCTTGCTGCTGCAAGTCTGCAAAGAGTTCAGCAGATAGTGGAAGGGCATGAAGCTCCAGGAGAAACATGAGCACTGAGCAGAATCCACGTGTAGACAAAAGGAAGGAGGTCTCAGGTCCTTTGAGTGCGGGTTCACAAAGATCCTGTCTCCACTAGAAAGAAAGATGTTTTGATTTTGTTTAAGTGGGCGAGCTAATGCGTTGTAAGCGGTGTTTAAAAATGTTTGACCCTTTCCAGAACAAGCCAGTGCTAGGGTGCTGCCACATTTTTCAACTCCATTAATGAAAAATGGTGGCTGGGAGGTTTTTAAAATCACACCTTTGTTTTCTAGTTGAGACAGGGCCTCACTTACAGAGACAAAAGGATGGTCAGACACCACCATCAGCTCAGCAACATGTTCTCCCAGCCACTCAGGGAACTATTTACAGGGCGACACCTGCAAATCCCCCAGCCCCAGTCTTGCACCCCAGAAATGTATATATTACACCATTCAAGACCCTCTTGATCAGTGTAATCTCACAATATAGATTCTAAGTTCTAGCCTATCTGCCATGGAATGGCCCTAATTACCATTTGCATACTTTTCTAACATGGCCCTTTCTGGCCATGCGTCACACTTTGTATAGGATTCATTGCAGTTATATAACATTGGTAGCAACAATGATTGGCATAGTCATATTTTAATCAGATAATGTCACATAAGGAAAGATAGATTTTAAGGGATTATAAGTGATCCAGGAATAAAAAATCAGAAGTGGTTGCAACAGGAAATAAAATGATAAAAACACAATCTAATTCCTAAACTTTACCAAGATAAGTAAAATTTGAAGCAAGCACCTTTCTTACCACACCAGATGCTGCAGGCAGTTTACAGTTCTTAGTTTGCAGGCTGGATCTCCTTACAGCCTGGGACCATTCTTCTAGTTCAATGATGCTTCTTTGTCTTTCAAACGATCTTGCTCTGTGAGTAGAGGTGAGGGGAGGAGAGTTCATTTGTGTGCAGTGTTTTCTCCCTTTTTATACCCCAATTCCTCGTACTGGAAAAATTCTTGCTGTAGCATGGGGTTAGACAGTCTCATTGTCTTCCTGCCCTACAATCAGTCCTTCATATGAATTGCAAACTCTTGCTTGCACCTTCTATGTATGTGCATCTTGACATCCAAGGCCTTTGTTAACTGTCCTTTGTTACCTCTGAGGGGCTAGTCTGTGGGTGTTTCCCAGACTCACAATGTGTTTCAGTAGCAAACCTATAGAAAAATCTCATATCTCCATATACAATGTTGATGCACAAATTTTAACAGGATATCAATGTTCAGCAAATTATGACTTTCAAATGATACCTCACAAGGCATAGTATTATTTTGAGGTACAATGTGTCACAGCATTATACGTGCCAATTATTCCTGCTTAAGACACACAATCCCTGTTTCTCACAAGACACTGACCATCTTCCATTCCATCTTTCTGAGAAGCTCTCCTATTTCAGTAAAGGCTGAATATGTCTTCCCAAACATTCTCCTTAAAAGCTTTTGTTGTTGACTGGCATTGGTTAACAGAGTCTTATATCCAACTTCACTGTAAGTGGGTTGCCCTATATATCCAATTCACCTGATTTTCAGAGGTGCTGAGCTTCCAGTTTGAGTTATGGGTGCTCAGCACCTCTGAAAATCAGACTTTTTATTAAGGTGACTAAATTTAGGCACTCAGGTTTGAAAATTGCAGCCCACATATTCAGAATATGCTCTAGATAAGGATATTGCAGGTGGGAGGTTACTGTAACCTCTATGCATATGATGGGGGGGAAAGTGATATAATATCGTTAATGCAATTGACTCCAGTGACTGGAGAAAGTCTCAGAGATGCTCCAAAACAGCTGTGATATTCCTTAAAGTCCTTTAACATGCCGAAAGCTCACAAATCTAAGTTCCTCTTTGTCACGGCTATGTTCAAATACTCAATACACCCTCCTGTTTTACACTGGCTGAGTGTCACTCCAGTCTAAAGAACAGGGTTGCATCATTTCCTTCGGGAGTGGAGGCCCCGGGGTGGAGAGCGAGGGGACTTGTTGAGGGGGCCTACAGCGAGAGACAGTCATGCTAAGGCTCAGAGGGGTGCGGTTCCAGGAAGGGGGGGGGGCTTAACCCCCAAGAGAGAGTGGACCCCTGAGAAGAGCTGTCACACTGAAGGGGGTTCCCCCCATGGGCCACACAGGACCAAGAGTGGGCACGACCTGTGAGTCCGTGACTCTCTCGTATACTGACATGCACAGACATCCATTGCAGGGTGGTGGAATTCCAAAGAGTCTTTCTGGGAGTTGCCGTTCACTATTGCCACGGGCCCCCACACCTGGCAGACAGGTCCATGCACTTGGAAATCAATACATTGTGAATTACAGCTGGCTTATAAGAGGAATGGAGAGGCTGAGAGCAGTAGCAATAGCCCTTCAGCAACAGGGCAAGCTAATTATTGAGGTATGATTAATATGACTGATGTCTAGAAATAGGAAAAGACTGCAATTGTTGTTGCAACCTATTGTTTAAGTGCCTAGAGTCATGTCCCCACTATTGAATTTTAATTTCACTGTAGTTCTCAAAGATGATATATGAATGAGAGTTATGAGAACGTATACTGATCTGAGAATGTGGAATACCAGTTAAGGGTTCTCTTTTCAAATGGGGTCATGTAAACCAGACATCCCAAGCCCATGCTGGGTTGTTAAAATGGTAGGCCCATAAATCTAGCATTTATGCACACAGTGCCAATGTGACCAACCCCATATTTGAGATATGGGCACCCGACAGGAGCAGCACTAAAATAAGACTCTGCGTCGTTATCTATTAGAAAAAAATTATAAACTCAGAGTGTTTAGTTAAAGGGATACAGGTAATTTAAGAAAACCATATTCTATATGATTTTTTTTTATGCACTGCTATTACTAGTGACACCTAAGATTATTGCAACATTAAGAGACTTAGAAGGAGGGAGATTGTTCTCTGTTTTTCATTGTATTTACTTGGTGCATTTGATAACACTTTGTATTTCCTTAGTTCCATGGTATTCTTTGTATAGTCCATTAAAGTAAGTGGGAAAATGTGATTGTAAAACTATAAAAATTGGCGGGGGGTGGGGAGGGAGAAGTCAAGCAGTTGTAAGATCTGAAAAGATTTTTAACTCATTTTTTTAAAATACTGTGACGAGATTTCAAGTTGTTTGTATCCCTCTAGCTTCAACTGTTACATTGCCTGGGTTTGCATGTATTGAAGAGAGAGTAGATCCCTGAGTTTTCACAGAAGTAATATTTAGGTTTGCATTGTCACTAAAAATGTTAAAAATGGTAAGAATTAGTTGAACTATTATGAATTTTCTTTTGTATAGAATGTTTATTATTCTCTATAAAATATAACATTATTTAACTGGTGAAATATGAATGCTGCAGTAATTTGTGTGTTTGTGTCTTGGTTGATGTAATTACAGAAATGTGGAGAATACTTTTTCGAGGCCTTTGAACTCAAAAGTGGAAGAGCAGGAAGACACGGGGAACACACGCCATTCAGTGTTATTTTCCTTGCAAAGGAAAACGATGATTATGAGATGAGCACTAAAGTCTCAAGTTTTCAAAGGTTTGCATAACAAACAAGAGATACATTGTGGGTTGCTTCTTGACTTTGAAGGCTTGCCACTGTCAACTGAAATAAAATGGCAAGATTTAAAGCCTTAACCAAGTTCACAAGGAAAACATTTGGACTAAAAGTTTTGGAAAGTTTTCTCTCTTTGAAGTAGTTTGTCATGCGTTACCAATGTGAACTTTATTGACCCTGAAACATTTTTTTGAATCAAATAGCAACTAGTGATACATTAGGAAAATCTTGTATCAACAACCATCTCTTGGTAGCTACGGCTTCATAGCAAATGTAGGCAAAGCAGGGAATCTACAGAGGAGACCTTTCTTATTCATAAATGACGCCTGCCAAAACCTGCCCAAAATAGCATTCAAAGCCCCTTTTAAGGTCATGGATCCTGAACAAAGCCAGAAAAGCACAAAAAAGGTGGAGGAATGTCCCAGAAAGAGGCTTACTAAAGGAGAGGCTTTCCAATCCAGTATTTCATCTGCCTCTGCGTATCAGGGCAGCTCTGCTTCTTCGCAAGCAACCCCTCTTCGTGATATCAGATCGCAACAGCACTTTTCTGGCTCCTTGCCAATTCCCAGAGAGGAATCTCAGGAGAAAACTGGACATCAGAAGCAACCCAAGCATTCCTCTTTTGAGCCCTCTCCCCACGTTTCGCAGCTTCAGCAGCATCCACTATCACCAGCATTTATGTCTCCTGGAAAACCAGAGCAGATCCTTGAAGGGCCCACATGGCAGCTAGTCGATCCAGTAAGACCGGGTCCTTCCAGCTCCTTTTCATCACCGGGGCTTCATTCTCATCACAGCCAGCTCATACCTTCCCATTCACCAATCCTTCCTGGAGAGGACATGCCATCCGTTCAAAAAGTCTACATCCCTCGACCTTCCCAAGTCTCCTTAAAACAAACTGAGGAAGTGCACAAGAAGGAGAAGAAACCTCAGAAGCCGGGCAAATACATTTGTCAGTACTGCAGTAGGCCGTGTGCAAAGCCAAGCGTGCTCCAGAAACACATCAGATCACACACAGGTGAGAGGCCATACCCTTGTATTCCATGTGGCTTTTCTTTTAAGACCAAAAGCAATTTGTATAAACATAGGAAGTCTCATGCGCATAGAATAAAAGCAGGGCTGGCCTCAGGAATTGGAGCAGAGATGTATCCTTCCAGTCTGGAAATGGAGAGGATCGGTGGGGAGGAATTTGAAGAACCTACTGAGGGAGAAAGCACAGATTCAGAAGAGGAGACAGGTGCAATGTCAGGTCATTCAGTAGAACTATCACCCAGGCGAAAGCACACCCTAATGTCTAGTAGTTTGCATAGTCTAGGAAGCCAAGGTTCCAGCCACGACCGGTGTTCATTATCCCATTCCAGCATGTCTCAGTCTCTTGAGGACAACACGCAGTTTGTGGAGCCCTCATCTGATCATGCTTTGAGCCACAAATCAGAAGATACCCACAGTATAAAACAGAAGCTTGCACTCCGATTAAGTGAGAGGAAGAAGGTGACAGATGAGCAGGCGTTCCTTAGCCCTGGCAGTAAAGGAAGTACAGAGTCAGGCTACTTCTCGCGATCAGAAAGTGCAGAACAACCAATCAGCCCAACAAATACAAATGCAAAATCTTATGCAGAAATTATTTTTGGGAAATGTGGGAGAATTGGGCAAAGGACAGCAATGTTAGCTGCTTCCACAACCCAGGGGTTTCCGCACGTGTCCACTGAAGATAAACCTAGCATGGTACCATTGTCTGTGCCTAGAACACAGGTTATTGAACACATCACTAAGCTAATTACAATTAACGAAGCTGTTGTAGATACCAGTGAAATAGATAGCGTGAAGCCTAGAAGAAGTTCTTTATCAAGACGTAGCAGCATTGAATCTCCAAAGTCTGGTGTATATAGAGAACCATTTCAGTTTGACAGCAAGTCTGGTTCCGGTACCCAGTTGAATACATCAAAATCATTGGCATCCCATGGTGAAAAAATTAAGCCTGAACAATCATTGTTATCACTTCAGCAATCCCACAGTGCCACAGAGACAGTGCCTCTCCTAAGAAGCCACTCAATGCCTTCTGCTGCCTGCACTATAAGCTCCCCTCAGACCTTTAGAGGGAGTTATTCATTTGATGACCACATCATGGAATCTGATGTCGTAAGTCGCAGTCAAGTGTTTTCTTCACATCCTCGAATGCTAAAACGACAACCAGCTATTGAGCTACCTTTGGGAATGGAATATGGTTCGGAGGAGGTTAGCTCAGTAAGCAAAGAAACTGTTTCCAAACCTGCCGAAGAACAAGAAATCAAGGAAAGTGATCTGACCAGAAAGTCGAGGAAGGGTCCAAAAGTTAAAGGGTTCATTTATGAGTGTAATATCTGTGGTGCTCGATACAAGAAAAGGGATAATTATGAAGCGCATAAGAAATATTACTGTTCAGAACTTCAGCTCTCAAAGCCTCGTTCTTCCCGCTCCCATACCTCTTCAGAAGCTGAGAAAAGTCTTGTGGATGCTGACACATGGCCGCAGATGATGCATTACAAGCTGGGGACCAGTTTAGAGCTTACGCCACTCAGAAAAAGACGGAAAGAAAAGAGCCTTGGGGACGATGAGGACCCGCCAGCTTTTGAGTTGCCTGAAACTCCCTCATCCAGCATGAGGCCAGTAAGTCAGTTTGCTAACCCAGCACTATCAGATGTTGCTTTGAACTTACCCTGTGAGTCCATTAAGTCACCAGCTGATACAGGTAAAGCCATGCCGCTCACCGAAATCAGTGCTGGCTTTCACTCCAGAACTGCAAAGCCAGCTTCTAGTACAGAAAGCAAAGAGAGAAGAAAAACTTCAAAAGAGATCTCTGTCATCCAGCATACAAGTTCCTTCGAGAAATCTGACTCTCTAGAGCAGCTGAGTGGCTTGGAAGCAGAAGAAAAACCTTTAACCCAGTACTCATGTCAGCCAGCAATGCAGCACACTAGGCCATCTCATTCCCTGCAGCCAAAGCTGGTACGCCAACCCAACATCCAGGTCCCTGAGATTCTTGTCACTGAAGAGCCTGATAGACCTGAAACCGAGCCTGAACCACCTCCTAAAGAGCCAGGAAAAACTGAGGAATTTCAGTGGCCTCAGAGAAGTCAAACTCTCTCCCAGCTTCCTGCCGAGAAACTCCCACCAAAAAAGAAAAGGCTGAGGCTGGCAGAAATGGCTCAGTCTTCTGGAGAGTCCAGTTTTGAGTCTGTCTGCCTGACGAGAAGTCCAAGTCAGGAAAGTAGTATATCCCATGGCTCCAGCCATTCCATTTCATTTGATCGTGAAGAATACAGTAAATCTGAGGCTCTCAGCCAGCCCTCCGAATCCCATACTAAACCCCTTGGCATTGGCTCACATATGTTAATGGTACCAAGTCACCATCATCATTCCAGGGAAATGCGAAGATCTGCTTCTGAGCAGACTCCTAATGTGTCTCACTCTTCTCAGATGTCAGAGCCTCGTAGTAAATCATTTGACTATGGAAGCTTATCGTCCTCTTCGCCTTCAACGCCTGGCCCTTTGGGTTCCTCAGCTCCACAGGAGAGGAGGAAGTGTTTTCTGGTTAGGCAAGCATCTCTCACCAGGCATCCAGAGCATGAGGCAGACTCAGCCCCAAAAGGAAGGCAAGAGACAGAAGAACCTTTGCCTTCTTCAAGTAAATCTCCTGCCACCAGTTTGTCCCATCAGCCTACATCTTCGTCGTCCTCATCCTCACATGGTGATAAGAGTCATCCGAAAGATAGCCCTCAGCCAGTGTACAGCCAGCCATACTCTGAAGCTCTGCAGGTGTTTCATCATCCGATGCCGCAACTAGCACTGCATGACAAACAGCGTATGTCCCCACAAGTATCTCTCTTCCCTTTCCAGCACCTTCTGCCACAGCCGGGACAGTCTGCAGAGCTTTTCTCCACTCATACTATGTCTGACCTCCTCTCTGCTCAATTTCCTATGCCACAGATTCCTCCGTCTATATTTCAGGCTCCGCCACTTCCTCTCCAACCGACTCTTCTCCACCCAGGCCAGCTTCACGTTGTCCCTCCGTTAATGTCACATCCAGCGGAAGTACCATTCAGACAACATTCTTCATTCTTACCTGTCCATTACCCAGGCTCCTCACCACTCCCTTCTGCATTTTTTCTACCTCTACAGTCTCCGTTTGCTCTCCAGTTGCCAGGTGAGGTTGGTGGCCATTTACCGCAGATCAAATCCAGTGTCTCTCCACCAGCAGGGGCCTCCAGCCTTTCTCCATGCACAGAGTACAGCTCGGACAGCAGGTTACATCCTTTGACCTGCACAGCAAGCCCTTCAGCCTCAGTGTCCACCTCTCAGCTGATGGTTCCTACCTGTTTAGATCCTATGGTATCACTTGTAGTCCCCGTTCGCATTCAGACTAACATGCCAACCTACGGGAGCGCAATGTATACTACTCTTTCTCAAATCCTAGTCACTCAGTCCCAGTGTAGTCCATCTTCTATTGTCCTTCCAAAGTTTGATGATCGCCAACCCAAGGGTACCCTGGTGTGCAGCTCTGATGTTCATGGAATAGGCTTCGATTTGGCACAGATGATCACAGAGGAACAAAGAAGTATCTTCCAGACTCCATATCTGAGGGTGCCATTGCCATTACCAGAAAGGAAGGGCTATATGCCACTCACCTCCCCATCAGAAAGTGTCCTGGGATTGGAAGGGGGCTCATCAACAGTTGGTGGAAGCAAGCGGATGCTCTCTCCAGCTGGTAGCTTGGAGTTGACAATGGAAACACAGCAGCAGAAAAGAGTGAAAGAGGAGGAAGTCTCTGAAGTGGAAGAAAAGTTGGAAGTGGTGAAGCCGTCCAGTGCAACAGAGGAGGGGAAAAAGCAGGATAGATCTCACTTTCCGGCAGAGACCCAAGGCCGGCTTGAGGTTGAAACTCCACCTAGTTTCTCCTCTAAGCAGTCCGAGCCAAAGGAAATCCCAAGTATTATGCCACCAACCTTGCCACATTCAGGTGCTTCGAGCTTTGAGGCACTGGAGGAATACACACCCCAGGCTGGCCAGCAGTTCCGAAGCAAGACGCCTTTGCCAACGGTAAAGAAGGAAGACTCCAAAGAGCTGGGAGAACACCCCCTACCAAATCCTCCAAGCCCAGTCCCTCGTTCCGATGTCACTGAAAGTGCAATGAAGTCTCGAGAAGGTACCGATCAGAAGAAGGTACTTCAGTTCCCCAGTCTCCACACAACTACTAATGTCAGTTGGTGCTATTTAAACTACATAAAGCCAAATCACATCCAGCAAGTCGACCGAAGGTCCTCAGTGTATGGCAGCTGGTGCGTTAGCTTGTATAATCCCAACCTCCCAGGCATATCCACTAAAGCAGCCCTCTCACTCCTGAGATCCAAGCAGAAGGTGGGCAAAGAAATCTACACCATGGCGACAGCTCCACGTCCAGAGACAGGCAGGCTTGTACCATCCAGCTCCAGGAAGCCAAAAATGACTGAGGTAAGAAAAGTGGAGGCTTTTCTCCTATCTGTGTGTGTGGGGAGGGAGTCAGAAATGGAGGGAGGGGAGGTGTTAATTTAGTAGGGGCTCCTTGTGTATCCTCCTCACCCTGGTGAGCACTTACCCTCAGTGGGACAGCAGGAGCGCATAAGAACGCAAAGCACACTCTTGGCCAAAAGACATTGGCAAAGCTGCTTTACGGCAGGATATTCTATAGTTCAGTGTCTGCTTGTCTGGCAACCAGGAGAACCGTACGTGATCACCTCCTTACTTTGAACTACCAGTACTGAGCACAAAAGATGACACATTTGCCTTGATGGCTTGAGATTTCGATTTTTTAAAAAAAAAATGATGAAAGTTCTCATAACTTTTTTTTATTTTGTGCAATGTTAATTTAAAAAACCCTAGTATATAGGAAGGGATGATTCCATCTGTAAATCTACCTACCTATCCCACAGTCATCACCATGGTATCTGAACATTCAGATGTACTCAGGTCCAGATTTACAAAGATATTTAGGAACCTAAAGATGCAGATAGGCACGTTATAGGATTTACTAAAGCACCTAAGTATCAATGGGAGTTAGGCACTTAGTGCCTAATGCCACTACCTGGGGCCTAAATACCTGTGTAAAATTGACCTTAAGCCCCGAAAAGGGTTAAAAGAAGTAAGACATACCTGTTTTATATTCTTGACCAACCATGCCACAGTCATGCAATCTGCTTCACACAGGCAGAGCAACACGACTGTGCAGAGCTCCACTAAAGTCACTGGGCTGCCACGTGGGCCTATGGATCTGGGAGAAGCTACTGGTACTTTCCCCCTCATTTTGGTGGCGAGGAGGGTAGGGAGGATTCCAGAGCATAGCACATTCTATTTTCAGTTAATACCGAATTATACAAATCCCTAATCCAGGTCATGATTATTCAGATCAACAAACAGAATTGCTCTGAAATTTTTGCAATTTGATACTTATTTCAACCCAACTTGTATTGCCGGATAGTTCATTTCATTTCTGAATGGCGAAATGAACCCTGAAGATTGAATTTATTGTAATGTCAGCTGCAATTGCTGCTTATAAATATGTCTTAAAATACACACCAGAGTTACCATATCTCTCTTCAGCAGTTCCATCAATCTCCTGCAGAAACCCCCAAGACATGATTTCAAGGAACCAGGAGACACATACAATGTGTGTTGTAATAACAATAACAAATACTTTACCCTTATGCTGCATCTTTCGTCCCAGAGAGTCTCAAGGTATATTACTATGGGCCTCATTCTGAGAAATGCTGAACCACCTGCCCTCCAATTGACTTTGACATGGGCTGTGGGTTCTCACATGTACACAGAGTAGTGCTTTTAGGCTGTGCTGAGAAAGATGACCTAAACATCAGGTTTAAAATATCTGGTTTCCCTGTAATCATAGCTTAAAATCTAGACGGGGTGACACAACTCAAAATCCTCAAGACAGAAGTATTTCATTACTTGCAGTTTCCCCCAAATGGATTAAAGATCTTTTTGCCAAAACCTTAAAAAGAAAGCCCCGGTGGATATTAAAATGGTCATGATGCATTTTGCAAGAGTAGGGGATTTGCCATGGTGTATCTACAAAATTTACCTCCCTGCACTGTTGTGCTCTGTCTTATATCTGTGTCCCATTGCAAGCCCGCTACCATTTACTGGTGGTCTAGGCATATATTTGTAAAATGTTTCATGATGAAAGGTGCTGCATATGTATAAAATATGTTTTTAAGTTTACTGTATTCAGCTGGGACATACTAAATTGGGATCGCTGCTTTATTGATAGATTTCAGAGTAGCCGCCGTGTTAGTCTGTATTCACAAAAAGAACGGCAGTACTTGTGGCGCCTTAGAGACTAACAAATTTATTTGAGCATAAGTTTTCGTGGGCTACAGCCCATTTCATAGAATGAAACGTACAGTAGGAAGATATATATACACACAGAGTATGTTTTAAACATAATGATTTCCAGTCATGCTAGATGGCATGTCACTGTGTGACTGTCTTTATGCTTGGGTCTAGGACAGAGCAAAAGGCCCCCTGCTTAGCAGTGAGAAAAAGAGAAACCTTCACTTTTAGAACCTCCCTGGGGGAGAGAGAGAAGCAGTTTTTGTTGTCATTATATTTGGGGGGGGGGAGTGCTGAGCCCTTGGCTAGCTTTGTTCTTCTTGAAAGGAAGTCACCCAAGAGCTTTCAGTAACCATCGGTTCATACAAAGTTTAGAGGTCTCCTGGTTTCTATTCCTGACTGCCACCGACTCACTGAGTGACCCCGGTCAAGACACTTCACCTGTCTATGCCTCAGTTTTCAGATTTGTAAAATGAAGATAACTTTATAGACCCACTTTCCAAGAGGAATGTAATTCTTAAATATTTGTTAATAATTATTGTTTTTAAAAATAAAATGTGTAAATTGTTGTTAATTTACATGGTACTTTAACTCATTCCGCACCCTTAAAAGTTCTCTTTAAAAAAGACATATCAGACAGATGACAAGATCCAGAATTTGAGAGCATATTTGAAAATGTAAGTCCTACTTACTAGGTACAATCATCGTAGTCAGCACCATGTGTGGTAGGTTGCTTTCTCTATCTGAGGGAACCCAGTGTACGTGGTCTGTGTGTTTGTTAGAGCCATTTGAAATGTAATAAATGATTGTTTTGCTCTTTTGGGGAGGTAGGTTCATTTGCCTTCACTCCTTTCCAATGAAGGTCGAAAAGATTTAACTAGAACTGAGAAAGAAGAGGATAAAAGAGGCAAATCAGAAGAAGAGGCTCCCGTATCCAAAAGAGGGGAGCCAGCCAGGATCAAGATCTTTGAAGGAGGGTAAGTATCTCATTTTGTTCTCAGACTTTTATTACAGCCTGTTGCATAAGAGCTCTCAGTAAAAACAAAGTCAAGGCAGTAAAGGTGTCTGGTGGATATCAGCAGGGGATGGCCAGGTATAGATCAACATGAACAGTTCCCTTTTACTTTTCTACAACCGCCTTAAATCAAACACCCTTGAGATTTATATATAATTCAGGCTGGATTCAGTTTCTTTTCTGAGTTGGTCTTCAAGTTAGCAAACACTTCCTTAGCACTACTCTGCAGGTGGTTCCATTGAGACCGCTGAAGAGTGCAGATATTCCCTGCAGCTGTCTTTGTTGTTTATTGGATTGCAATGTGGATGACACCACATTTCCTAGTTCTTTTCAGAGTCTTCAGATCAAAATAAAGTTCTCATTAGTTGTTTTATCTGCATGATGAAGGAATTGGAATGATCTTTTCTGATGCTGGGGTTTTTTTGCTAGGGAGTTGAAAGGATACATTGCATAGGCTTAGCAAACTGGTTAATTGACTGGTCAAATAATGTCAGATGACCACTTATTTATTATTTGGCCATCATGAAATACTGTCAGATATTCCAAGAATGTCCTGATATAGGCAGCTGCCTACCTTTTGGATGGTGACATTCTTTAATTTTCTTAGAACTTCATTGTTTTGCATTTTTCTGAGTTAAAGTACCTTGGTTAAGTAACTTATTTATTTATAACTAGACATAAGAATCTAATGCTAAGCCTACTGGAGACCATAATGTCTTGCTCTTTTTTGTTACTGTTGTTACTCTACTAATAAATTAATGCTTTAAAATATTTCACCATTTTTTACATTATTTCACAATATTTGACTGGCCAATTGACCGATTGTTTTTACTCAGGTCAAATGCCCAACAGTAGGATTGCTTTCTATATGCTTGTTTGAGCTCCATCCCAGCTCTCTGATTTAGCTACCAAAATAGTTCCAACCAAAAGCTCTAAATTTGCTCTATAATCTGTTCTTACTTCGTGGTAATTCATCACACTCTCTTGCGCTCGCTTAATATTTCTGATTATCTTTTGAAAAATAAAAATCAGTTAACAAGTAGTACATCAATGGGATACAATTAAGAATCCTATGTTCTATGTATTGCAAAGGCGGCCAAAAAAATTTCAGAAGCTTTTAGCAAGATAGATCAGTCTTGCTGGGAGATGGTGAGTCCTCTTGGTTTTGTCTGGTTGGAAAAGACTTTGTTGTGTCAGGGGTGTGGTTTTCTCTCTTCTATTACCTGTGTTAATTTGCTTTTCTCTTCAAATGTTGAATTAGCATGCGATCAAAATATGTAAACCAAAAGACGGTTTAATGAAAGTCTGCCGTTAGGTTCAGTCTAAACAATCCCTCTCTAGCTTAGATGTATGCCCTCAAATTTACAAGTCAACTCAGCTTGCATCGATGTAGGCAATGGCATTGAGAGGTAGATCCATTCAGGGAAGTATAGAAGAGCAAACAGATAATAACATCTTGTCTTGAACTCTGTGGTTAGCAACTCAGTGTTTATTAATTAGCACTCTTCTAGGCTGACCAAACAGTAAATGTGAAAAATCAGGATGCGAGTGAAGGATAATAGGATCCTATATAAGAAAAAGACCCAAAATCAGAACTGTCCCTATAAAATCGGGACATCTGGTCACACTACACTCTTCAGAATAAATGAGTTCCCAGACTTAGGAGGCAGGCTAGGAAATGGGAGCAAAGACACACATGGAAGACATTGTGCAAATACTCTTGTTTAGGCATTTTGGTGTTACTTCAGTGTAGCAAATGAATTTCGCATGGACAAATGATCCTTGAATTGTATTGTCTTTAAACACATGAAGCACCTCCATACTGGTTCCTCTTGGAACTGGCAATCTCAGAGAGAAACTCATATTCTGGGAGTTAGATACCTTGTCATCTGCGATCAGGCAGGAAGACAATCTGATGCGGCTGAAATTCATCCTACTTTACACAAATTAGCACAGGAGTGTCTCTCCCAGAGTGACCAATTTTAAGAGAATTCTGTTAAAACACTAGGGAAATGAACAACTCAGGTGTACAACTCAGGGCTTAACTGAAAGACCAGTGTTCCCCAATACTGAGCAAAATTCTGTCTCTTAACTACATTGTTTTAAACTTTACACCCTTTAAAAAACCAAACAAAGTAACTCTTTTAAACGTGCTCTGTGTAACAAAACATCAATGAATGTATTACTCGTCCTGAAATAACCTTACCTTTTATTTCAAAACAGCAGTAGAATTGACCCAAAAAAGCCACATGTCTGTATATAGAAGAGAAGATGACAGCTACTTACTGCCAAGCATAATCACTGATGCAGCACATCGGAAATGGGTGCTAAAATATTACCTCCAAATTACAGAGTAAAGGCTCCACTCGGAGCTCTGATTGTCAGCACAGGGAGGGTGGTTCACCAGAGACACGATGGGAGCACTCAGTGGTCAATGTCTTATCATATCAATGCAGCTGTTGATAATGAACCATCTAGCCGCTAACACACTTTACATTCTTGCTTGGCAAAGTGACTCTTCTCAGGACACTTTCTACCAGTGAAGTGGCCAGTAGTGACTCCACTCTTTATAAGTGCTTTCACACTCAGCCTGCTGGGATTATTTTTCAGAATGCGGTTACCCACCCCTCAAAGAAGTTATCTCATAGGGACAATCCCCTCTTTCCCTTATTTTCCCCTTCATCCCTTTGCCTCACCCTGGTCCTATAGTATTGGCCACACCCATCCTACCAACCAACTATGATTGGTCTCAGATTTGCCGGGAGCCTTTTAATGCTTCTTGTGGGTCAGCCAGAGAGCATCACTGCAAAGCAATTCAAGATGCTACTCCTGCAAAAGCTGAGCTTGCTGCATCTCTCTCGCTCCAGCTCCCTCTTTCTCTCTCTCCTGCTCTTTCTTTCTTCACACTCCTCTCTCATTCTCACTGCTGCTGTCAGCACTCGCCTCCCACCGTACTGCTGTTACTCTTTGGCTTCAGCATTCAACTTCTCCCGACGATGACGTCATTTACAATGCTGCCGATACCAGCTCTGCTGCCTCCCAGCTGCTGTCCTGCCTGCTAACTAGAATCTTATTGCTCGGCTAGTGAACAGGGGAATAGGAGCTATACCTCAAGATTCCCATTCACCCATTAGCCAGTCTTAAAGAACAAGAGTGATGAACTAAAAAAACCTTATAGTGAATCTGTGCGAGTCTCCAGACCCCACGTCCGACAATCTGACCTGCCCCAGTGTCACTCATTATAAACCTGTAGTTTTGAGGCCATAGTTTAAAATGTCTCTCTGGCAGTTCTGAGAGGCTAATGGCTAGTTTTGTTGCATTTTACCCCCAGGGAACTTTTTACCAGAGATGGTCCCAAACTGGAGCTCCAGATCCAAATGCTCTGGAACTACAGAGAAGTTCTGGTTCAGAACCCAATTGTTGTTGATGCTGAACATTGCCCTGAAGGTTTCATTCATGACTGTTTTCAAAACCCAGAGTTAAGGGAGAGATATGTTCCCCTTACACAGGACCACGGTAGCCTGGTGGTGACCAAAAAGTGGCTTGTGTGAAATGTTTTGTGTCTCGGGCCCATCCCCTAATGAGTAGCTCTTCATATCACCATGAAGCCACTAATTGTACCTCTGCTGGCTGACTCCGCAGACAAGATAAGAACTAAGTGAGCCACAGAGTCTGGGCTATGGCAGTGATTTTTAAATGAACCTAAGGGAGCAAAGCGCCCAACTTCCTTTGAATTTTACTGGGATTTAGGCATCTAACTCCCTTAGGCTCCTTTGACATCCCAGCCTATGCTTCTCACCAGGTCAGGGTTCAGGTCGACTTGGGAGTCGGAGCAAAATGTGTCTGGTTCTGTCTGTACTTTACCTGGAGTTGAACAAAGGACTTGTCCCCAGAGCTGTCAATCAGAACTTTCAAACCAGAACTAATTCCACTTTGGAGAACAAACTCCAAAACCGAAACCCATTTGGCCAGTAGTTTTAGCTGATGGATTTCGCTCGTAATGCTGAATAAGAATTTATATACTGCTATGAATCTGCAATTACACCAAACTTTCACCCAACACGCACAAACCTCTCCGATAAAGGGCCTTACTGTAAAAAAAAAAACCTGGTGCCATTTGTTTTCCTGAGGTCAGAGACTGTCACTATGTGTATTTAGCTTTCTTAATACAGTGTCTCTTGAATAGGCATTGCATGAAAATTTGGGAGGAGGGATAGCTCAGTGGTTTGAGCGTTGGCCTGCTAAACCCAGGCTTGTGAGTTCAATTCTTGAGGGGGCCGTTTAGAGACATACGGCAAAAAGCTGTTGAATAATTTAAGTGGGGATTGGTCCTGCTTTGAGCAGGGGGTTGGACTAGAGGATCTCCTGAGGGCCCTTCCAACCCTGATATTCTATGATTCTGTAAAAAAGCTATGCCACAGCTGATACTTCTTGCAGAGATAATAAAAACACCCACCTGGTGTTTGACTGAGGAACATTGAAGTGTTTTTGAACAATGACAATGATCTTTAAAGGTCAAGTGGACCAATGCTAGTTTGGGAGTCAGTGATTCTGTATCATCTTCATCAATACAATTCAGTATTTCAGAGGTGAAATCAATTGAAGATTGATATTTACTAGGTTTAAAAGACAGGAGTCTGTCATGGTAGGAGAAACCTGGCCTGCTTACTATGCATTAGTGTTTCCAAGGTGAAATCTAATATTATGGGGAGCAGTTCTAGTCAATACGCTCTACTGTTTTATGGTCAACCCCTCTGCGCTTTCACAGAACTTCATGAATTTGTTCATTGCACTGGTTGGTTGCAGTGGGGAAGGTAATGCTAAGATCTAAGTAGGTTAGTCACTGATAGCTTTCACTTATGCTTCTACAAGACTATTACGTACAATTGGTACTTCATTAAAGGGGAAGGCAGAGGTGCATTCTCCAGAAAGCAGACAAAAATAGGCTGGCTTGTCTGTTGTTAATGGTAAAAATTTACTGTTCTTTGTAGGAGGATATGTTTGTTACGATCATGGGCTGAATTCTCCTCTCATTCACGCCTCTTTTAAAACAATAAAACTCTACTGTAGTTACTCCAGAGTTACACAGCATGTGTGTAAGTTTGACCAGCTTCTAGTCTCATTTACTCTGGTGTTACACCAGTGTAATTTCATTGACGTCAGATAAATTGCTTCTCATTTACACTGGTGTGAGTGAAAGAAGAATCATTCTCATCACAGTTCATTTTTGCACATCTTTGGTTGTAAGGGCAATGTTGTCTGGGTTCGTTTTGCATTAGAGACTTGTTGTGGTTGGTCTGGTGGGAGTCAGAGCAGCATTCAGGTCCTTGCTAGGATCATTCTTCTTGTTGTTCTAATTCCTTCATCCAGCCTCCTTAGTAGAACTTCCCTACTGATGGCTGTAGTGTCATCAACCCTAAAGTCCTTTGAATCAAGGTTATGATTTCAATCTAAAAGCACCATCCCACCCAGCACTCCCTTGACTAAACTAAATATCTAATTGAAAGAATTCAAAACCCACTGCCTTGTCTTTCTAGCACAGTACAAATAATCAGAGGACTGGATGAGGTTCAAACTCCCCAGAAAGTCCCAGGGTTGAACTGTAAGGTACTCTGCCCCTGTAGTGCTGTTTTACAGACCTCATGCTGCAAGCTTGTAGAGGGGATTGTAACTGACCTGGTTCACACCTCTGCCTAACCTGGCCTGCTTGGTCAGAGAAAGTTTCCTTTCGGTCTAGAGCAATGGTTCTCAAACTTTTTTTGCACGGACCACTTGAAAATTGCTGAGGGTCTCAATGGATCATTTAATGATCTTTCCAAATGTTGTTTGGACTGTTAGCTAACTCTTGTAAAGCGCTTTGGATAAAAGCACTAAAAAACCAACTTAATAATTAATGAGGTTTTTTTGTTTTACAAATAAAAGCGCACAACCCATATGTTAATATCAGACCTTTCTAATGCGATGGACATGACCTCTCTCTCTCCCCACGGCAGCCCCCGAGCTGAGGCTGGGAAGGAGGAGGGGTCTCTTTCCAGCAGCTGCAGCCCTGGAGCTGGGAAAAGTTGCCTCTTTCTCTGGCTGCCGCAGCCCTGCACGTTCCAAATTCCCCCACCCCCTCTTCCCACCCCACTTCCCTCTCCCACCTACCACAAGGTCACCACCTCACCTTACATGTGCATCTCCTCCAGGATCCAGGCACCTTATTAGTGGAGCCATGCCTGTTTAGGTGGCTGGCCCTTCATTCTCTCATGTGCAGCCGCCCAGGTGCACACCTTAGAGGGAACTATCCATGGACCTGAATGGAGTTCGCGGACCAAGTGTGGTCCATGGACTACAGTTTGAGAGCCTCTGGTCTAGGGAGAATGTAGAAGCCTTAGGGCTGTTTTCTCAGACTTCAACGTCACTACTAATTAATGGATATATTTTAAAAAAATCTTTTTTGGAGCACGTTAGCTGCTTCCAACAGCTTTTTCCCCTGTGGTTTCTCACCTTGGAGGACAAACTGGAATCTGTGGTTGGCTTCTCCTTGATGATCTCATCCCCTTTCTGTGACAGGCTGCGGAAGCTGCAGTTCCACACACTGGCTGACACACCTCATGGAAAATCCCTGGCACAACAATGCCAGTGTTTCACTACCCCAGAGAAACTCTCTTCTTTAAACAAGCAAAGTTTCTCAGTATGCAACTCCAAATGGAACCCGATTCTCTAGGTTTCTTTTGCTACTTCGGTGAGCTCAAGGAATTCACCAATTTTATTTTTAAAGTAATTTCTCCCAGAGACGTTGGCTTGAGCACATAATAAGCCAGGTATCAGCTAAGTAGGACTCTGACATGGCTGATGTCAGCATAACACACAGAAATGCTATTGTGGTGTGGGGGAATTAATATCTGCATGAGAGAGAATGTTGCTAATTATCATTCCTTCCTCTGCAAACCTGCTCAGTCTCTCATAAACATCACTTCTCAGCACAGCTTTGTGCTGAGGTATTGTATCTCTCTGAAGCACTTATAGTGTTAAATGTTCATGCGTTTGTCATGCGTACACTCTTTAAAATGACAGCTTGAGGAATTTCTATTGTAATATTTTGCTTTTCAAATATTAAATGAAGTGGCTTCCCTAGTGTTCACCAATGTGAGACACTTCACCAGAGAAGGGAGCAGTTCCTGTGATCAGAGAGCTCAACAGAACATCTCTGAAGCTTTCCGGTTAGGCGCTGTCCAGCCAAAATGATCAGTGTCATTAATTTGGGGTGTCTCCAGTTGTTGAGTGCTGGACCCCTGACTTTCAGAGATGCAGAACTGCACAGCTCTTGGAACCGTGGAAACACGGCACTTGTGAAAATCAGGCCCTGGGTGTTTCAGGTTGGCACTTGAGACACCCAGATGCACAGATATTAATCCTGCTTCTTTTAAGACAGTTTTTAAAAAGAGAAGTTTGTGCTGTTCTTGCCACTTAAGAAGAGAAAAGAAAAGAAAAAAATGTGGTGGGGCAGGGTTTGATCCAAGTCTCTGAAATCTGGACATTTCTGTCTATTGAGTGCTTGGAGCTGGAATGAAATCTGCATTTTCCTTGCATTAGTGACATTTCCAGTCATTCTGTGAGTGGATGCCATTATAAACAGCTGGGAGTTTACACTGTTTTTCAGTAGGCTTCTTAGCATCAAAGCAAGTGGATGCCCAAGTACACAGATGTGTGCATGCATACACACATACACAGAAGTGACATTCAAGACTTGAGTGCTGTAATGCTTGACACTTTCTCCACCTTCTCCTCCCAGCTATGAGACTGAATAATGTCCTCATGTGCTGATAGTGCCAAGGCAGGCTTTCCTTCAATACCACCTGTGTTTTCACTGAGCAGTTCCTGCACAAGCGTATTCTAGAGGCAGTGCGTTCTAGTGGTTAGAACAAATAACTAAGAATTGGGAATCTTGGATTCTGCCCAAGACACACTGTGACCTCCAGAAGTCACTTTCCCCTCTGAACTTTGATTCCCTGATCATGCTTACCTATGTCAGACAGGAGTTGTAAGGCTTCATTCTTTGATGTCTTTGAAAGGGCTTAATGTTCTTTGATGAGGACTGTTAGTGTTTTCCCCATCTTTTCTGCTCTGAATATCCACTCACTTCACTTGCCAAATTGGATTCACTGTGCTGTGTATTCCTGTTTCCCCAGGAAATTAGACAAATGCAGAAGAATTTAGACTGGGTTATTGTCTGATTTTATTATTTTTTTAATGCCGTAACAATGTCTCCGTTGTACGGCCAGTCGGCCTGCCTGCCACATCCTCTCTGGCAAAAACTTCAAAGTGCAGCTGACTGTTAGTTTTCTACAAGCATCTACAGTAGACCCTCAATTATCCGGGATCTGGTTAACCAGGTTGCAGATTAACTGGGATGTCAAAAAAATATGGGTAACTCACAGGGCCGGCTCTGGCTTTGTTGCCGCCCCAAGGGGAAAAAAACCAAAACAAGGTGCAGGGCGGCCAGGGAACCAACCTCCTCCCCCTCCCCCCCGCCTCCGGGCACAGGGCAGCCGGCAAACCAAACCCCCCCAGAGCAGTGCAGCTGGTGAACCAACCCCTTCCCCTGGGCGCAGGGCAGCCAGCGAACCAACCCGCCCCCCACCCACCTACCCGGGCATAGGACGGCTGACAAACCAACCAACCCCCCACATATTTCCTATGGATGGTGATTAACCGGGATTTTATTAACCGGGATTACATTTTTCCCTATCATCCCGGATAATCGAGAGTCTACTGTATTGAGAAATAGCATGTACTGTTTCCTGCACAACCTGGCGAGAGAAGCTCACCTTCTCTGCAGTGATTTCTCTCCTCCTACCGGCTGCTTCTGAGAATTTCCTGGTGATGTACTGGTAGGGGCACAGGAGACTAAGCAGTAGTCTGTCTAATAAGGGCAGTCCACGGAGGGTTACACTCAGCTCCTCGTGAGATGTTGCCCTTTAGAGACCACATAAAAGTGAGCTGGGGTGTTTGCGTTGGGTGAAAGTGACGGGAAATAAAAGACTGAACAGGCTATGAGTATTGAGCCAGCAGGGGTACCCCTAGGTCATTGTTCAGGCGCTATGGATGGATGGAGCCAGTAAGTTTGCATTGCTAACAGCGCTGCTGTTCCCGATGAGGGGATAAAGAGGGGATGTGGGCTCTGGAGCTGTCAGTCAGCTGTCTCCAGCGCTAAGTTAATTAAATTAATTAAAACAATGCAAATAAAATGTGTGCATATGTTGTTCCAGTTACTCAGTGTGTGTTTATGGTAACACCCTCTTAAGGTACCACCAGCCTCCTTGTTGTTTTTGTGGATACAATCTAATACAGCTACCCCCTGATACTTGTCACTAAGTATGATGCTTCAAGGGCATTAATATTGTCAGGGGTCTATTGTAAGACTAGCCACTCTTCTTCAGTGCTCTCTCGTCGTCTGTTACTGTCAGCTCTCCCCTTGGTTTTTCAACTCAACAAACTTGTTCCTCTGCTCTAGTTCTCTTCCACTAGTCGGTCTTCTCCTCTGCCTTGTTCTCATAGTGACCTGCTTTCTTGCCCCATTTTCTTCATCCATTTCTTCAGCCTTCCCAAGTAAGATCTGTTAAGAAAGAAAACCCCCACCACATACCTCCTTCCCCAAACTGCCCTTACCAATTCCCATGACGCTCGCACCCCCATTTACATCTTTGTTTGCTGGCTTCTATGCGGCTGCTCCCATACCACTGGTCTGCTGGCTGGCTGCCTGTAGACAAAACAGTCCCACAATTTGCTGCGGTCTTCACCCCAGGATTCCCTATGCAGCCGATTGTGCTAATTGTTTGAATTTCTACTCTCGGGGACTTTGGCAGATGTAATTCACTGGATTGGGTCCTTTGTACGCTGCAGGAGAGCAGTTCAGTAGAAGTGAACAGCTGGTGTCTGTGCTGCTTGTAGAGGTTTATTTACTAATTTTATCAGGAAAGACACATTGAGATTCCGTAAGCTTTTCTTCAAAAGGGGCTCATCCAAGATAGCAACAGTCTGAAGGTGCAGCTCAGCTGACTCTTTCATTGGCATTTAAATAACTGCAAAATACTTTTTTTTAAAGGAGCAGTAGATGCAAAGTGAATTATTGGGAACCACAATATAAGTAAGAGATGAGCAATAAGATGCCCCAATTATCTTTAACTTAAATGGACTGACCCTTAATACAAATTAGTGAATTACCACACAGAAAATGGAATATCAAACTCTCCAAGAGTTTACCTAGGTTTTTACCTTCTACTTGCCTATGTTCTATAGCATTTAAAAAACAAACAGACAAATGCTTAAAATTGATGCTCTCTATTAAAAAGAAACAGGTGATATGATGTCCCCCACAAATTTTTCCTCCCAACACCATGAAAATGGAAGATGCCACTATGTATACACATGTTATATTTATCATTTGTTGTGCTAGCTCTGCCCAAAAGGTTTACTGTTCACAAGACCAACATGGATGAGGCAAGAGGAGACCCAGAGGTGTTAGCTTAGAATGGTGTTGACTTTTATTATTGCGGATTAGTGTTTTGGGGCCTTGTTGAAGGAGTAAGTCTTCAGGAGGGATTGGAATTGGAAGAGGAGGGGAAAATGTCTGGCATGTTTTGATCCTCGGGGACCAATCAGGTTGCAAGGTAAAAGGAAGAGAGAGAGAGAGACAGACAGACAGAAAGAACCAAGGGCTTTTTGGGGGGCTATTATCAGTGGAGTAACAGAGGCTATGGGGGATAGGACAAGTAAGGAGATCTAAACTATTGGTGGAGCATGATTGCATAGCACCTTGAAAGTGAGCACAAGAAAATTATACTTGATACGATACATTGGCACTGCATTGAAAAATGCAGAGTACACATTCATCCACTGATCATGTGCTTCATTAACTACTCAAAAGCATTTGATACCATCCGACATGAGTGTCTTTGGAAGATACTGGCAGACATGGGCAGTGGTGCTGGAACCAGAGATGCTGGAGGTGCTGCTGCATCCCTGGCTTGAAGTAGTAATAACAAACATGACTGTACGAATTGTTCCAGTACCCATAGACACGGAGATTCCAAACCTTCTCATTGAACTCATTGCAAGTCTCTGCCACCAGCAACAGACCATGGTGTAAACAGCAGTAGGTGACAGTGAGTGGTTTTCCACTGGGCAAGGTATGAAACAAGGGTGTTATTTTGTCCCCAAATCTCTTTAACATATACGCAGAATTCATTCCGAGACAAGCCTTGGTAGGTTTTGACAAAGTGGAAGGAGCTAGACTCTCCATTGATGAACAGCTCTTCATCGACCTCAGATATGCTGCTGATGAAACGCTCTTTTCTACAACCATTGAGGCAGTGCAACAAATGTTGGTGTCTGTGAGATCAGGGAGTGAGATGTGGACTATTCCTGAATGCAACAAAAAGAGTGAAAAAAACAGGATATGAGTGGACATTACAATTAACGGACAAGCTGTAGAGGCAGTAGATTAATTTAATTATCTGGGATCAGACATATCCAACCAAGGAGGCTGTTCCAAAGGAATCAGAAGATGGCTAGGGATAACTCACTCCACTATGCCTCCCTTAAGAAAGTGTAGAAAATCTATAGTATCTTGAAATGTACAAAGGGCAACTAGTGAAAAGCCTAATATTTTCCATAGCGATTTATGTATGTGAATTCTGAGAAGTTAATGCGGCTAACAAGAAAAAAAATCCAAACATTTGAAATGTGCTGCTGGTGAAGACTCTTGCATATCTCCTGGACAGAAAAAAAGATGAATACATATATTAGAAATATTATTGAAGAGCAGTAGACCCTGATGTTGAAAACCAACAAACACAAACTTATGTACGTTGGTCACATTCGGTGTAGAGACAGAATTAACCTTGAGAAATTTATTTTAGAAGGAATGGTGCAGAATCGTCATATTAGGGGCAACCAGTAAGGAGCTGGATGTGTGGGGTGCAGTAGATCATGGGATGATCAGCTGCAGAGTGCTTGAAATTAGCAGTGGATCATGATGACTCTAGAAAATTGTTACGATGTCACTAATATTCAAAACAGAAAAATGGATTTACTTACTCACTTAATGTGGGTATGGGGATGCCAGTAGATGGATTCAAAAAGAAAAGAGGTCCTAGATGTGGCAGGTCATTTTAGCAGTTATGTTTTTTAGGGCCTGAAGGAGAGAAATGTGAGAATTCTGGGAAGAGAGAGGTTGCTGTAATCGAGCTGAGAGATGACCAGACCTTGGACTAGCATTTTAGCTGTAAGAACAGAAAATATGTGTGTGTGTTTTGATATAGTATGGAGGAAGAAGTGGCAGAAGAAGTGACAGCCTGAGTATGAAGGGAAAAGGAGAACGAGGAGTCAAAGATGACCTCAAGATAGAATGATGGTGTGTTCATAGTAATGGCAACTTAACATACACCTACAAATGCTGAGTTAATGGGGCATGCGAGTGTGTGTGTATTTCCTGTTCCATACATGACCTTGGCTTTGTAAGAATAAACTTACTTTCCAGTTCAATAAAAACTAATTGGCTAGTAGTTGGATACTCTCCCTTGTCAGGTCTTCCACAGCTGCAAATGTAAAAGAAGCCTTATTAAATACTTAAGTATGTCTGTGATCACTCAGGCTGTCTTTCTACATTTCTAGATTCACAGTCTTGATAGATTGTGTCTTATATCCTGAGTCTATTCAATAGGAGCCAAGTGTCTGGAATGACAAGGTCTTCATGTTTGCAGGCTGCTTTGTGGCTTTGTGGCAAACATCGAGATTATAGGCTTTTCACATTATCAATTCAATTACATGATCTCTACAATCAATTCAGCAGAAAATTTTAGAAGGCAAATGTCTTTACCACGTTTATTTAGAATTAGCCAACTCCTAACATCTGAACATCTAGGCAACCTGTTCTATATAGAAGTGTAATTTAATAGACTTTAATAGATTCTAAGTACCATGCAATCAGTTAGAAACCTGACATCCAACTAGACAGTCCCAGACTCAACCGGCTGTTACTCAATCCATTGTTCAGTACATTCTCTGGTAAATAGGAAGAAGAGGACTTTGAAAATGTAATTGTGAACTGGATTTTGTGGGACTTCTTCCTCTAGCCTTTTGTCTTTATAAGAAAGGGAAAATTACTGGTGAAATGACCCATCTGCTCTCAAGGCAAATGTTAACAGGATTGCTTGTTGTTTTAATCTTTCAAAATCTGATACTTGATTTTAGAATCTGTAAAACGTTAAAGAAAATTGGAGAGCCCCAGTGATGAGATATGATGTGAAATTCAGGGGAACAATCCTGCATTGCTGAGGCAGTAGGAGACAGAGATAAAATTTCCGAACGTATGTAATTTAGAAACCTAAGTGCCATTTTCAGAAATTGGTTTAGGCACTTAGGAGCCTAAGTCCAATAGAAAGTTGATGAAACTTTAGCTCCTAAGTCACTTCAGTGCTTTTGAAAATGCTATACATTTTGATTAGTTCCCTTCCTGGTAGAGGCACTCATATACTCCAGTGGCAGAACATGGGAAATGAACATGCTAATTGTAATGAGGAGGGCCAAGAGCAGATTGGCTGAACAGTTATAGGCAACTCCATTACTTCCTGAAGGAGTAAGAACTGAGAGAGCCAGGAGTCAACTCATTTTTTATTGATTTTTTTAAACTTCAAACTTCGGAAAATAACCTAGGTACGGATTAATTTACTATTTTCAATATTCCTTGTGCTGCCCATTCTTAAAATGGAGGCTCTGAGAAGTGTTTTCATTTTCTACATCTGACTGCTTTTCCATAGCTTTCTGTAGAAATTCTTCTCAGTAGATGACAACCCATATTCCTATATCTTTTGTTCAAACTGCATAGATGTAATAAACTGAGACTTTTGTGAGGTGTTTGACTTAGTACTACATGACATTCTGATTCAGAAATTAGCACTTTACAATATCAACAGAGCACATGATGAATGGATTAAGAACTGGCCAATTGACAGATCTCAAAAAGTACTGATCAGAGCGGAGCCTTCATCAAATGGGGATGTAGCTTTGTGGTGCTCCCGACACTGTTCAATATTTGTATCAATGACATGGCAGTAAATCTAAAATCACTCCTGATAAAATTTGCAAATGACATAAAGATTGTTGGAGTGATAAATGATGATAGGACAGTCGTAGAGAGCAATCTGGATCACTTGGTAACCTGGGACCATTCAATCAAATTGCATTTTAAGACCACCAAATGCACCTAGGAAAAAGGAATGCAGGCCAAGCCTTTAGTAGTGGGAGGGGAAGGAGGCTGTATCCTGGAAAGCAACATCTCTGAGAAGGATCTGATCTATAGCAAAAAGGGTAATGTGATCCTTGGATGTATTGAATGGGGGGTAGGGAGCTAATTTTACCTCTGCCTATGGCATTGGTGAGACAAGTGCTGGAATATGGTGTCCAGTTCTGGTTTCTGCTTTTCAAAAAGCTTGTTGAAAATTTGGAGAGGGTGCAGAAAAGAACCACAAAAATTATTCAAGGACCGGGGAGAATGTCTTACAGTGAGAGACTTAAAGAAATCAGTCTGATTATCTTATCATGAATAAAATTGAGAAATGACAGTGTGTAAATACGTTCATGGGGAGTCAATTCTGGGTACTAACAGGCTCTGTAGCAGAGAAAAACAGAACCAAAACCTATAAGATGAAGCCTGTCCAATTCAAATGAGAAATTAGGCACAAATTTTTAACAGTGAGAATGGAACAAGCTGCCAAGGAAAGTAGTGGATTCTTCATTTCTTGAGGACTTCACATCCAAACGGAATACCGTTCTGGAAGATAGATTTTAGCCAAACACAAGTTATAGAGCTCGTTAAAGGGATAACTGAGTGACCTGTACACAAGGTCAGACTAGATCAGCGGTTTTCAAACTTATTTGTTCTGTGACCCCTTTTTCCATTGCCACGTCCTGTGGCGGGCCAGGGGTATGTCTGCCAAAAAGTTGGCGAAGTGAAAACTTGCGCTTTTGGCGGCATTTTGGCAGGCACACTCCCGTGTTTGGAGCTGCTGCCAAAATGACGACGACAACGTCGGCACCTCACGACCCCCCTGGAATCGCAACTCCCAGTTTGAGAACCAGTGGACTAGATGATGTAATGGTTCCTTCTGGCCTAAAACTCTGTGAATCTGCTCTGAGGAGATTATTCTTCATCTTTCCTCAGCAATGGAGGGATGCCATGTTCACGGTGTTGTGCTGACAACAGGATGTTTCTACAGTGACCTCAAGAGATCCTGTGCTCCCTGTCTAGGAAGAGAAATCTTTACCCATGAGGAGGATCTTGCATCATGTCCTAAAATGATCACTCTGTGTTAGTCTAATTTACCCTGGTGTCTCATTCCACAGACAGACTCTCAACTGAGACTTGCTTCATCCTGGGTTTGGTTAGCTGCATGGTGCTCTGGTACCGATGTTTGGTGGGTCACTGATAGAACTGGGTCATTTGATGGCTTTGAACATTAAGGCAAACAAAGGCCTTGAACTGGCAGAGAAAGTGGCCTGGGAGGCAGTAGAGGGATCAAAGCACAGCGGTGTGCTTGCAGAGTCTGTCCTACTAAGGATGTGGACTATACAACTGGAGATTCTACATTAGTTTCACCTTTGACTGCAGACACAGTGAAATACATGAATCGGGCCTGGAGATGACAGACACATGGATAATTGTGCCCAGGATTGTATTGTAAAGGGCCAAGTATCCAGGAAGAAAGCATTCTTACCGCTCTCCCACCCTCATCATTCCGGGTTAGTGATAAGTCCAGAAGGACTATAAGACTTTGGGCCACTTTCACAAGCTGGCAGCAGGAGGGGAGGTCATCAGGCTTCAGTGGAAGGTTGGAGTCCGTGCCCTGGCTAGTTCATCTAATCTTATAGACAGATCCTGGAAGGGCAGCACAAAACTGTGTGTGCAAATGCATAATTCTGCACATGGCGGTTTAGTTTTGTGGGTATGTCACAGGGCAGGGCTCCTTCACCCTGGATTCCTGGGTGCAAACACTCCTCACGCATTTCTTTGGCAAGTTCATCACCATGTGCTTTATTTACAAAGTGCAATAACAGTACAAATTCCCCACAGCACACGGCTCTTACCTTCTCCTTTGGCACAGTGGGAGAGGGAGGAGAGAGATCACCTCCCTGAGATCCTGGACTTCCAGCCTACCCCTTTCCTGTCTCTCCTTTAGCTGTCCTCAACTGATGAGCTGAGCCACAGTTAATTAGTTAATTGTTCAATCCTTAACCAATTATCTCCATCATTTGCCCCATGGGGGATGCTTACCAAGTGTCCAGGGTGGTGAGTCAGCTGTTGTCTGCTCATACCACTATCACAGGGTACAAACGGAGGTCTGTGCATGTAACTGGTACAGCTGCTTAACTTTCCAGGCAGAGCTTGCGTGTGGTACTCCCAAAACTTTGCTCAAGGCACAGTCCTAAAAACTGCCCAACTACATAGAGAATCTGTGGGCAAATATTTTGCTGTAAATTACCCAGTTTTCATACACTCTTCTGATTGGCTTTTTCTGACATGGTTGACCTGCTTTGTGTGACTTTTGGCTTGATTAACAGCACAGGAGCAGAGTGTTCAAAGCAGAGATCTTTCTTGCAGATGTTCACATCAGCAGTTAAACTGGTGGTTTCCAGTGTTTGTGAATTTCTTACCATCCTTATTTAAACAAACTATTTAATGGCTGGGATCATATGGTTTCTCAAGGGTGTGAGACTGAGAACTTATGGCTCTCTTCTGAGGTTCAGCTGTATTGATTCCAAGCCCTCAGAAGGCTTGAAAGGGATTTCCAAGCCCTGGATTATTTGGAAAGTAATTTGGCTGCGAGATGCCAGAGCCGCCCATATCCATAACTTGGTTTACATAAAAGAATCTTCCCTTAAACCTTTGCCTAAAACATGAATTGAACCAGGGCAGTCAGTGCTAAAAACACAGGCTCTCCCCAGCTGTAGGAAAGCTGCTTTAGTGGTAAGAAATTAGCAGGCTGTATGGTTGTTAGTATTAACCATTTGTGGGGGACAGACACAATCACCTGCACTAGTAACTGTTTTAGGTACCATGATGGGAGGGGCATTAGAAATAACGTAGTTAGGAAGCTGGAAAAAATAAACCAAAGTGGAGCTTCATATGCATATTTCAAAGGTGTGGTTTCTGTTGCTAGATGCAATGTGATTGGCTGGAAAGAGCATGTCAGATTTTATCCAAGATTTGTGAAGGGATAAATGTGGCTGAGGGCAGGGGGACTGGTGTTCTGGCTAGTGACTCGCTGATGAACCCCATTTCCTCAATACTGGAGCAGATATTAATGGTTTTATGCTCACCTCTACTGTTGACTTGCTCCAGGCCCAATTTCCTTCTTGTAGAAAAGAGAACAATGCTCAAGATTGCAAAGAAAAATAGGACCATAATAGCATAGACCATCACTAAATGACCATGTGTTTTTATTGTGTATGTGAACACAGGACAAATAAAAACTAAAAATGATATTTATTCAATTTGTAAAGACCTTTGAGTTCTACACATAAATACACCATGTAACGGCTAAGTGTCTCTTATTGCTACTACCACTATTAAGTAGTTGCTAACTATGAATAAGACTCAAAGGTTGAATCTTGGACGTGCAGGTGGGCACTCACCTAAGGTTTTGCAGCAGCAGTAGAAGTTGGTCAGAGTTGTGCGTGAGTGGCACCTTTGAAAATCCAGTCTCTTACATAGGTGCTTTCATGTTGATTCTGTTTGCTCAGATTAGGTGCCCAAGAATGATAATGATGGCCTAACTACACAGTTCCACTATTGAAATCCATGGCAGCTTGTGGTATTGCTTATATACTGCAAATAAACTCCATCACAGTAGGGTTCACTGCAAGTATTAAAACAAAACCCTAGTACAGTGAATGTAGAGCAGCCTGTGAATAAAGGGTAGCCCTGAAGGGGAGTTTCCAGATGTCAGCATTCTACTTAACTTTATTCACATAAGAAGATCCCCTGACTTCACGGGGATTACTCGCCGTGAAAAACTGAAGCACGTGCATAAGTGTTCGCAGAGTCACGGCCGAACAGCACTGGAGCAACTGTCAGAGCTGTGACATAGCAGTGAGGAAATCAGGATATGACAGGATACACCCGTGAAAAATGCTTTTTTTTCTCGTGCAGGAAACATAGATGTGTCGTTCCAGCTATAAATCCATGATATATTTATATAAAAGGAGGGTGGTGAAGCGTTGGAATGGGTTATCTAGGGAGGTGGTGGAATCGCCTTCCTTAGAGGTTTTTAAGGTCTGACTAGACAAAGCCCTGGCTGGGATGATTTAGTTGGGGTTGGTCCTGCTGTAAGCAGGAAGTTGGACTAAATACCTCCTGAGGTCCCTTCCAACCCTGAGATTCCATGATTCTATGAAAAGGGCTTAAATTCTCCTCAGCTGAATTTGGATTATTACTTTTGGGGAGTTCTGTTGTTACCACCTAGTATAAAAGTAACTTAAAATCATTTCTAATTTCTGACGCCCTTCTTGGGAAAGAGATGAGACGACACAACCCTCCCTTTTCTGCATGATCCCCAAAATGCTGGAGTACATGAGCAACAGCAGGAAGAACAGCTGGTTGTTTTTGTACAGTCTCTGTGGCCTTCCTGCTTGCTCTTAAAAAGTGTGAGTCATGTCTCTAGACTGTCTGATCACTGTGGTGCCAAGGGTCATATCTGGCATGATGGGTTCATGAACAGTGGCTTTAATCATGTGGCTTCCAGGTCCACTGGAGACTGCACTGTCAAAGGAATTCCCCGCTGGAGGGTAGTCCCATCAGTATCTCTGGTTGTTGGCAGCATTCTACTAGTGAATGTTTGACTCGGCGGAAAGAAGATGAGTGGTTTTAGGGATTCTTGTGGGATTAGCATCTGTTCGTCTTCAGGCAATAGCACATCTTCCACAAAATCCCATTTAGAAGCAGGCCCAAGTGTCCCTAATTAATGTGCACCCTACTGACCCAGAGAGGAGTTCTCTGCATTCCCCCAGGCCTGGCAGAAGGGCTTCAATGAGGGTCCCCTTCAAGTGTGCTGTCATAGCAAGGCCTGGGGCAGTTTGTTTTCTGGAGGGGAAAAAAAAGTCTTAGATTTTTTTTTTTTATTCAGTTAAATTCAGTATAATGAATCAGAGACTGTCTGACGTGGCATGAGCCTCCTTACCCAAGTGAACAGATCAGTGATGCTCACCTAGGCTACTCACATCAGATTTTTTTTGACATGAACCTGTACAGTCCCAGTAAGGGTCCTGCTTCTGTTTGGGTATGTGAGTATTTCCCCTGCATAGTTTTGTTTTAATCAAACCAAGCAACTTCATAGTAACAAATAAGAGCCTGGATGTAATGAGGGAAGGGGAGAACAATGTATTTTAGTTTCCAGCTGCCATAGGGTTCTTATAGAAAATATAATGGGGGACGTGACTGTAAAAAGAATGAAAAATACTTTGAATCTAGTGCTCTTAAAATATGTTATTCTGCATCTGGAATCAACAGCAGTTCATAGAACTTGGACACATAGTTTCCTGATGTACCCACAAATGTGCTCCTAATTGCAGATGTAATTACATTATTTGTGAGTAAAAACATTTTCCTACAAAACCAGAGACTGCTTTTCAAAAATCAAGTCCTTAATGTTCAGCCACTTAAAATGCTTTCTGATTTTTATGGCAGGATGTGCTTTTATGTTTGATAGGCTCTCGGGTACATGTACAGTACATGGAGGGACGATTTGTAGAACAGGGATTTTCAGAGATGTTCAGTCAGCAGATATATTTTAAAATAAAATGCTTTGTTCTGAAATGTTAATGAAAAGAACATTTATTTAAGGATATGGGAAATGGCCTTTACTTTCCTTGGCAAATATTCTTCTTGCAAGCAATTCTCATAGACTCTCCACGTGGCCTTGACTAAGGGACGTGTTGCTGGTTGCAGGTAGCTGTGTTTTTACACTGCAGTTCACGGTGAACCAGGAAATTAATACCTCTTCTCAGAGCTGGGATCATTTCTGTAAGATGGTTTTCTAGAGTCTAGACAGTGAAAATGATGGAGGATGAGATGGGGTAGGAAGACTAAGAGAAGGCTCAGAACTGTAGTGGGAGATCTGAGCTTCACCCCTAGGGCAATCTTGTTAAGGGTCAGAGCTGGATGTTATTTAAGATGTGCAATGTCGCCCATTCTAGGTATAAAATAATCCTATTTACAAAGGGGAGAGACTTTCAAGTGAGTGCATGTAATCTCAAGTGTGAGGCTCCTCTGTGAGATTAAAATCTCTCTTTTGTCCAGACTGTACTTTACATGCAAAAGTGTGTGTTTAATAAAAAGGACTTGATACGTCTAGCTCCAGATTCTCCTTTCACTTACAGTAGTTTTACACTAATGTAATCCCATTGATTTCAGTAGTTACTCCTGAGTTAGACCCATATACGAAGGAAGAATTAGGTCCTTATTTTAGCCATACATTTTATTCCTCAAATAGCGAAGGAAAATTGTGATTGTCCTAAAAACAACAAGGAGTCCTTGTGGCACTTTAGAGACTAACATATTTATTTAGGCATAAGCTTTCATGGGCTAGAACCCACTTCATCAGATGTCCCAGTGATCCAAAAGCCTTCGGGATTAAAGTGACCAGGAAATTGGTGTGAAATGCAGGTTAGAAAAATAAGGTTTCCAAATTAAAATCCTGGCCTGTGTCTCTAACATCTCTTGGTGGATGTCACACTGTCAGTTCCAGCTCAGTATGGCTAGGACAGAGCTCTTATCCATCCCACCACCTCCTTTTCTCAGTCATTGTGGACAATACCATTATCCTCTCTGTTATCTTTGAATGCTATATCTAAATCGTGCAGATTCTTTCTGGATAACGTCTCTAAGATATGTCTTTCCTTTCCGTCCACACAGCCATAACTCTTGTCCAGGCTCTTGGCTCTCACCGTCTCGCAGCTCAATTACTGCAACATTTTCTTCTCTGATTTTGACTAGTGTAGTCTTGTCCTGCTCACGTCCATTCACAGTGCTCTTCTGCACGCTCCCACTGGGCTCCTCCCCATCCCCCTTTTCTGTCACATGAAACATAAGCTGCTTATCTTCATTTTCAAGTCCCAACATGGCATATCCCTGCTCGGTCTAGCGTCTCTCATTCCCTGTTGGAATCTCAACTCCCACCTCCAGTTGGCCATTGCTGCCAGCCTCTCCTGCCACTTGTTAAATGTTCTAACAAGGACCTTTGGCCTTTTTCTCATGCCGCCTCTCATGCTCAGCAGGAGCTCTCCATAAAGCCACCTCATTATCCACCTTCAAAACTCTCCTTCACCAAGCCTACAAAAACCTTGAAAGGAGTTATGCAGCTGGTGCGCTGAAACCACCGCCCACCATTGGGTTTAGTAGTGTTTGATTGTTTCGTTCGACTCCCCGGTTTATGTGTTGGTATCCATCTGTTGTCTCTTGGGGTAGGAACTATCTTTTTGCTCCGCGTTTGTACAGCACCTAACATCACAGGGCCTTGCCCAAGACTCTGGGGCACCTGGCATTGGCCACTGTTGGAAGACAGGATACTGGGCTAGATGGACCTTTGGTCTGACCCAGTGTGGCCACTCTTATGTTCTCATGACTAGGGCTCCTAGGTGCTATGGTAATATTGAACACTACTACTAATAATATTGTCTTTTAAAAATAAATTTAGTTTGCATAAAATTTGCTGGACTGACAGTACTGGGGCATGGAGTCACTCATGACCCTGCCAATGTGCATCAGCAGGGATCCAGGGAAACACCTATAGGAGTGAAGAGTGACACCTATAGAAGTGTCCAGTCAGCACACACCAGTGATGGTAGTGGGCTAGTGATATGGACACTTGACCGTTAGGAACTGAGACTGTCAGCTCATTTCCTATGAACAACAAAGGGCATCAGAGGGAACAGCTTTCAGTGACTCCCAACCTGGGCTGAATTTTGAATCAGGGACCTAAAAGCGAAAGGCTCTGAATTCAATTATCAAACCTCTGAGCCATCGAGAACATTTTTTCTGGTTAACCCCATCCCACAACCTTACATCACTTGGAAGAGCTGGAAAGTTTTCTTTGTGTGTTATCGCCACGAGATTTCCATGGGAAACTTTCCAAGAGGAACATTTCACAGTCCTTGTCAAGCCACAAGGGAGGTAGCCAGACCCAAAGCATTTTCCATTAGTAATGAGGGAGTCATTCTACTCCTTCCACCCACTCAGCATTCTTTGGAGACAAATTCCTACTGCCGGTGTTCCTCTGCATAAGAGCTTTAGGATTGCATCCCTGCCTTGCTAGCTTCCCAGCTGCTTTGCGGCTTGTGTCTCTCATCTCACCCGCGGGCGTGGCACAATGTCTGGGAACTGACAGTCAAGCATGATCCCGCGGCTCTATCAGGAATGCACTGGGAAGGGGGTAGTCAGCAGATCTTAGACAAATGGGGGTTTTCCATCTCTGTGGGTGAGACCTGCATGGAATATGCAGTCTTGTGAGAATCATTAGCTGTAGCACTGGAGTTTACAAAAACATTTTGATGTCATGTCTGAAGTTGTTATAAAACTATTAAAACTAAATATAAAACTAAAATCTGTGGAATTGGTTTCTAAAATTAGCAGCCTGTAAATTAAAATACCCATGGCTACAGAATCTTTTGGGACCTTTAATAGCTCTCTCTTGGACCATGCACAGAAACTCATTATGTTGCATGAGGGTATATTACTATGTCTTTATTATTAATAATTTTATTATTATTTTATTTATTGTTATTTATCATACAGTGAAACTTCTCAGCAGCCACAGAAGACACCGACTGAAAATAGTTGCCTAATAAGAGAAGGGCCTTTCAAGTTCAGTTGAAGAAAAGTGACTGGAAAAGTGTCATTATGGGATTTCCAGATTTATTCTCAGTAATTTCAGGATCTGATAATAAATAATGATCATGGCTATTTCCTAGATAGCACTTTTCATCAGTGAATCTGAAAGCGCTGCACAGTCTTTACTGTATTTATTGTCACCACACTGCTATGAGGTAGGGCATTGCTAGTATTCCTCTTTTACACTTGCGGAATAGGGAGACCAAGCAACTTGTTTAAGGTGATATGGGAAACCCAAGGCAGAGCAGGGAATTGATCCCAGATCTCATATAGCCCAAGCTCATGCACTACCCACTGGACTATCCTTTTGCCATGTAGCGTGTTCTGTTTCCAAGTAAAAAGATGATGATTTGAACTGTAGCATCCAGCAAACGTAACCTGGGATCTGCTTTCCTTCTCATAGCTCTGGTCTACACTGGGGGAGGGGGAGATTGCCCTAAGATACGCAACTTCAGCTATGGGAATAGCGTAGCTGAAGTCGACGTATTTAGGTCAACATATCATGGCATCTTCATAGCGCTGAGTCGACTGCTGCAGCTCCCCCATCGACTCCGCCTGCACCTCTCGCGGCGGTGGAGGACCGGAGTCGACAGGAGAGCACTCGGGGATCCATTTATCGCATCTAGACTAGATGTGATAAATTGACCCAAGATGGATCGATCGCTACCTGCCGATCCGACGGGTAGTGTAGACCTGCCAATATATCATCACCTGTAATAAATATTCTGCCCTTTGTGATACTTGTGCTCTCCAATTGCCTTCAGTACATTGCACAGGTGATTGGAACTTCCTGAACAATTGTGTTGAGGATGTGCAACAAGAAACAGAATCCAGCCCCCTTGTCCAGAGCTCTGCCTGCTTTGCAGGAGTGAGGCAAAGAGGGCAGTAATAACCCTTCATAGTAGCTCAGATCAGAGGTTCTGACTGAATATGCATGGAGGGCAGATGTGCTGAGTGAGAAGGAGCCATTTTCACATAGTCACTCTTCAGAGTAGAACCACACTAACTACAGGTCAAACAAAGATGTCCTGGAAACCTTGGACCTTCACGAAAGTGGTTGTTTAAGACAGGATGACTATGGGAGGGGATTCTTAGGGCAGGTTTCTTAGGATATGTATGAAAAATGGTAATTAATGAACTCCATAAAATGACCTTGAATAAAGGAGCAAGCTATTAGCTTGGATACTCTTGGTCAGCTCTGGCACCAGTGAACTTCCCCGGCGTCCCCTCCAGTGCCCTCTTCTGCTGCTCTCTGCAAAGCCACACAGAGCGACCACCTCCCCACTTAGCTAGCTACAGCCTCCCTCCTTATCCCCAAGGCAGTCACCAGCTCCAGTATTCAGGGCCCCTTGCAGCTTTGGGCAGCAGGGATATTGGGTCCAACTCCTCCCTGGAGCTCCAGATGCCTCCCCAGCTGTCCCCTCCCTCTCTGCTCCCCGTCCCCAACAGCACCTCCTCTTTCTGGAACAACCAGCACTTCCCTCCCTCAGGAAGAAGATTTAAAGGGGCCATGCTCTCTAAACCCCAAGGGGGTTACACATGGGCGGCAGGTGTATCCCCACTCTGGGGAGGGTTGCCCCCAGTTCGGCCCCTTCTGCTCACACCCTCCCCACGGCCAGAGACCGCCTGTGCCCCCCGCAGCCAAAGCCACAAGCGTCCTCTGCACACAGGAACTCTGGGCTGAGCGAAGCCCTGAGGACAGCTCCCTGCCCCGGCCCTCACCTGGAGAAGCCCCAGGCCAGCAGCAACCCAAAGTGTCTCCCCCGAAGCCCGGAGGCTGGGTGAAGCTCCAAGCCTCCCCTCCCCTGCCTGGAGCCCCAAAGCCCCGGGCCTCCCCTCCCACACCTGGAGGAGCCCTGGCCAGGCCAGCCGAAGCCCTGAGCCGAGCCTCTCCCCAGCTGGAGGAACCTGGGGCTGGTCGCAAATGTGCCGTGCCTCCCCGGACCCAACCCGCCCACTGTCTGTTGGAAAGTGTCTGTAGAAGATGCTTTTTGATATGCCCCATCCAGGTTCCAGGGCAGCTGAGGCAGAATGTGCCTCCCCTGTCGCTCCAGAACTTGCATGGGGCATAATAAAGCAAAAACTTTGCTGCCAAGCCCCGCAACGAGGGGGTCTGCTGGCTGTGGAAGCGCTGGGGGTGGCAAAAACCTCTCCCTGGCCTATTATACCTGCCACCCATGGGGTTACAATTATTACTTGTATAATTCAAGATGAGTGAAAAGGAATGAAAGTCTGATCTGATAACTCCAGAATGACATTTGATCTTCCAGGACTTCAAGACATCATGGTAGTATGAACTCCCTTGGGTGTTTTGTCAGTAACATTCAGGACTGGAAAGGAGGGGCAAAACACTCAGGTACCCAGACCCTACAGTGACAGGCACAGTATTAGAATAGAATAGAATAGAATAGAGTAGAATAGACAGCATTCTCCAGCTTGGCTTGGCTTGGCTATGGCTTTTGTATATTAGCATATTATCTTGGGATTTTGAAGCCTTGTGCTTATTTACATTTTTTATACATGCAGAAGTTTTCTAGCTTCGTATACAGTAGAAATAAATTTGGGCTATTATATCATTATAATTTAATTTATTACAGGCTTTGATTATGGAGTTGAGCCCCTTTTAGGGAAGCATCAGATTCCAAAAATCAGCAGTCCACAGGGCCACGATGTGTTATTTAGAACAATTAGCTGACAAGAAAATCCCAGGATTCTGCTAGCATGAAAAGGGATTGAAACATCATGAGGTCAGGAGTGGGTTAGCCCAGGGAAATGCATGGTGCATTGATACACTGTGTAGGATAAGAAAGCTAGAGGAAGAATCACCACAGCTTTTGTATAGGGAAGTCATGCCTCACCAATCTATTAGAATTCTTTGTGGAGGTCAACAAACATACAGACAGAGCGATCCAGAGGTTATAGTGACCCTGGACTTTCAGAGGGTTTTTAACAAAGGCTCTGAAGCAAAGTAGGCAGTCATGGGATCAGAGAGAAGTTCCTCTCATGGATCAGTAACTGGTTAAAGGATAAGAAACAAATGGTAGCAATACATGGTCAATTTTCACAGTGGAGATGTAAATAGTGGGGTTCTCAAGATCAGGACTGAAAGCAGTGCAGTTCAGCATATTCATCACTGATTTAGAAAATAAGGGTAAATAGTGAGATGGCAAAGTTTGAAGATGATACAAAATGACTCAAGACAGTTAAGTCCAAAGCTGACTGTGAAGAATTACAAAGGGATCTCACAAAATGGGATGAATGGGCAACAAAATGGAGATGAAATTCAATGTTGATAAGTGTAAAGTAAGGCACATTGGAAAACATAATGCCAAATATACATACAAAATGATGGGGTATATATTAGCTGGTACCACTCAAGAAAGGGATCTTGAAGTCATTGTGAATAGTTCTCTGAAAACTTCCGCTCAACGTGCAGCACAGTCAGAAAAGCGGACAGAATGTTAGGAACCACCAAAAAAAGAGTAGTTAATAAGACAAAATATCATAATGCCTCTATCTAAATCTATGCTACGCTCACACCTTTTGCAGTTTTGATTGCTCTATCCCAAAAAAGATATATTGGAATTGGAAAAAGTGCAGAGAAAGGTGACAAAAATGCGTAGGGGTATGGAACAGCTTTCATATGAGGAGAGGTTAAAAATACTGAGACTATGCATTTTAGAAAAGAGATAACTAAGGCGGGATATGATAGAGGTCTATTAAATTATGAATGTTGTGGAGGAAGTGAATAAGGAAGTGTTATTTACTTCTTTGCATAACACAAGAACAAGGAGTTACCCAATGAAATGAATAGGCAGTAGGTTTAAAACAAACATAAGGAAGTACTTCTTCACCCAATGCACAGTCAAGCTGTGGAATGCATTGCCTAGAAGGCCAACTGGAAGGCCAAAAGTATAACTGTGTTCAAAAAAGAATTATATAAGTTCATGGAAGATATTAACCATCTATTAGCCAAGATGGTCAGGTTTGTAACCCTGTGTTTTTGGTTTCCTTAAACCTCTGACTGCCAGAAGCTGGGAATGGGTGAAAGGGATGGATCCCTTTGATAAATTACCTTGGTCTGTTCATTCCCTCTGAAGCATCTGGCATTGGTCACTGTCAGAGATGAGATACTGGGCTAGATGGACCATTGATCTGATCCAGTATGGCCGTTCTTATATTTGTATTCAAAGTCCGGTGATTCCATTTCCATTCACACCTCCATCTCTCTCTGCTCTTCCTAAATAGCTGCAAACTACTGGCCCCTAGATACAGTGCTGTTTCCCCTCTAAATAGTTCCCTTGCTTCTGCCTCCTTTCTGAGTGGGGTTGGCAACAGGGTTGTCTGGGCTCTGCTGTGAGGACATTTGGAAGTCAAATATTTGTCTCAAAGAAGTTATTCCATAATGTAGAGCATATCGGGTTCACTTCCAAAATTCTTCAAAATTAAGGCGCTTCCTGTTTTTTCATATGTAACTGGGTCTCCATTTAAGTGGGGTTTGCATTATTGTTAATGGCAATTGGTCTGATACTTCATGTGTATAGTGCCAATAATTTATGGATTGGATGCGTATTCATGTCACGGGTTTGATGGAGCAAATGAAATTCAGTATTTCTCCACAAGACCCTTGCTGGAGCCTTCCACACTATGGGAAAGGGTGTTTGGATTTCTGTTGCTAAATAACATATGGATGGAGATCGCTGTCTTAGCAGTGTGCCAAAAAACATCTTCCTCCGAAGCCACACACACATACATAACCAGCTGGGCTGAACAACCCACTTTAGTCCAAACTAAAACGGGAGAGAAAGTGGCCTGGATTCCCCCCAAAGGTAATCATCTCAGTCAGATAATAATCCCTAAGGAGGAGGTCAACAAAGGGAAGCATTCTTTTCATCAGACAATGCTCTTGCCTTCCTGGGTTCCGCCAATGACATTCTGAAATTAATTTCCGATTGAGAGGCAGGAGTGAGGATTTTGGAGATCATTCTAACCCCCTTCCTACACACACAGCCTTTCGAAGCTTATGTGGTTGGAAAGAAGGATCAGCGTCCAGGAGGCTGGGAGAGGAAAACAGATCTGACAAACCAGACTGATGGATCAGTGGACTGGGTTTTGTTTGCAGCATTTATTGTGTCTAATTTCCATGTGGGGTGTCAATTTCCTCATATTCCACCTATGGACATTTGTATGGCAGCAAAATTATCATTAAACTTGTTGCTTAATATTGTAGGTGGAGCTTGTAGTGATCCGTAAGTTTCAGTTGTCTAATACTTTCCAGGATAAAGGATTCTTGCAACCTTTTTTTGAGAAAATTTTACACCTCCATTGTTTGCAGCAGACCTTTGAAGTTTACAAAGGGAAAGCCCTTGGGTTGGAAAAGTGCCTTTTCTTTGCCCCATGAAATGACATGGAGGTTTTGCTGAGATACAAACTTCTGAAAATCACCATTTTCCTTTTCTCAATACCATTTCTCAGGGAAACTTTGACAGCTTGCCAAAACAATAACTAAACATGAACATCCTAACAGGCCAGATACAAACTGCAGCCAAGCAGAAGCAGCAACAGGCTCTGAATTGGGGCATATGGGAATAAATAGCTTCTCCTTCAGCCAGTTAATGTAGTGCAAGTAGCAGAAGCTGCAGCTCTGGCTGCAGTGCTGAGGGTTCAGCATTCACCCATTGCTGATGGTGTATGATTTGGGGAATAGTTTACAGTTGTGCATAAGGGAATTTGCTTTTACTGAAAGGACATTACTTAGAATGAAAAATCAAGCTGATGAAATCTAAGGTTGCACAGGCAACCTTAAATCTAGCATTTCCTAACCTTTGAATGCTTGAATTTGCAACCAAAATAAAGTTATTCTAACATGGTATTTTTTGTGTTATATATATATTAAGTCTGGTAGATAAGCACAGAACTTGGAGTCAAAACTCCTAGATTTTATTTCCAGTTCTGCCAATAATTCAGTGTGATTTTGGGCAAGTAATTTCCACTCTCCATGTCTCAATGCCTTTGTCTTAAGATAGTGCAGATATTGGGGCTTCCTTAGCTATGTAACGTGTTTTGAGATCTATGGATGAAAAACACCATACGAGTTTCTAAGTATAACATGCATTTTGGAATCAGTGGAGGTTAAATTATTTGGCTCTGTTGACTTAATGGTTCTTAATATTATTAGATACCTTTATTTCATTCACTTAATCACTGTTCTCCTTGTAGCTGTTTTGCTCATCTTTTCTTTGTATCTGTCCTGAAGAGCCATTTGTGTCATCCATTGAGGTGTAGATTGTAAACAAGAAGAGTATTAGAGAGCAAGCCAGTCAGCCTCACCTCAGTCCCTGGAAAAATCATGGAGCAGGTCCTCAAGGAATCAATTCTGAAGCACTTAGAGGAGAGGAAAGTGATCAGGAACAGTCAGCATGGATTCACCAAGGGCAAGTCATGCCTGACTAACCTAATTGCCTTCTATGATGAGATAACTGGCTCTGTGGATGAAGAGAAGGCAGTGGATGTGCTATTCCTTGACTTTAGCAAAGCTTTTGATACGGTCTCCCACAGTATTCTTGCCAGCAAGTTAAAGAAGCATGGGCTGGATGAATGGACTATAAGGTGGATAGAAAGCTGGCTAGATCATCGAGCTCAATGGGTAGTGATCAATGGCTCCATGTCTAGTTGGTAGCTGGTATCAAGTGGAGTGCCCCAAGGTCCGTCCTGGGGCCAGTTTTGTTCAATATCTTCATTAATGATCTGGAGGATGGCGTGGATTGCACCCTCAGCAAGTTTGCAGATGACACTAAACTGGGAGGAGTGGTAGATACGCTGGAGGGTAGGGATAGGATACAGAGGGACCTAGACAAATTAGAGGATTGGGCCAAAAGAAATCTGGTAACAGATATTTAATAATTGGCTCTTCAGTCTAGCAGAGCAAGTTATAACACGATCCAATGGCTGGAAGTTGAAGTTAGATAAATTCAGACTAGAAGGAAGGCATAAATTATTGCTTACAGTTTTGTTGTGGCTATGTTGGTCCAAGGATATTAGAGAGACAAGGTGAGTGAGGGAATATCTTTTATTGGACCAACTTCTGTTGATAAAAGAATCAACTGTGAGAGTAATTAATCATTGGAACCATTTACCATGGATCATGGTGGATGTTATTCTGAAAGATCTGTTCCAGGAACTATTTGGGGGAAGTTCTATAGTATGTGCTATACAGGAGGTCAAATTTAAATGATCACAATGATCTGTTGGAATCTATGAAGAACAGTGATTTTTTTAAGGGCTAGTGAAAATGTTGCTTCCCAAATGAAAACATTAGCAAGAAGTGAAAGAGCTAATTAGGAGTGTGTAGAGACTGAATGCAAGAGTCAGTAAACAGCAGCGACAATATTTGTTTGAAATAAATGTAGCGATCATTATAAAATGAGGATGTTCAACACAAAGAGTTTAGTGTTGTGTATGCAGTAAAAGCAACCATTTCGCAAAAATATATTGCCCTTGGCACAAAGAGCAAAGAAATACAAAATCAAATACAGTCATGGACATTAAGATCATGGTCCAAACTATGACAATGATAAGGAAACAGAGTTCTACAACAGATTGGCTTGTGAGACTGGAAATAAAAGGGAAAAAAATGTGAATTTCAAAAGACACTGGAGCTGTTTATCATGTAATCACAGCAAGCATATTCGGCAGATTAGTGGCAGAAGATGTTAATGTAGAAACTTAAAGTTGTTTTAAATAGTGGACACATACAAGATTATGTGACAGATGCCATTCAGTAGAGTATGAAATAGAAAAACAAGAAGTCTCATGTATGCTTGAGTGGAAGAGCAGTCTGCAGATGACCAAATGAGTGCACAACTTATAACTGACCAGGATACAGAACATTTTCTGAAAGAATTTGATGTAGTTTTTAGTGAACTGGGATACAGTCAGGGTATGGTACATCACATTGACGTCAACCCAGAGTACCTCCAAACTTACAGGAACATGTAAAATGCCATTAGCACAGAAAGAGAAATCAGAAGATGAATGATAAAATTAGCTGTTATTGAGAGAATTCAGAACCCGAATGAGTGGGCCAACATCATGGTTACTATAATACAACCAAACTTGCTAAGGATTGGTACAGATCCAGAAGATTTGAATAAGGCCATCAAACAGAAGTGCTATCCCCTGACATTCAGTGCTAAAGGAGGAATGAAGGCATCCACAGGCTCCAGACGGTGGATCAATCTCAGCAGCTGAAGAACCTACTGCAAAAGGAACTGTTTTCAAGACAGGAAGTATCAAATGGTTTTCCTTATCAGTCAAAAGCCACTGAGGATAAAACTGAGGATGATCATGTCATCTCTTGTGGGTGGAGGATGTCAGGTCCCCTGTCCTGACCTCCAACCTAGACTGTCTCTATGTAGTTTATCAATTGGTTGTGCTAGTTTGTGGTGGTTATTTTTGTCTAATATTTTATTTGTACAGGCATATCATGTCTTACACGAGGGTTCTGTTCCGCGGTTACCGCGTAAAGCGGAAACCACGTATAGCCAGAACCCATTGACTTCAATGGGAGGTGAAATCGCGCCCCCTACAGGACGTTTAAAAAAAATTCCCCCTTTCTTTTCTTTTTGCGGACTGCGTAAAGTTGAAATCGCGTATGTTAAATACGCCTAAGACGCGACATGCCTGTATTTGACTTTTGAAAAAAGAAAGGTGAAGCTGTAACAGCACTTCTGGAATCAGTGAATACTGACCCTGTCATACTTTTGTAACCATGACCCAAGTCAGCTGATTGGTGCCAGAAAATAAAGTTAAATCCTCAACTAGCTTTTGTGCAGCATACATTTATTACAATGAATCCTCAAAGTAAAGGAGTGTACTGGGAGGGCAGGGGGAGCAGTGGTATCTGTATGTCACTATAGGATCTCCAAATTACATCATTTCCCTTGTTATTATTTATAGATGTCTATTTCTTCTTGGGTTGCATAATTGTTCAGATCATATGTATTCTGCAGTAGTGATTGCATCTCTGTATATCGTCTTTTGGACATAGGGACACAAAAAGAGAACAAAAGACAGTGGTGGGACAAAGTAGAATTGCTTGCAGTACTTCTCTACTCTTGAGTTGTGTTTAACTGAAGGGAGATCCAGTGGGAGACGGTTTAATCTGTACACAAAAGCAATATTCAGTCCTTCTCAGCTGCAGTGTACTCTGTGCAGGAGACTGAAGCTGAAGCTGAAGCTGCCTTGTATTGGGTATTGGGTGTCATGTCAGGCTTGCAGTATGGTTTGAGCTCTGAGGAAGTTTTTAGGGCCAGATCCTCGTCTGGTGTAAATTTGCATAGTACCAGTGAAGTTACTGAAGCTATGCTGAACTGGACTGTGTTGCTTGTGATGACAATCCAATGACATCAGTGGTCACAGAGACCAGATCTGGTACCTCTGCTGGATCTTTGGGATCTATGTCCCAAAGATGCCATCCCTAGGATGGACAGTTCACCTTATGGAAGGAAAATATTTTTGTCTCAGACTTTACTTGCTGTGCAGTACGTCAGCATTGGATAGTTTTGCGGTCAAGGTAGCAGACTGGGAGTCAGGACTCCTGTGTTCTCTTTCAGGCACTGCCACTGACTGACTGTGAGACTTTGGGCAAATCACATTTTGTGTTTCCATTTCCCAGTCTGTAAAACGAAGATAACAGAACCTACCTCACCCTGGGATTTGAAGCCAGATTCATTGAGTAATATTATGCCCTGACTTGAAGGCCATTGATTTTAATGGAGTTGCAGTGGGTGTCATCAGGGGAGAATCTGGGCAATCCCATTGATGTTTATGAAGTGCTTTGAGATCTTTGGATAGAATATAAATGGAAAAGAGTCATGACTGATATTATTCATGGGAATCTCTCTTGCCCAGGGCTAATAGGCGAGCAGTGTAATCGCTTCTCCTCTTTCAAATGCCCATGGAAGTTTCCCAAACAGCATTTCAACTTTATCTGTTTCTTCTCCCTGTTTGATCTGATATATATTCCAACCATGGGAAGCAGCAACTTATTGAGTCATAAGCTATTTGAGGGTCTGTCCGTGATGTAGTAATAACAGCAAACAAAACAGCTATAGCAAGCATCACTTTAATCTTACTACCATAGACCAAAAGGGTCAGGTGCCAGAATCCAAAATTACAGAGGATCAAGGAATGTTCACTGAAGCATAAGAATCAGGGGTGGAAAAGAGCTGTAAGGTAAATCTAGTCCGTTTCTGGTGTCTCATTTGGGAAACTGCCCTATAGTCTTTGCTAGTGGTTTGTCCATTCTGGTTCGTATTAACTTAAGTAGTGAGGCTTCACTACCTTTTCTGGAAAGATTGCACAAAAGTTTAAGGCCTGGCCTACTCTTAGAAATGTAGGTATAATGGTATAGGTACCAATAAACCTTCCTACTGTTGATGCATCTTTTGCTTATATATCTTTTGCCTGTATAGCATATATTAGTTCACCAAGTGAAATAAGCTATACTAGCAAACACACTTTTATGCCAGTATAACTGCATCTACGCTAGAATTTTGCTGGAATGTTGTAGAAATGTTGCTAATAAAGCACTCCCCCAACCAATGTTACTCTACTGGTAAATATTTCCAGTGCAGACCCTGCCTATTGAGGGCTTTTTTATACACTTTTCAGTTTGAAAGCAGTATAGCTAACGTGGTACAAGTCCCTAATGTGGATGCAGCTAGACTGGCATGAAGAGGCTTATACAGTAGACTCTCGATTATCTGGGATAATAGGGAAAAAAATAATCCTGGTTGATAAAATCCCGGATAATCACCATCCATAGGAAATATGGAGGGAGAGGGGAGGTTGGTTCACCAGCCACCCTGCGCTGCGGGGAGGAGGTGTTGGTTCACAGGCTGCCTTGCGCCCTGGTGGGGTTTGGGGTTTTTTTTTTGTGCTTGGGGCGGCAACAAAGCCAGAGCTGGCCCTGCGACTTACATATATTTTTTTTGACGTCCTGGTTAATCCACAACCTGGTTAACCCAATCCTGGATAATCGAGAGTCTATTATACTAGTGAAGCTTATTTCCATAAATTTACAGGAATACACTATACCTATATAAGGCACCTTTATACCATTGTGACTGTGTCCATAATAAGGGCTGGACTACTTAAATCAGTACAAAACTGTGTGTAGAACACACTAAGTAGATGTCACTGCTCGGAGTTTTTGCTGTTGTACAGCCTAAATTTTCCCTTTCATTCTTTCACCCCATAATTCCAAAGGCCACCCCAAATAACCTCTCTCCATCGTTAGCATCCCTGAAGTATTTTTGAGACAGTTAATATCTGCCCACCCCACTTGCTGTCGTTCAGCCACGTTAAATAATCTAGTCATGTTAATCTTTCGTCCCTGCTCAGTCCCTGCTATCCCTAATAAATGTTTTTCTCTGAACTTCCTCCAGCTTGTCTACGTTTCTCTGGCCGTGAAGTGCAAAGAGCTAGACACAATATTGCAGGTGTGATTAGACCGAGAGAGACTACCTGCTCCTGGATGTGATGTCTTGGTGCAAACACCCCAAATCCATTGGTTTTGGTGCCGTATTGCATTGCTCATGGCTCACGCTGCTTCTGTGGCTGTTTGAAGCAAGCACAGCCACTAGCATCATCTTTCATTTGTTTATTTTTGCTGGCGTGCTGGGGAAGCATTGATCTGCTTTTAGAACAATGTCCTAACCACTGCTAGTATCACTTCTGAAGTAACTGGCAAGCACCTACTGAGCCAGTCAATGGTGCCAATGTCATTCTGACAGCAGCTGAAGGCGTCTGTGACCATGTAGACTGCCGTGTAGTGATACTCTAATCCGCCTGCCGGTTCACATTCAAAGGAAGGAGGGAAGTTACTGCAGGTGATCTGCCTGTGGGACACGAACAGCAGGCACTAGCTTTTCCTTACCTCACAGACTCTTCCACAACCGTTTCTTTGGGGTGCCCTCAAACTCCTGCCCTTTCTGCTGTGCTCAAGCCCATCATGAGATAAAACGAGCTGCTTACATTTCTTTTTAAAGTTGTCTTTAGAGATTTTCAAACTCACGGTTGCAGTGTGGCCAACCCCCTGCTCAGAGCAGGAGCAATCCCCAACTAAATCATCCCAGCCAGGGCTCTGTCAAGCCGGGCCTTAAAAACCTCTAAGGAAGGAGATTCCACCACCTCCCGAGGGACCCCATTCCAGTGCTTCACCACCCTCCTAGTGAAAAAGGTTTTCCTAATATCCAACCTAAACCTCCCCCACTGCAACTTGAGACCATTACTCCTTGTTCTGTCATCTGGTACCACTGAGAACAGTCTAGATCCATCCTCTTTGGAACCCCCTTTCAGGTAGTTGAAAGCAGCTATCAAATCCCCCCTCATTCTTCTCTTCTGCAGACTAAACAATCCCAGTTCCCTCAGCCATTCCTCATAAGCCATGTGCTCCAGCCCCCTGATCATTTTTGTTGTGCCCTTCTCTGGACTTTTTCCAATTTTTCCACTTCCTTCTTGTGGTGTGGGGCCCAAAACTGGGCACGGTACTCCAGATGAAGCCAGATGAGGTTACCTGAGCATCATTGTGGGCAACTCAGTGAAGAGCTCTTTTCAGTCAACAGTAACATTCAAAAAGCAAACAAAATGAAAGGTAACAAATTCAAAACTGATAAAGGAAATACTATTTCATCCAGTGGATAATGAACCTGTGGAACTCCTTGCCACAAAACATCATGAAGACCAAAAACTTGGCAGTGTTCAACAAGGAGTTACACATTTATATGGCTAACAAGTACATCCAAAGCTTTAATAGTAAATATTATAAATTAAACAAGATTGCAAAAGGGATATAAATCCTCGCGCTTTAAGTTAGCAGCCAATCTCCCAGAAGGACAGGAGGAAACTTTCTCTGCAAGCGGATTATTCCATCACCGCTCATTGCAGAGTTTCCAGCAGTCTTCTTTGAAACATCTCTGGCCTCTGTTATTCTGGAGGTCAGAGAAGATGGTCATAATGGTCCTTCTGATGTTAAAATCTATGAGTCTGGCACTTGCCACTACTGCTGTGTGACGGAGTGGGAATGTTCTTAATGATTCCTCTGGATATTGTGTGAGTGCCTCACTTTCCCCTGTGCACTTCTTAAGTGTCTAGGTGATGGGATAAGGGCTAATAGTGTTGCAGAGCAAAGGGCCAGTGTAAGTAAGTAGCCGACGCCCTGTCTCGGGCCTGGGCCCTTCCCCCTCTGCAAGGTGTCAGCTGAAACTATTGGAGGGAGGTCAGGTGACCTGGCCTGGGAAAGAGACAAAGGAAAAGCAGGGGAGGGTCTGGAGAGTGAGTTAGTCCGAAGTTGGCTGGAGTCGGCAGGGAAGGGCAGACGAGCTATCTGGTCTCTGCCCTCCAAAATGGATCCAGCGGAGGAGTCGCGTTTGCTCTACCTACAAGCTCTGTTTTAGATCATGTTCCTGTCAACTAATAAACCTCTGTTTTACTGGCTTGCTGAGAGTCACTATGACTGTGAGTTGGGGTGCAGACTCACGCGCTTCCCAAGGATCCCACCTGGGCGGGCTCGCTGTTGGGAAGTGCACGGAGGGGCAGCAGGGGCTCAATGCTCCGAGGTCAGACCCAGGAAGGTGGAAGCTGGAAGCTGTGAAGCTCCTAGCCCTAGAGACAGGCAGTTCACAGAGAGGAAGCTTCCCCCCAGAGTCCTGACTGGCTTCGTAGGGAGCAGTTCCAGACCATCGCCCCGGGGACTCCGTGACATGCTGAAAGGATACAGGCCTACATGTCCCAGCTATGGCAATTCCTGTGTTCAGAATCATATCCGTAGTAGCCATGTGAAGTCTAACATGCATGTTTCTCAAGCAAGGGTTACTTTCTAAAATGCAATAATAAGACATCCTTCATCTTTCGTTTTGTTGCTTTAAAGGAGCTCTTTCCAAAATTAGACTGACCTCACAATGGTCATTTAGCCTCATGGGTTTCAAATCCTGTCAACATTGTGTGGAAACCATGGCACCATTGGAGATTTAAGTTGCTTACTGTAGGATTATGAGTTCCAAAGCATTCTGGAAAAGAAGCACAAACTTGCTGACACAAACTTACACTGTGAGTAGTGGAGGAGTCTGGCTGCAGTAAATGCTGCGGAGCAGGAAGGTCCCTTGTTGAGGGTAAATCCTTAAGTGAAATGGTCTGTCATTGATTTGTCTGTCTCATGCAAATTATGTGAACATAGACCCACAAAGAAAGGCAACAATAGCCTCCTAATATTGAAATTACGTCCACAAGCATGTCGCTCTCTCGGTAGCAGTTAGTGGGCGTTTTCCGGTTTTGTGGCACACTTTATTTGGATTGGCTAGTTTGGGTTTTGTTTAGCTTGTTTAAGGTTCTCTGTTTCTCTGGCTCCCATCATGACACAATAGAAGAGTGGGACAGGAAGTCCTTCCTTCAAGGCAGACTCAGCCTCAGTGAGGTCTGATAAGCTGAAATGTCTAATTTCAGATCAAATTGTGTGTCACTTTGTCCAGGAGAAGTCAGGCACTGATATCATTCACGGGGCTAACAAAGGAACTGCTGAACACCAAGGAGTTACTCAAGGAGATCTGTGTGAGCGTGTAATTAATGGTAACACAAGTACATGGCTGATAAAGGAGCAGTTTTGTTTTTTAAATGGCAAGATGATGTATTACTACAGAATAATGACAGAAAGAATTGAATAGCAGGAGGGAGCATGGAAGATGGTTAAAGCAGGGGATGGGGAATCCGGACTCCCAGCTCTTCCACTGAATCACTGAGTGAATGAACAAGAGCCATTGGATAGCTGCATCGATTGGTTTTGGATGCCTTCGTTTGGGGTTATGTAAAAGTACAGATTTATCAAATGTGTGTTCTTTCGATCCTCTTATACGGATCTGAAACATAGATGTTGCTCACACAGGAGGCTGGAGGCATTTCATATGCATTGTCAGCAGTGACTACTGGGCATAAGATGGTTTGATTTGATCAGCGACGGGGATATGTTATTGAGAACTGGTTTCAAGAGGGTTGAAGTCGTCACCAGTCACTGCTGGCTGGCACTTTTGGGTCATGTAGTCCTCCTCACCGATAAAGTCCCCTCACCTGAAGCTCTAAAGATCAGACTTGAGGTCAGGAGGAGACATTGCCCAGCCAGGGAGTTCTTATGGTCATCTGGGGTTCATTTGACTGCACCAGGTCAGTCATAACTCTGGCCATTGACATTTGGTACGACTAGGTATCTAACTGGAGATACTTAGGTTTGCTGGGCACCCAAAATTAGTAGATACTCTCAAGATACTGGTGTCACCTAGACCAATGCTCGGTATTCTCTGCAAAATAGCTAAAGTATACCAGTTGCCCTAATAGCTTCAGCATTGCCTTTGTAAGTAGATGACATTACCCCAGTAGTCCTTATACTAGTGGTATCTCAGATTCACCTCTAATATCATGGTATCATTCATTACTTATAAGAGCATTGGTAAAGATGTAATGTGCCTATGTCACAGGGGCGTAGTGAGAATATCAGTAAATGTTCATAAGATGCTGCTATTTAAAAGCATGTCAGATGGCAACCCCTCCTCAGCCGTGTTTTGAACAAGCAACCGTGACGTTTCCAAGTATGCCCAATCTCCCCCACTTCCTGTAAAAAAAAGATCATTGATTATCATGAAACCACCGTGTCTGACAATGTTTCAGTGTAGCGCACAGCTCCTTCTAAGGGGACTGACAGAATTACTCTGTTGTGATCTGAAAAGAAATGCTGCTTTATGTTGAAGAACTGCACTGCTTACCATTTTCTTACTGGTAACTTTTAGATGACAGCCCCCGGATGTACTGATATTCTCAATATATGAGGCTAGATTGAATTTTATGTGGACACCCATTTTTCCTTTTACTTCCTCTGTTTTTGTTCTCTGGATCTACCTAAGGCTATGTCTACGCAGTTGCAGAGCTGTAATTGCACCGTTGTAGCACTTCAGCGTAGATATTCACAATGGAGACAGGAGTGGGTTTCTCCTTTCACTGTAGTTAATCCACTTCTACACCAGGTGGTACTGGATTGACAGAAGAATTCTTCCATCACCCTAGTGCTGTGTAAATGGAGGGTTGTGTTGGGTTTACTATGTGTCTCAGAGGTGTGATTTTTCACATTCTCTGAATGATGTAGCTAGGTCAAACTAACTTTTTTGGGGGTAAACCTGTCCCCAAGTGCATGTCTACATGGAGACATCCAGGAAAGTTAATTCAAAATAAATAAAGATGTCAATTTGAAGTGGATTAGTTAAACTGCATTGTTTGAACACACTCATTCAGAATTAAAGTGACCTTAACTTGGTAAATTTCAAAGTGAATGAAACTAAACCAAATTAAGGCCACTTTAATTCTGAATAACAGCATTCACACAGGGATTTAGTGTGGTTTAGCTGATCTGCTTTCAAGGTCACATCTTTAGTTAATTTGGATTAATTTTCCTGAACCTCCCCATATAGATAAGCTCTAAATTACTTCTATGGCCACTCATTGGTGTATCTGAGCATCTAACTATCTTTTAAACATATTTATGCTCAGAATACTCCTAAGAAGTAGAGAAATATTGTTATTCCCATTTTACAGGTGAAAAACTGAGCCAGAAAAGACTATGTGATTTGTCCAAGATCTCACAAGATTGTAGCAGTGCGGGGAATTAAACTTTGATCTTGTGAATTCAAAGGTAGCACCCTAAGCTACTGAACCAACATTGTCAGACCACTTCAGTACTCAGCTTTGAATTTCTCTGTGTTTCTATAGTACAAATATTTTGTAAGGTTAGTCACACCTTCATTTATCTAAGCACTCAAGCTACTTGTGACAAAGTAGCTCCATGCTGCCATTCCTGCACCATTCCTCTTCAGTGCGTACGATGTTTTCCCCTTTGTAGTTTTGACATTAGTCTTTGTTGACCAAGATATTAAAAGTGATTAGTGGTTTGGGGTGATTCAATCTGTTGAGTTCACCACTGGAGACTCTTTAAGGAGCCTTGATTTTCAGAGAGTGGATGCTCTGCATTTTCTGAAAATCAGACCTCTTCAAGATGCCCCAATGGGACACCCAAAAATTGAGGCATCCATAATCACTAGTCACCTTTAAAATCTTGGTCTATTATTGTATTTATCTGATGAGATCAATGGGATGTTTATTCTTCTTCCATTTGCTGAACTGCAAGAGGCAGGTGACTTCTGTGACTCTCACAACTATCACTCAGACCCACCTCACAATAACTGTCCCGTTGTGCTAATGGGTGGACTGAAGGTACATGACGTTGTACTAAGGAAGGATGTGTAATCTAGTACTTTCAGGCAAACATTGTTCCTCACTCTGAGCCAGTGGGATAAGAACCTGCAGCTTTGAACCCTCATTTTCGGTGCTAACACAAAGGGTTCCAGAATTTGATTTTTCTTGTCTCTGATATATTTTGGATAAGTTTTGTCCCCAAATCCCAGCTAGAGTTCTGGGCACCGGCCACAGGTTTCAGAATGGCATCTTGATAACTTTCAAATTGGATTTTAAGGTCACCCCTTTGAAAATGTAACGGTGGTTTATCTGGGATATAGCTGATCATCGAAAAGAAGCTATTTTAGGTGGTATAGTAGGAAGTCATGGATATGTCTGAAGAAGCGGCTGACAGCGATACATTTCACAGTTTTCAGGAAGAAGAGAGAGATTGTGAGGCAAATAATTGGATTATAATCAACTCCCCCAGTTTGCCTGGCAATAGGAAATTCAGGTCATCCTGTAGCTCTGTCAAATATTTTGCAAATTGCCTCAATGGACATGAGGGAAGGGCAGCTATAAATTATTAAACCTTATTCCAGAGGGAGAGGCCTTTGACTCAAATGGGCTTAAGACCTGGAACATATTTTGTGTTTAGCCTAATTATTCATAGCTGGTGACTCTGGGTAAATTGCTTGCTCGGCCTTTCACCTCTGGTGTCAATAACGTGCTGAATTAATTTAGGAAAGTTATTACTTCTTTTGAGGTGGGAATCTTTTTTTTTTATCATGACACCTGTTGCTCATAGGTACAAATCAAACGAAGAGTATGTGTATGTGCGAGGCCGCGGAAGAGGGAAGTATGTATGTGAGGAATGTGGAATTCGCTGCAAGAAACCCAGCATGCTGAAGAAACACATTCGCACGCACACAGACGTCAGGCCATACGTCTGCAAGTACTGTAACTTTGCATTTAAAACCAAAGGTAAGAGACAGTCAGCTCCTAGCTCCTCTTCTTAGTGTATTGACTTACTGATCAAACCTACATGGGGGCGCTAGTAACCAGGAAGGAAGGTCCTTCCTTGATTTTGGAAAACCCTAGGATTTGGTGGGGCGGTGGCTGAAATTGCATGAACTGAACAATGCTGTGTTATGCTCGAATGCATCCTGCTGAGTCACTGCAGAAAGCAATAACCTCACTGAAGAGTTCACCTGCAGCATTGCAGCTGTGCTGTGATCCAGTCTGTGTTTTTGAAGGAAAAGATCCTGAAGCGTAGTTCCAAGAGTGACTGAAGACCATTGCAAATGATTGAATTGAACAGCATCTGGCTATGTAGGGATACACCTTTGATTTGGGGTTCAAACACGGTCTCATCATTTGGTTGATAATCTTTGGGTGGTTCTTCATGCTAGTGCTCTCAAAGACAATATATGTGCTGTGAATTATCATCTTCCCCCCTTGCATGTGGCTGCAGCAGAATATACATCATCTCAGATCGGTTCTTTGCTGAAGATCATGCTTTCTAACAGGAGGCTTGCTATTGAAGCACATGGGCATTTGCACATTTCCCACCCCTAACATACCCATCACTAACCTTCCCCAGCAAACACACCCATCAATGTCTTAATTTACACGATCAGCTGTAATGTGGAGTCATCCATCATGTATGGCTCTGAGAAAGTGACAGCACAGGAATGTTCCGCCAGATGTGTAAAAATCCCCAGCTCAACATCTTCACTGTGTGACGGGAAGCAAGGTGAGCCCACAGAGTAAAATTCTCAATGGGCCTGAGTGATTTAGGTGCCTAAATACCATGAAATGTCAATGGGACATAGGCACTTTAATCATTTAAGTGCTTTTGAACATTTTACCCATAGCCACTTCTTCTGAAAGAGATGGTAACTTTTGCATGGGTTCTGTTTCTTTAGTCGTGGCACAAGAGAACAATCAGTGACCTTTGACAGCCGTTGTAAATAACTGTATAATCACATGGTAAATAAGCCAGAAAACTGATCACACTTAGTCAACCGAGCAATGTTTGGGACACAATCAAGCACAGTTAACTGATTACGCAAATGGGCTCGCTGCTCCAGGGAGCACTTGATCCATCAAGTCCTCGAATATTGAAATAGGCTGCGTGGACAGTAACCAGTGCTGGTGGCTTTGTTTGTAGTCAGCTGAAGACAGTAGGTTGGTAATCACTGGAAATGTGGCAGCACTGGGGAAATAATGAATTTGAAGCTAAATTCTTCTTTCAATACACACAGCAGTTCGGAGTTCCTGCTTTCCCCATACCCCTGGAGCTCCCAGGTTTCCTTCAGACTCATTTCTCCTTTCTTTTTCTACTTATTCATTGCCTTCTTTCTCTTTAACTCTTGCTTTGTTCCTCTCCTCTGAGGTTTTCCTTGGAGATGGAAGAAATCTCTTTAGCCACTTCCCTGTCTTGCCTCCTATTTAATTTCTGTCAGGCTTTTCTTTAGTATGCTGGAATCAAACCATTGTTCGTACCATCTCTCCAGCTGCTTTCTCTTCCCACAACTATGCCATCCTGAAACATAGAAGCCTTCAGTTTACATTATGACAGTGGTCTTTTTGAAAGGGGCTGTTGCCTAAAAGGTCTTTCCCCCTTCAAAAATCTTCCTCAGCTTCAGCAAGAAACCATTGAGAGGGAGGAAGTCAGCGTGGAGCGAAAACAACTGCAAGGGTTTACAGGCAAAATTATTGTATCTCCCTCCAGTCACATGAATGCATAGATCGTACATTTGAGTGGTCAGAACTCTTGTGGTTCTGCGGGCTTGTGAAATGTAGTTCATGCCGATAACCTCAGAATTACTTGAAAATTGATTCCTTATGGAGTGGGGTTACAGTGAGAAAGCTGTGTATGTAAAATGGACATCTTTTTACTCAGTATAACTGTTCCCTATGCATCTCTGAGTCACAATTGCTTGTTTTACTGATGTGGACATGCCGGATTCAACACAGTTATCGGAGAGCCTGTAACATGGACTAGCGACGTGATTATTGGCTAAACTCCATTTGAGGAATCTTTGTGACTGGTGATAAGTCCAAGGCACAAAGTACCCAGCTTGACTCTCAGATCCCAGAGGGAATTTCCAGGACTGGTGGTTACAAAGCTCATCTTTAATACTTCTAAATCGAGTGCATTTGGGTCCTGATTTCACAAATAATCTCTCTGTTCTTTGGTGTGGTTTTGTAACTGTAATTCATTGCAGGGTGCAAGCTACCTGGGTGCACCTGCAAAAATGCAGACTGAGTAAAAGCCCTTTTAAAAATCATTTCTGTAGGTGTACTTTTCACCTTTAGTGTAAAACACAAGGGGGATATCCATAGAGCTGTCTTCAGTTCAGCTATTGTAGGTCTCCTCAGCATGATCCAATGCTCTAAACATTCAGGTAGGCTGAAGGCATTTCAACTTTACTTATTTTTATAAGGATCACTGGCTTTCTAAAAATCCTATTTAAAAAAAAAACAACCTCATCTGTGTTACAGAAATTAGTAGTAATTATTCAGAGTGGAACACGTCTTAATATGCTTTTTACTAGTTATCACATTTGTTTACCTATTTGCATTTCTTTCAGTGTGGACAATGCTGTAATATTTGGGGAGCAAAAACTGCAGGGAAATGGTTTTGTTAGCAATCGTCTATCCAAACTGGATCCTGATACACAACTGCAAGGGTTTACGGGCAAAACTATTGTATCTCCCTCCATGAGGTCTAATCAGATGCCTGCTAACCACACCTAGACCTTCAACATAGATGTCTAGGCAAGAACATGGAGTAGTGGAGGCTGCCCTACCATCCCCCTTGAGAACATTGAGACAGAGTCCGAAGGCCAGACCAAGTCCAGACATTCAGTGCCTCAACGGTTGTAGCTTCTGTCTGAGGACAACAACTTAGAGTGGCTGCTGACTGCCTAACACCTCAGCGAGGGTGCGTCTCTGTCAGGGTGATGTCCCTTAGTCTTACTCCAACCAAGGAATACCCACAAGGCAGTGGGGTCTAGGGTTTCAAGGTACCCTGTAGTCGCCTTACTCTCTGAAGGTTGGTTCTGGGTGTGACCGTAAACTGCATCCGACAGGAGGGCCTGGTGGCAACGTGATGGGGCTACTGGTAGTGGGGTAGCACCTATAAAATACCAGTATTGCAGCCTTCAGAGAAATGTTTATTAGTTTAAGAAAATAATCTTGGACGTTTTATCTTTTAATTCATGGAAACATGTTTGAAAATATGGACTGTAAAGGTTTATTTCAGAAAGCCAAACTTCTGGCTCAGGTTTAAATGTGCCCCTTTTAATATGGTGCCTTTACCTCCAGACTTATAGGCAGTTAGTATCACTGTATTAACAATCCCCAAATGAAAGCATTGCCAGGGCCTTTGTGGCTTCTTGCCAGGCTGGAGATGAGAAGAAATTGCTCTCAAATGAGTGCCTGTCTCGGGAGGATGAGGTAAAGCCTTTTCCTCTGACTACTTGTTTCCTAGTGGACTTGGAGGATGGGGGAGCTACAGCTGTTTTCTTCTTGTCACCTCTTTTAAGACCCCATCTTTGTTAGGCAAGGAACAGCCCCCTCGTTCACCTTTTGACCTTTTCTAGGCCATAGATTAGTGTTGGAGCTTTAATTTTTCGCCCAGTACAGATAGAATTCCATTCCACACCCATTTTTTGCTCTTTTTCACTAATCACATTGGCCTCTCACATTCTGATTGGCTGAGTTTCCTAAACTGTCTGAATAAACTACATTGAATAGAATCATAGAATATCAGGACTGGAAGGGACCTCAGGAGGTCATCTAAACCAAACCCCTGCTTAACGCAGGACTAACCCCAACTAAATCATCCCAGCCAGGGCTTTGTCGAGCCTGACCTTAAAAACCTCTAAGGAAGGAGATTCCACCACCTCCCTAGGTAACCCATTCCAGTGCTTCACCACTCTCCTAGTGAAAAAGTGTTTCCTAATATCCAACCTAAACCTTCCCCACTGCAACTTGAGACCATTACTCCTTGTTCTGTCATCTGCCACCACTGAGAACAGTCTAGATCCATCCTCTTTGGAACCCCCTTTCAGGTAGTTGAAAGCAGCTATGAAATCTCCCCTCACTTACTGTGATCCATGCCACTACTTTTATGGTGGTTACAAGGGACAAAGAAATTTCTATTAAAATGAAATATGCTCAGGTAACAGACCTGTTGGCGGAAGATGTTAATTTGATAGTCTAATCCAGTCAGTTTCCAGACACCAGTCTACTTCATGTTCTGAGACATATTACTCCTTTCATTAATTTGGTTGCAATTCCTTAAATCAGAACGTGACAGTTATGGAAGTCATTGGCAAATTAATATGTTAATTGCAAAAAAAACCACAAATTAAATTCAGTGTTGTGGTTGTACAGTTTATTATTACTGAGTCAGTAGACTCAATTTTATGCTAGGCCTGTTCAGAAACTACAGAATATATCCAGCTGGCTAAAATCTTAGGAAGAGTTAACAGGTATTATAATATATAGATTTTAAAGCTCTCATAACACCTTTGTGTACTGGGACATTTTCTAAACATTTGGAAAAAAAAGTTTAGAAAGAGACAGAGCCATTTCAGAATGTTCTCAGGCAACCCTTCAACATTAGTGGTGCTGGAACAATTTTCATGGTGGGATGCTGAAGGCAGAAACCATGCACCTGGGTTGTTATTACTACTTCAAACCAGTTCTATCTACTTCAGCAGCATCACCAGCACCCTAGTTCAAGCACCTACCCCTTTTCCCCCAGTAATTCACCAAGTTCCATTGTTGTGAATATAAAGAGTAATGTTCAGGAAATGGCTCTATATTCTCTAATGCAATTGGAAATCAGAAAATATCCCGACAGTCCGTAAATGAATTTCAGTAGCATGTCATCAGTGAGAGACTGTTTTGTAGACTGAGAAATGGGGAGAAAACACTGGTATTCAGGAGAAAAGCAGAACAAGAAATAATGTCTGACACATTCAGATTTGCGACAAGGTACACGTTTTTAACTATAAAAGTGTTTAACCATTGGAACAAACTACCCAGGCAAGGGATGGATTCTCCATCTCTTGAAGTCTTCAGATCAAGACTGCATACCTCCCTGAAACATACGCTTTAGTCCAAAGCAAGTTATTGGGCTCAGCACAGGAGTAACTGGATGAAATTCTATAGCCTGTGTTATATACGAGGCCAGTCCCTTCTGGTCTCTGGTCCCTTCTGGCCTGAAAATCTATGAATATATACAACAATAACAAAGTTTTTTAGAAATGAATTTCTTGGCTAGATGACAATGGTATAAACTAGACTGTTCCTTTTATTGTATTCCCAGTGAGTGAAATTCATCTCTGTGCAGAGACTAGATTAAGGCCAATTCATCACAAGAGTGCCACTAAAGTCCTATTCTGAGGGTTTACATGGGGCTTAGGCGGTATACAGGCTTAGTGATGATCCTCTGCAGAGAGGTGAAGCTCATTCTTTGTCTGTAAAAAGAGAGTCCTGCTGGCTGTAGCACAGTTGTTGTGATATTCCTTGTACGCTCTTTTCAGTAATGTTAAAATAATGTCAAGTCCGGGGAACGTGGGTAAGATCTCTCTCACAGTTGCACCTTTGCTTTGCACATTCAGTATGATTCATGGTGTACGTTTAACAAAAGAAGGAGAAAATGTGATGCAGAAGCAGTGTGACCATGTTAAAGTTGCTCTAGAAGCTTATCTTTTCCATTACCTCCTTTTTATTTTAATTCTGCAACCTGACTGGAGCATTAATGAAGTTTACTGAATTTAATTTCCCTGTTTGGTTTTAAAGAAGAAATGGCTTCCAACCCCTCTAAACTGCTTTAAGGATTTAAGGAAGCACAAGAGTTCTAACTGTCTTAAGGCAGCACAAGCACTTACGCTGTGTTAAGTCCTGAATAAGACCTATAACAGCACAAGAGCTAAGAATATACCATGACAGTTAGGGATTTCTGAAAACACATGTGCAGAATATCACTGTTTTGGGATTGTTCTGTGTCAGACTCAGATTTAGCAAGATTTTGCTGCTTCAGCATTTTCAGTGGGTCATTATTTTATTTGGAGCTGGCCAATTTATTTCAAACCAAAGAATACTCTTGAGAAAACTCCTCACGGTGGATTCTTACCTGTCTAATTTTCAGTGTAATCATTCTACTATCCAATATAAATGTCTTTCTCTATCACTCTCTATCTCATGCCCACGCCTTCATATTTATTGTTTTGTTCTTTCCAAGGAAGCTATTGCAAGCTGAATCAGTTAGTATCCAGTGCTTGGTTGGGCACCAAATAGCTGTGAATCCCTCCTCCTGCGGTTCTTTCTCAGCTTTTACTTAGTCATTACTCAGGCAATCACCTGTTGATTTTAGCGGGAATTTGCCTGAGTAGGGATCTCAGAATTTGATTCATTTAGCATTAGTTGAGGGGGATCTAAAAACACCAACAAATTTCCAGAAGATCTTTGAAAAACAAAGTCATATTATTTTGCCAATTACTCTAAAAATAATAGTTCAGTTTCTCATTGGTGTAAATCGACATAGCTCTATTGACATGCATGGAGCCAGGCCAGTTTACACCGGCTGAGGATGTTCCAATGGGTCTCAATCCTCAGAAAGAACAGAGGGCCAGTGAGGGGCATCCATGTTTGGTCAGGATGACAAGCAAAATCTTTTTCTTCTGTTCCCCATCCTCTCTCCAGGCTACTGGTTCAGACTTCTAACTATAATAAGGTATTTTTCAAGGAATGAAGTACCACCATTATGATAGGGCAGCAATGTGTCTACTAATGTCTTGTAAGCCTAATAGGAAGAACAAAGGAACTGCCCTCCCAAACCTGCTGCTGAATAGCGAAATGATTCCTCATCCTATCCGGCCTCAACATATTCAGAAGCAAGTCAATTAAATGAGGCTCTTTTGACTTTCCCTCCATGGGCTACGTGTTCAGAAATTGCTGCTGGAATTGCACCTGCCCAAGCTGCTCACACACCTCACTTGCAAGTGCATGCCACATAGCTGTGCACACACATTGCCCATTTCATGCACAAATGTGGGATTTGCACACCCATTTTTGCAGGCGCAGTTTAAGACCCAGTGTGTGACAGTGTGGTCCTGTCTGACACAAGGAGAATGAAGAGACTGAAAAGAAAGGGAAGAAGAAAAGGAGAAGGAAACACAGCACGTAAAATGCTACTTTGCTTCATTTCTATTTGACGTGAAGTTGATTTTTTTTCAGTCTAAGGAGTCTTAGCACTGGCCAGACGGAGTCCTGGTGCTGAGTACGACTCCCAGTCTAAGGCCAGCTCACACTATAAAGCTTTGGCAGCATAGCTGTGTGCATCAGGGTGTATGAGAAAAACAACCCTCCCAGCTGACATACCTATGCCAGCAAAAACTCGAGTGTAGACACAGTTATGGTCACAGAAGAATGCTTCTGGCAGCACATCTAACGTTCACGGAGGTGTTACTCTGCTAGCAGAAGATCTCCCTCTGTCAGAATAGGTTGCATCTGCAGGCATAGCTATGCCAGCAAAACATTTGTAGTGTAGACAAGGCCTTAGTCACACCTCTGGCTTGGCATCGTAGTGTGCGTGCCTGAGTGGGGATGTGGCTTTTACATTGCTCCAAGGCATTTGCCTCCAGGCAATCAAGGTAGAGGGCTTCAGAAGAGTCCTCTTCAGCTAGAAGTATGTTGCCTGGAATGGAACTGGGTTAAAAACAGGTAAAATAAGGTGTTGGGGCAATGCTGTGGGCTGTAGAAGAGACACATTGGGTGCTGTGTGATATTGTATTTGCTAAATAAAACCAAAGAGAAATGTCTCTTACTGAAATATGAATAGCTGTGTATCTATGCCAACACTTTCAAGGGTAATTTTCCAATGTGATGAGCACCTGCACACAGTGAAGTTACTGAGGATCTGGCAGTATGACCAGCTATCAGACCAGAGCAGGGGCGGGTAGAGTGGGGCCTACCAACCAGATTTCAATCTGAGAAGTGGTTTCTCTCTGTGGACCCTGTCTCCCTTGGCTGCACCTCCGTATGAAAGCTAAAGAGGCTGCACTCTGCTCCATCTGATGCGAATGAAGTGCAGCTTTTAGGCTCCTGGCTAACAGTCATTGTGAATCTTGGCTGGGCAAAGGTCAGTGTCCCTGTATGCACCACAGTGACTCATTTTGTAAGCCAGTATGGGGAGCCTGGTTGGAGGGAAATGCTTGGCAGGACTCTTTAGACTAGCTCCTCCTCCCAGCCTACAGTTAGTGTTACAGTATAATTCCTGGGATACCGCCCACTGCAGCATAACTCGCAAACCTGTGAACACACAGTACATTGAAGCTTATTCATTTCCTGTGTAAACTCTCACCGGAAGGAATCAGATTAGGGTTATTGCGATGGTGATTGAGCAAAGCTGGGTCATTTGTGTCAGCTGGGATGAGCTGCAATAATTTACTGAAGGTAGCAGCAGGGTTTCATTTGCTGAGGAGTGTTGTCACTGTTGGCATTTTGTTATAATTAGTTACAATGGGCCAAATTACCCAGTCCCATCTTACCCTGAATTCCAGGTCCTTGGCATTTCAGGCTCTGGTCAAGAGGAAAGCCTGTGCCATGCCATCTTGTTAGGATTGCGTCATGCTAGGAACTCACCGATGCTTGAAGGAGTTGCAGCAAGGGCATCATTTCTTCTTCTTCTCAATTGGTTTGGTCCACAGAGGAGAGAGATGAAGGGGGAAGGGTAAAGAAGAGAAACGAGGGGCAATTTTCTTCTTTACTCCTCCAATCATTTCTCTTGCTCTTCTCCTTTTTCCCAGATCCATGTTCCACACACCCTTAGGCTCCCTTCTCCTGGGTTTCCCCTTTTTTATAAGTAGGAATAAAAACTGCTCCTGCTGGGAGAGACCGTTGTAGTTTTTGCAGAATTCTAGAAATGAGTGACAGAGAAGATCTACAAGGCCATCTACTCCATCCCTTTACCATTCTTTTGTAGATGTGCCTACATCCTACCTTGTGGCGCTTTCTCCAGGCTTTGTTATCAAAGTTGCAGTGTGACCATGGCCCTGCAGAAAATACCCCACAGCCTAACAGATCTCACTGTTCACTTCTCCTGATACTCAGCCTCAATAGCTTTTTTTTAAATCATATTTCTCACCACTAAGTACCACTGCAAAATGCGTTAGAGCTCTAGTCTGTGGGGTGTCATGTTTTGGGGTAGGTGTGCTCCTCGCTTGGACGCTCAGCACATCCCAGCAGACCTCCCAGCTGAGACCCCCGGGGGTCATTTGAGAAGTGTCCCCCTTTCTTTACTGCTCAGATTCTTCTCAGGCAGTTTCAGCACAGAAGCCTATCTCTGCTCTACAGTTTCCATGCTCATTGTGAGTTACTCAGTTCCCTTGGCTAATTACTCGAGCTGGTGCAATATCTTCTGACAAAGCCGTCAGAAAATGGAAAATGCTGACTTGATGGAAGCGGATGTTCCACGCCAACAGGTTGGGTCTGTTGAAATTTTCAGTGGAAGACAGCAGCTAGCCAGGCCGATCTGCATGGCATCCTGCCAGCCCCTGGTATTCCCGCTGGGCTGCCCAGCTGCCTGGGATCCCTTGCTCTCAGCAACCCTGCTTGACATTTTTTTTTTTCTCTGAATGGAAATTATTTCCCAGGCAGCTCTGCTATTATTTACGGTTCTGTCCAGGTGTTAAATCACAGGCAGACAAAGCCCAACATAGTTCAGATGGATTTTTTTACTGTTGGTTTTTCCCTTCAGACTCTTCCCTGGACCCTTGTTTTCTTGTCTCCACCCCATGCCTTGGTCACTGTTAATGGTGTGTCTCCTGCCAGGAGACAAAGGGCTGCCTACTGTGTAATGGCACCAGCTCGGACGGACTGCTGGGCTGCACATGCTGGAGAGCATCTGTGCAAAGTATGGGCCCTCCAGTTGTTCCAGGTTGCATGGTGGCCCTGTTACTCTGAAGTCCCAGGTTTGGCACCACCTCTCTCTCATCCCAGCCAGCAGTGGAGCAGTTAAACAGCAAATCTCTCCCTAAGCTGCAGGCTGGCTGACTCCCTGCGACAAAGGCTTCTGCAGAGAGAGCACTTCAAACTGAACCTGCAGCTAAGTCTAAGTGAAGTTGTCAACTTGTTACTCACCCCCTTGCCAGGGGAAAGAAACAGACTATTGATCAAGGTGTGTGTTCTGTTTCCTTTCAGGGAATCTGACTAAACACATGAAGTCAAAGGCCCACAGCAAAAAATGTCAGGAGATGGGCGTGTTGGTGTCTTCACTGGTGGAGCTGGAAGCTGAAGAAGGTACAGATTCTCTAAACGGTGGGGCTCTCCCACTGCTGCTTGGAAAACACGTGGTATTTAGGTAGCAGAATGTCTGTTCACGTGAATGGAGCATTCAGGTGCTCCAGGTTCCCTGGGCACCGCTGGAAGAGAGCTTTGGCCGACCAGGCCTGATTCGGCTGCAATGCCATGCTTGGGGGAAACTCTTCACGGGGGAAGGGAGCGTATATTGTCCCACATCTACCTGTAGGGGTGGGGTTTGTGCCTTCCTTGGCGCTGTGAGGTGCTGGCCACCGTCAGAGTCAGGGCACAGGCGTAGATGAACCACTGATTCAGTCGGGCGCTTCCCTTCTTCATTAAAAGTGAGCACTGAGTCATGCCACAGGTCAGTGCTCTGTGCACACTGTGAGGCCGTGCAAGTGATATAGTGCAAGGGGGCACTTTGCTGCTGCAAAGTCAGTCTCTTCAATGAGACATAAATAAATGTCCTGCTCTCTGGCCAGGTAAGGCCCTTAGTGCTTTTCAGTGTTAAGGAGCAGTAGCCTGGCTGACTTGTGACAGGTTCCCCAGGGGTGCCACCTGCAACTGGGTACCCCTGAGCCCTCTGATGTATCAGCCTGGGCTCTCTCTCACCCTGTCCTGCTGCGAGAAGCTGCAAAGCCCTCCAACCTGCACGTTCACCAGCATCAACACAGGTAGGGGCACATCCAGCCGCAGTTACATGCAGGCTTTCTAACCGCTAGCCTCCCAGCCTACGCCCCCAGAGTAGTGTCATCCTGCCTTGGTCAAATCTGGCCAGGAAATGGGTTTAATATCGGTCTGCCTCTCCCTCAATGTGAAGAGGACCGTGCACACTTATAGTAACTAAGCTGAGGTTTTCCCCAGACACCTTAGTGAAATGCACACTGGTTTGGATTAAAACGTAAAATAAGTTGATTAACTACAAAAGATAGATTTTAAGTGATTTTAAGGGATAGCAAACAGATGAAAGCAGATTACCTACTAAATAAACAAAAACACAACCTAATCTTAACGTACTAGATAGGTAGGATACGAATTAGCAAATTCTCAGGCTGGCTGATTCTTAAGGCACAGGCTGCCTTTGCTTTGCAGCTTGGGTTTCCCAGGTTTTCATACACAGGCTAGAAATCCGTTAAGCCTGGGACCAGCACTTCCCCCAGTTCAGTCTTTGTTCCTCAGGTGTTTCCAGGTGTGTTGTTGAGGTGGGAGTGAGGTCCCATCATGATGTCATTGCCTCCTTTTATATCTTCCCCCCGCTTGCTGGAAAGCTTTTTTGATGCGACCTGGGCCACAGTTCCCATTGTGTAGTGCTATCTCTGAGAGGTTTCTATTGTACACTGTTCCCAGAGTGATCCTTGCGCTTGTGTGCATTTCCTCAGAGAGCATTGACATTGTTTGGCTTTTTTACAGTAGTACCTGAAAGGCTGCTTGTAGGTGTTTTCAGTCTCACAGCATGTTTCAGTAACACATACACAGCCAAACTTCATAACTTCACATACAAGTCATAGCACATTCAATCCAACAAGATATTAATGTTTAGCAGTTCAAGACTTTTAGAATGATACCTCACCAGGCATCCTTTGTACAAAACATATCCTGATTATATGACAATAGTGAATAAGGGGGTGACGGGGTATCACAACCTTAAATTCCCCTCACAGCTTCAGCTGACTAGAGTGTTCTGCGCTGCCAAACAGACGCTGCTCTACTCATGGGCCATGGAATGCAAGGCCAGAAGGGATGCCCAGATCAAAATGTGACCTTCTGTAGCTGCATCGTGCTGCTGGGTAAAGGGACCCCTGTGACTATAGCACATGAAGCTGGATGCGAGAGCCGTTGTGAGGTGCAGTCTGTAAATATCTGATCATATGATCCAGATTATGCTTTCCTCATGGAAGGGGCTCCAGGGGAGGAAATCTCCATGATGATCCCCTCACACACATCATCCCATCAGGGGCATTGGTTTTCCTCCAGTGGAAAAACACGTGTGGCCTGTCTACAAATCTGAAGCCCCTTCCCCCTAGATTCAGTCAGGCTGGCCCTCATGTAGCATGGTTCCCACAGCCTCCTTGAGGCTACGCCCATGAGCCTCCAAGTGAAAAATAGACCCTGGGGCTTTATATCCAGGGGGATCCCCATGGTGCTCGAGGGAGCATGATGAGCATCTCCTGATCCCACCCCCATCCAGCCCTGTTCTCTTGTGTGGCCTATCCAATCCCCCCTCGCTTCCTCTGCAAGGTCGGGGTGGGAGGGGGTGAGTGCTCCAGAGGTGAGCGATTCCCCTTATCATGGGGAGATGGAGATTTGCATGCAGAGCGAGGGTCCTTTCCATGTGTGTATCCAGGGGGCACAATCCAGGCCAGTAATGATAGTATCTAGGACATCTCTCAGCCTGGAAGTGGACAATCAGAAAGTACATAAAACTTCACAGTGTTGTCAGACGTTAGCTGGGTTACTCCGTATACTGAAACATCTACTTACCCTCAATCCCCTTCTTAGTTCTTTCCCCTAGGTGCACACACACCTCCCCTGTTTAAAGGGCCTGTGAATTCAAGAGCCTCTCGTGTTCCTCCGAGCCACCTGAGCTTCTTTAGTTCACCGGTGTCTCCCTTGCTCCATGGTGTCTGTAGCTGAGTTTCACTGACATCGGCCCAAGAAGCAGGTCTCTTCCCTGTGTGCCTGAGGAGCCTCAGAGCAGAAGCTGCAGGTCTGAAAACTGCAGCCTTCCCTTTGAAGTATGAGTCGGGCTGGTGGTGAAAATGTCACGAATACGGTGAGGTTTGCCCGGGACTTCTCTCTGTGTCCCTGATTTTAATAAACTCACCTCGCACCAGCAGCTCCCGTTCCTGCGAGCCGGGCCCAGCTCCCCGCCCTGCATGCTGTGACCTGGCATGTGGGGTCACAACGCCGCACATTCAAATTTGGCCTGGACACTCCTCTGTCATGAGGGAGGGGTGTACGTGTCAAACCTGAGTGGGCTGGAGAGGGAGCTGGGTCCAGACTGAGGGACAGGAGCCACAGCTGCAGGTGCGTGTGACTTCTTCTTTATCACCCTCTCCGGGGGCAGCACCCAACCCCTCCCAAGGACCTGCTTAGGGTAGGACCCACCTCCCCAGGGTCTCCCACCCCTCAGGGGCAGGTGTATCCCCTGCCCACTGTAAACAGTGCTCCCAAGGCTTTATGCACCATTTCCCCCTGAACCCTTTTACTACATTGACTGTGACAGCCAGGGCAAGGGGAGAGATCTCCAAGAGGCGAGGAAAAGGACAGAGGGAAAGTCTAGCATATACTGAATTGTGTGAGCTGGAGAAGGGTATTTTACCCCGGTGACTGGAGGCTGAGCTCCGACAGCTGCTGAGGGTTAGATTATGAGCTCTTTGGGAGCCGTGAGATGGTTTTATGATTGTTTTTCTGTTTCCTTTAGTGGGGCTCTTGGTATCCTGGAAGCTCAGTGCAGGGGTAACTGGGGATGGCAGATGTCTCAGAGGGGCTGATGAGATTTGAGGATTGTTGTCAGTGGGTCATTTGTATAAACAGTAAATATATTTGAAATACAGAGGGGGAGAAATCATACCCCTCTCTCTTTCCCCATGGGGTTTGCCACGATGGAGCGCAGAGCGTCAGTACGGTGTGCTAGGTCAGCATGACGTACTCCATTCACAAGGCTTTGTAGAGCTGATGGGGACACCTCTGACCTCGTCCTGCTGCCCCCCTTCCCTCACTAACCTCCACCACCAGAGCAACTCTTGCAACTGCGTTTAGCATTTCTCCTTCCCCTTCTAGTGCCCCCTCCCAGCCTGAGCCAGTCTGATTCCCCTGGCCTTGCCACAAGCGTTTGTTGACAAAGGCTTAATATGAGCCTTATAAAACACATGGTGCTACTGTTATTTTTACTAAGCCCTGGTCAACTGAATAAATTCTGGCGACGTTGCTGTAAGCCCGTGGAATGTTAACTCAGCAGGAACAACAAATCGTGCTTATCTCCACTGAGCTCCCCAGAAGTCAAGTGCCTCCGAAGTTTTACTGGGAAGAGGGTGGGTTCCCGGGGCACAGAGAGTGTCACGTGCGATGCTTCCCGTTGCAGAGGTAATGAACAGGCACCAAGCACGCTTCTCCACAAGCCTGTGTTGGAAACAGGAGTTGTTCCCTGAAGCTAGAGCCCTGCTTTTTGTGGCATGTCCCACTGAACACACCCACAGGGTTTAAAGTGCCGGAGAGGCTGCAGCAATGTGCAGTGTACGTCTCGTGACTGCAGGCTAAAGGTCTCCTATAGATAACCTGGGTAGGTAACCCTGGCAGAGTTTGTGCTTAAGCCATATCTGCACAGGGACACTCAGTAAAGTTATGGTGAATCAACTCAAGGCGTGTCAGGCCATTAAAACCCCATTCAGGAATAAAGTGGCCTTTGCTGGCTGTAAATTAATCTTCCTCCTCCTGGCATGCATCCCTCCCTCCAAGTGTTTGTAGAACATCAGTCACAGGCTATCCAGGTGCCCTTCCCCAGGTACCCTGGAAGGGATTTTCACCCCCTGTACAGCTTGCTGCGTCACGTCCCTAAATCAGCAGAGTTCAGGTTGCAGCAGGCTCATGGTGCCCAATACTTTACTTCATTGTAAGGCCTGGAAATTTACTCAAAGTCAGAAGCTGTCATTGGAAGGTCTAGAAATTAAGCTCCGGGTACCCAGTCTTCACAAAGGCACCACATGAGTTTTAATTAGTGTTGCCAATTTGGTAATATTTCAAAACCAGACACTCTGGCAGGAGTGCAGGAACCTGCCCTGCTTCTTCCCCACTCCCACCAGGGCCTTGCCCCGCCTTCTCCCCCATGGCTCCACCCCTATCCACTCCTAATTCCTCCTCTCCTCCAGTACTCACTGCTTTTCTCCTCCCAACCTTCACCCCACCCAGGTCAGGAGGGACTCACCTGCTTTGCCAGGGCTGTGAGCTGTGGCCACCTGATGTAGGTAGGAGGCAGCCCTGGCTGAGTAGGGGCTGGTGCAAGTAATGACCTGTCACCTCCCCACCTCCCCCCACCTGCAGTAACCAGACTTCAGGTGTCTGGGCACCAGGCCACCCTCACCCTTGTGGGGATGTGGGCTGAAGTCTTCTGTGTTTGGTGAAGATGCCACTTTAGTAAGGCCTTGGGCTGAATTTACACCAGTGTGAATTCTACTGTTCCCATGATGTTTTAGAGCAGAAACAGGCCCATCCTGAGGGATCTGCTCATACTTAGTGTACAACGGTTTAAATTCATGTCTGCTCAGGACACCGCATTCACGTCTCTATATGGTCATGGGGAACTGGTTGACTTTGTTAAACCGTCACTGTAAAGATATTTTCATGGGGCAACGGTTTAGTGCAAAAGAGTCTAGCTCTGTAGGACGTGGCTCAAAGCTCTGCCCAGAATCACAGCACCCTTGAAGGGAGGTGTGTACATGACCTTCACGAGGCCACACAAAAAGCAGGCATGACAGTTAGAATTAGGGGTTCCTAGCTCCACGTCCCATGAGCAAGGCGCTCGGCCACTCTACAGCTTGCGCGCCAGACTCTGATCCCGGTTACCCAGGTGTAAATCCATTGTAATTCCAATAGTTTCAGTGGGTTGTCACAGGGGTACCAAGGATCAGATTCGGTCTCTCTATATACACGAAGGACTCAATTCCCCAGGGATCACCGGTTTCACATATGATAGGAGACCCACATCCAGACAGACAAGTGGCAAGCAGTGGGGGGAAGGAGCATTTTAATCACCTCACATGGATGATTTTTGAGAGAATCCTTTAAATAAATGTGACAAGGTTTGTTAATGTGGTTTAAGGTGAAACACAGCCCTGTTACTCCTAAGCAGGGAAGCTGCTGGTTTCCCCCCGTACCAAGGTGGTCTATAGGCTTTTTATCCCCTGGCTGCTGGTGCAGGTTGCATTGCTGAAACAGATGCTTTTCTGTCTTTTAAATCTGACTATGCTTTAGGCTTTTGTGCTGCTCTTAAGAGCAGCCTTTCGTTCATGCTGAGACATTCTTTGTTTGGCGGGGGGCATTGCCAGAATTGAGAGTGGGGGGAGCAGGGCCAAGAAAAAAAACCTCAGTCTCGGATTTGCTAGTAATAGTCCCAGGAGGAAAGTATTAGTGCGGTGTTAGCCAGCAGAAGTCTGCTCTAGTGTCAGATTGCTGGAGGTCTCCTTCAGTCTGTTAACTCACTTAGAATAATTGATTAACTGACGGCTTCTGAAAATCTCCCCCTGCTGTTATACTACCTGTAGGGGATTCTTACTCAGATCAAGGCTTGATAGGAGAGGAGACAGTTGCTACTGAAATTTTGGTTGCACGACACTCTGAAAGCACAAGGATTATTTTAAAGCTTTTCATTATAGTAAATTAGAACTAATGAATCATATTAATTGTGCAGAGCTTTTGAAAACCTGCAAATCAGAAATCCTATTTGTGCAGCAGATAATTGTAGGCTGCAAAGGCCAGAACTGCAAGAGCTCAATTCAGTCATTTGAGGGAATGCTTTCATTAATTATTTCATTCAGTCATTCCTTGCTCCGATCATACAGGGTTAATAGTAATGTATTGTGAGCAGCACAGTGGGTGAGCTGTTCTAAAGCCATTCAGAGCTGCAAGCTGAAAGGAGTATTCTGCTTAGGGAAAGGAACGCGCTTAGCAGACAAGAAGGCTGCATTTGTCTCCGCCTCTCGTCTCATTTTTTAAATAATACCATTAAACCGAAAACCCCGCTACAAATCTGCCTTTGACCCAGAGGTCACCTGGGAGAATGCTCAGCAGTCGTTTGGAGTGAGTATCAGCTGGGAGGCCTCTTCTCCCCTCATTAAATCATGTGTCCATGCCTGTTTGTGAATGAGCACTCAGTTCCTGGACACCTGCTATGCTTTGCAGGGGGAAAGGACCTGCCTAGACTCAGGAAAGCACAGGGGTAGGAATCCATTAGCTTTCCAAATGGAATCCTCCTCCATCTGTTGATGTTGGCTGCACCGCTGCTGGCTGGAATGTGTAGCCGTCTGGACGTTATTGCATTATGCAGACAATCCATGTAATTTTAGAATTACAAAAAATACACAGCCTCGGCTTCCTCCCATTTGTGTTTGCGTAAAGGGGACAGGGAAAGAATGTGTAAAGGTGAAAATGGGAACGCTTGGTGTCAGAGCAACTCAGGGGGGTTTTCCTTTGGTAAAAGCAAACAATTCCTGGGCTTTTGCCCAAGTTTAACACATTCTGCGTCATGACTAAAGAGACCCCAGGTTCAGAAATGCAGAGCCCAGCATCCATGCAAAGGGCTAGGAAATCACGTAGGATCCTGTAAGTGCTGGGGGATGGACAGATGAATGGAAGAGTGATTGAGAGAGGAGGAAGGATGCAGAGAAGTCTTCACATTTGCCTCCACATGAAATTTGAAGATCAGAGCTCCATCTCACCTCCCAGATTTTCTCACTATCACACAGCTTCCATTGCTGGCAGGGAGTGAGTCACAAAGAGCATTCTTCTGTGTAGTCAGAAACTGTCTTTCTCTCCTTTCGGAGGGAGAGCAGTACAGATCCATTCAAGGGCTGGCCCATCCCAGTGCCCATCCACTTCCAGTTGCAATGAAGACTCTCTGGACTCTCTTTGCCATCCCTTCCTAACACTGGCTGTGTTTCACAGGGTGTGTTTATTTCTATTTAAGGGACAGGAGAAATAGTGGACTTTCCCCGTTACCATAAAAGGAGACTCTGGATCCAATCCGCTGTTTTTTCACACAAATTTTCCCCTGGTGTAATTCCACTGAATTCTGTCGAGCAATACAGAGTGGAGAATCAAGTCCACATACTCTAGACATCCACTGATATGTGTCACTGCCCAGACACGTTGTCATAAAATGCCCTTCCAGCTTTTCCCTCTCCCATTCTCTGGCCCGCTGAGTTCAGAGAATCAGATTTCTCTTGTGAAACGTTCTGGCCTTTGGCTGAGTTTGAAACTTTATTTCTGCACAGTGAAAACATGTCAGGAGGGCCTGGCAAAATCCACGTGGGCTCCCACAAATCTCACCCATTCAGATAGTTCCTGTGTGGCAACTGTGGCCTACTCCACCACATGAAAGTGGATTAGCTTTACCCTAGCTTTGTACTGCTGACCGTGCTGTGCGCACCAATTACTGTCAGTGCCTATCTAGTATTCTGTCACTGCCAGAGAACCAAACAACCCAGGGCGAAGATTCCTAGGGACTGGAAGCTGACAGCGGGGTGCACTTTGCCCATCACTGTCTGCCAGTTCTAAGCTTCCCCATCGCATAAAGTCATTAGAGTAGAGGAAGTAACTAACTCCTAGATCTGCTGTCAAATAGGCTTGGTTCTGACTGGAGCTGGTTGAACTGTTCATTTAGAATAATACCTGTTATGAATTTAGCTCCATTCAGAGTTAGCAAATAATCCACAGCCAGATTCTGATTTCAGCTAACATGTTCATTACCCCTCGTGTCTCACCGTGTAATGGTCAGCCTCGTGGTTGTGAGCTGTTCACTTTGACTATTCACTACACATATTGTGTGACTGGTCACCCAGGTCACAGAGTGTTTCTGCACTCTGACTGAACCGCTGAAACTTTTTAAATAACAGAAGAGCCAATGATGCACTTTTCAGTATAATATTTAGGATGAATAATTGTCTGTGCTAAAATGTGTGCCCTTTTTCACAGCATATGACGGTTGCTGAATACTCACAAACAACAGATCAGACCCCCACAACTTCCAGTAACCTGAACTGGGGTCTTTTATCCATAGATCAGAGTGGCCTCTTATTGTTTGGCCAGCTCTAGCTCTGAAAACCCGTCTGTGGTGATCATAGAATCAAAGAATATCGGGGTGGTAAGGGACCTCAGGAGGTCATCTAGTCCAATCCCCTGCCCAAAGCAGGACCATCACCAACTAAGTCATCCCAGCAGGGCTTTGTCAAGCCTGACCTTAAAAACCTCTAAGGAAGGAGATTCCACCACCTCCCTAGGGAACCCAGTCCAGTGCTTCACCACCCTTCTAGTGAAAAAGTTTATCCTAATATCCAGCCTAAACCTTCCCCACTGCAACTTGAGACCATTACTCCTTGTTCTGTCATCTGGTACCACTGAGAAGAGTCTAGATCCATCCTCTTTGGAACCCCCTTTCAGGTAGTTGAAAGCAGCTATCAAATCCCCCCTCATTCTTCTCTTCTGCACTGACCTTTCGCTCTGCTTAGCTCTCCAGTTCTCTGACTGGCCGGTGGATGGCAGCATTAAATGAAATACTGTTTCAGTTAACATCAATTTGATCAGGTGAGACACAGGGTGTCCTCATCTGAACCTAGTGGAAAAGGAGTCAGTTCACACAGGTGTCTGTGAAATTGCTGGGAGCTAACCACACAGAGACCTACTGAAGATAGTCAGCAAACATGGACTAGCAAAGAGACACTGATTGTCTTCATGTAGCCTGGCACACGAAGAGCCTGAGCAACTGAGAATGTTAATATTCAAATCGCCTGCTCAAAGAGCTTGTACTAGGAAAATCCTGCCTGGGTTGTATTTGGGTTGAGCAAGAGTGACATCCAGTGGCTGTTCCTATGGATCTCTTCGAAAACAGCTCACGTCTCCTGCCAACAGGTGAAAACATACTTAGCCCACAGATTGCCACATGTGGGCCATCCATGGCCCATAGATGAAAACATACTTAGCAGAGGGCAGCAGGGATTTACCCAACATAGCACCAAAGTTGGAAGCACAGTGACACTAAGTCCCAGATTTAGGTACCAGTGGTATTCACAAGACACTCCCCCTCAACTGCCGCCAAGCTCCAGAGGAGCCTAAACTTACTTGGAGACTCAGTTTTTGCAGCAAAAGTTCCCTCGGCGCCTGTGTTTCTGCCTCTGGACTTGTGCGCTGCTGCTTCACTTTGGGCGCCCAGACACCTAAGCTCCGGTCCGACGCATGAAGCAGAGGCCGATAGGTGCTTCTGCACCTAACTTGCCAGCGAGGCCCAATATGCTAGACGTGCACAGAGCATGCCTAACTTCACACAGAATGGGGGAACGGGGGTGAGGGGGAGAGGAGCGCCCCTCCCTCATAACTTCTGGCACAGTGGTCAGGATGCTCATCGGGGATGTGGGAGACCCCTGGTTCAAGTCTCCCCTCTGCCTGATAATCCTGCCATCTCTCTCATAGCCACTGGACTGCGAGATTTGCTGGTGTGGATCAGAGAGAGGAAAAGCAGGCATGAGAGTGACTCTGTAGCATAGAGCCTGTGCCCAGAGGATTTCAAAGTGGAGCAGCTTCAATAGAAGATAGTGAGGCTGGCACACGTGGGAATGTTCCTTCTCCCCCCAACAACTGGGCTGAACGTTATGAGGAAGGTAGCTGTGACCACTCTTCCCCCCAGACTCTTGCAAGAAATTCCTGAGGTGCCGGACACTGGGAGAGGGCTCACAGCTGGGAATCCCTAGCAGAGGGATGCGCCTCCCTCCAGCCCAGACTTAAATGCCAAACTCCACTCTCACTGGCTGGATTAGGCGGCTCCCTGCCTAGCTTGCTGGCTTTGGTGGATCCTATTCTTGGGCACCTGTCCGCCTCCATTTCCTGTCTAGGAAACCTGAGCCCCGAACTCGGGCTTTGTGAATCCTGGTGATTTTTGTTGGTGTCTGCATTCCTGTGTGACTCTAGCCCCAGGCACTTTATCCAGCACCTACCGCACGCTCAGCGCTATTGGTGTATTCGTTTCATTTGTATTGGCAGCAGCATCTAGGTGTCAGGTTAAGGATCAGAGCCTTACGCTGCTAGGTATTCGACAGAGATGCAGAAACTGCCCCTGCCAGCCAGAGCTCACAGACTAAGTTATGACTAGAACTGGTCGAAATATGGGAAGGGTAAATTTTTTTACAGTTTCCCCCTGCTTTTGGGTTGTTTGGGAAGGAGTAGTTCTGATGTCTGAAATGTTGACAGCATTTAAAAAAACATTCACCCAGCTCTAGTTATGTCCACATGAAACTACTGGAAGAGACAAACAAAGGGGAGTGAAGAGATGAGATAACAGTAAAAACAAGCATTTGGTAGAGATGTGGCGGATTCTGCCTAGACCCTGCCAGCTGGTAGAGCCTCATGGCAGAGAAAAGTCTTGAAAGGGGAAGAGAAAGTCGTGGCTTTGTGACTCTTCTCAGCGAGCTTTTCCCATTCGTAATGGGAGGCCTGGGAGCATGCGTGGAGATGCGTGGGGGCGCAGCAGACGTGATGGCTGAGTAGGCTGGCCAAGCAAAGACTGGGGTCAATGTTATGCCAAAATAATAAGTCACTGAGCTATGGAGGGGCCTTAAAGCTAAAGGGCTGTGTTTGAGGTGGTGGGGAACAGCCAGCAGAGGGAGGCAAATGGTGAGAGGCTGGTCACAGCAGTGAGCCAGAAAGGTGATTTTAGCAGCAGCCTTTCAAATGAACTACAGGGGGTGAGACTGCAGACCGCAGGGGCAGAGAGGAAGAGGTTGCAGGCATCAGACACAAGATGATAAGGGTCTGGACAGCAAAAATGTCCTTTCTTCATCTAGTCCACTCAGAGCTCCTTGGAGCACTCAGAGTTGACCACAGAAGTCGATTATTTCACTATACTTGTGTCTGTTTTCCATGCTTGATGGATTTCTCCCCGTTTTGCTTTCTTCCAGGAACCAGTGAAGACCTATTCCAGGATTCCGAAGGGAGGGAGGGATCCGAGCCTATTGAGGAGCATCAGTTTTCAGACCTCGAGGAATCTGACGATGACGATGACAATGAAGATGATGAAGACGAGGAGGAAGAGGAGAGCCAAGATGAGCCACCTTTAAAGTTTTCAGAAGCAAAGCATGCCTCCCTTCCAATGCACTCTTCGGGCAGCTCTCCGTCTGCTCCAGAGGAACGCACCGGGGCAGCATTGTCTTTAACACAAGGTATTGTCTCCAGCAGCCAGCAAGTAGGCAGGGGCCACCCGGCCTCCTCCTCGGGGCTGGAAACAAAGTGGTCAGCTGACAGTAGCGAAGTTGCTGTTTGCCACAGCTTCTTGAGTCTCCATAGGCCAGCTTTGGCCTCCAGTGAACATTTGGCTTCTGCTGAAAGGGAATCTGTCACAAAGCAGCACATGTTCTTAGCTATGGACCTGTCAACCTCAAAGGACACCTCCCCAAGAAAGAAGTGGTCTCCAGGCAAGGACTCTGGTGGTGGCGGCAGCAGGCCGATGCTAGCTAGAAAGCACCTGTTAACCAAAAATGAAACTTCCCCTAAACGTTTCTCACCAACTGGAGAAATGTCTTCGCTAAGGTGCCTGTCTCCAGGGAGAGGGATGTCGCCGTGTCAGCGTATGTCGCCAAGAAGGGAGGCGTCTCCGCTGAGATGTGTGTCACCAAGGCTTGAGTTGTCCCCCGGCAGGCACTCTTCCCCAAGAAGAGAGTTATCCCCAAGAACGTACCTCCCACCAGAGAGGGGGGTCTCCCCTGTGAGGCGTTTGTCTCCCAGCAGAGAGATGTCGTCAGTCAGATATTTATCACTGAAGAAAATGTTGCCTCCAGTCTGTTCAGAGTCACTTTCTAGATATCCATCCCCAGGGAAAGAGGACTTGCCTTGTAGTAGCAAATCAGCTGCAGATGACCAAGTTCAAAGCTCATTAAAACTCCAGCATGGAATATTAGCTTCAATGCCTCTACCTCACCGGTTCCTTGGCAAAAGTGCAGAGCTATATGAGTCCAAGTTGGTAAGCTCCAGTTCTTCTGTGTTCATATTTTCTATTCATCTTTGTAAATCCTTTGAGTTTCTTTCATGAATATTGTTCAGTGAAAGATGTCAGAGTGACTGATATCCGCTACTAATTCACAGGATGGGGTCTACACAGGTAGCGGCAAGCGTGTGTTTTCCAGCCCCATCACTTTTCCTCTGCACCCCATTTCTCTCCCTCCCACTTCTTCTCTCTCACTCTTCTCTTCACACACACCCCCGCACTGTTTTTCTTCTTTTGTGTGTTTTTGTTTTTAAAGTGAAGGGTTAATGCCACAGCTGTGTGGAGGAACAATTTCTAAAAGACGGGAGGATAGTTCCTTATCTATGTCCTGGGCCTTTCTGCTGGTGAGGCCACCAGGCGGGAAGAGCACTTAGGGATGACCGGGGTTGTGGTTTTGTGATAGCGACACTTGTTGTATAGGAATTTGAGACAACTCATTTCTCAGAGGCCATGAATAGCCATGGTATTCTAGTTACGTTCAGTTGCTACGGACCTGAACCAGATTTGGACAAGTAAAGGTGAAAGGTCTTGTCGCCATTACTAATCCCATCTGGACTTCCAGCCAGCTCCGTCACGTTAACTGTTGAGAATGATTCATTTGGGCTTCTCATGTCACTCGCTTTCTCAGACCAACTAGGTATTTTCCCCATTGGGTCAAAAAACCAATTAATTCTGCCTCTGCTGGCCACATCACATCCTACATGTAAAGGACGTTAAGTATGTTTCTCGCATACATATAGATTAACTAGGTCATGCGGTGTGTAGAGAAATCTCCCACCTCCACATCTCTCCACAGAAAGTCTCTAGGTGCCTGGCTCACCTCTACGGGCTTGTCTCCGTGGTGTGTTACTCTGAACTGCAGTCGTGTGTTACAAACTAACGGGCCATGTAGACCCTGCTGACTCAGACTAAAAATTCCCTGCTTCAAAACTGTACAACGTTAATGCATGAGTAAACCCTTGTGTGAACCAGCCCTGAGTGACACTGGTGTAAATCAGGAGTAACCCCACTGACATCGGTCAGTGCGGTTACCTTGCTGTGAAACTGGCGTGAGCATGTGGAGTGTTCTGGGGATAGAGAGTCCTTACAGAACTTCTGCCATAATAACTCTTCTGGCAGATGGTGATCCTGTGATTCCTCATAGAAACCATGTAGCCCAGGGTGTGTTTTTCCTTGTCTGTGGTTTTTCCCTATCAGGGATGTGGCACTGATTTCCCCTGGGGTTTGTTTGTTTAATTCTTTTCCTTTATAACTTCAAACACTCTCCCCTGGGTTAGGCCCAGACTTTCACCTACCTTACAGCTATTTCAGTCCACTGTGAGATAATCTCCTGTGATGGATGCATCCGCTGCAGAAAGCAGACACACAGTTATTATATAAATTGTACATACATGCCCCGAATGTGACACTGGATTCTAAACCTCCTCGTCTCTCTCTTTGCAAGTTCACGATCACCCTGGGAAGTTTTACAATCCAGTATAGCAGAGGTAGCTCTCCAGGCAGAAGAAAGCCTAAGAAAACTGACAAACTCCATTCCCAGACTGTAGGGACATAACTGACTATGTCATTAATGATGCTTTGGCAAACAAGGAGGTAAATAATCCAGTCCCTTGGAAGAGTGGTTATAACCAGAAAAGTGACCCCTTCCTAGTCCATTTATCTGCTCTTTGGGCAGCCCCGAGTTTCCTCTGCTCACTTTACTGACACAGGGTACGTCCTCACTACCGCAGGCAGCGGTCGATGTTTTAGCAATTGATTTCTCGCGTCTTGTGAGGATGCGAGAAATCGATCGCTAGCGCTGGCCCCATCGACTCCGGAACTCCAGCTCCCCCGGAGGAGTAAGCCGGAGTCAACAGGGGAGCGCGCTGCCGACTGCTGTCACTGTGAGGACGGGAGGTAAATCGGCTGCAGATACGCCGACTTCAGCTACGTGATTCACGTAGCTGAAGTTGCGTATCTTCAGTCGATCCCCCGCTCTAGTGAAGACCAGCCCACAGAGAAGGTTTCACTCCCACTAGATTTACAACACCGGAGCAGCTCTGAGAGACTGAGCTGGAACCTATTCTGCTTCACCCGTCATCACTGAGATTGTCAGCTGAGTTTTCACTGCAGAACCTTCCTTCCTGATGATGGTGCAGGAGGCAGAAAGGTCAGAGCTGGATTTTCCAACCCAAGGTGGTGGTTGCAGGGACAGCGATTAGGAAAACCGATTCTTGACTTATAAAGGAATAGCGTTTGATCTGGAGTCCCCGAAAGAGAGAGTAACCAGGGAGCTCTAGTCTGTCATTTGTCTCAGTGTTATGATTACGATATTTTTTATTAGAGTCCAGCCTAAAGGCCCTGGAAACTATCAGCGTCCATTGTGTTAGGTTCTGAACAACATATACCAAGCCACGGTCCCTGCCCTGAAAGGCTTCTGTGAAGAGTGCTCTGCTGTTTGCTGGACAGGCAGAGGCTGGAATTGCTGAAGTACAAAGATTTCATAGTAGTAGCCATGTTACTCTGTATCTGCAAAAAGAACAAGGAGTGCTTGCCGCTCCTTAGAGACTAACACATTTATGTGGGCATAAGCATAGTATGTCTCTGACGAAGTGGGTTTTAGCCCATGGAAGCTTATGCCCAGATAAATGTGTTAGTCTCTAAGGTGCCACAACTACTCCTCATTCTTTATGTGAAAACCAAAGAGTTTCCCCATAGGTAGGATTTCAGATATGGGGAGTAGCTGCAAAGGAACATGAAGCAAAAGGCCCTTCCACTTAAGTCCTTTTGCCACACAGACTGGGCCAAAATACTTGTCGTTTGCCGGTGTCTGATATCCATACCCTTGCTTTCGTATGTTTATTTTTAGGGATAAACAAGTGAGAGTGGAGGCTGTAAGGCAGGAGCATCCATAGACCAGAGGGAACGGATGCTGCACAAAGCCACAGAGCAGAGCATTTCTTCATTGCCTACAGGTAGCACTGTGGGCTGTTTCCTGCACCGTCTGGATTTTTGGACGCTCATGTCGTGGAGTAGGCTGTAGCACAGTGCTGCAGAAAGACAGTTCTACCAGGCAGAGCTATTCAATAGGGAAGCAATGCCAACGTATCCGTGAGATACATTGACCCGGCCTGTAGGGTCACAGTATGATATGGTCTGATTTCAGTTAGGAAAACATCATCCCCGTGGTGGTGGTAACCTCAGTAGTGAGCTGCCCCTCTCAGGTTACCTGTCCTCTGAGATCCCAGGTGTGACTGTGACACTTAGAAATAATGGGAAGTGAAGGTTCAGTGAGTGCTCTAATCTTTGTGAAGGAAGGAAATACTCTTAGACTCAGAGGAAGTGATATAAAAACCATTTTAGACCAGCCAGAGCAGGATTAGATCAACCTAGTTAAACAGGGTGAAATTCTCCCCAGTGCTCAGGCTTTGTAGAAGGTCCCGCGCACCCTTTAAACACATAAATTCGGGCTTCATTTAAGCATAAGCAGTGTGTAAAACCACTTCTCCTCTCATTGGCTGTTGCACAGACCACCCCCTCCTTCTTTTTGTGTTCTCCCAGGGTACGGCTCCACAGCCAACAAAAACTCTGGGCTGCTCCGAGCCAGCTGACTCTCGCTCACGGAGCCTGGGTTCTAGGACCCTGCAAGAGTCCCAGCCAGAGTCCTGCCAGCCCCATTCAGCTGGCATGGGCCAGCCTTTGGTTTTTCTTTGTTGTATAAAGAGACCCCTTAATGACCCAGTGCAACTCTGGCAATTCTTACCTTGGAGAAGGGATATCAGGCAAGGGTTTGGATGTTTAACTGCTTGCAGTATGGTAAATATTTTGTCCATTTACAGTGCCTGCTTTTGCTATTGCTTTTCCTTTTGCCTCCAATCTCCTCTCATAGAACCGGCATCATGGGAGGAGATGGTTCTCTATGGACCATAACTGGGAGCGTGTGTCCTGCAGTAAATTCTCAAATTCTGCATTCAGCCCAATTTTAAGGGTCATCTGTGGAGCATTCCACCACTTCCTCTTGGGGGCCCTGTGTGGTGACTAGCTGTAATAATCCTCTTGGGAATCCTTTTCTGTGTAGCCCACATTTCTGGACATATATAGGCCAGAAAACTATGTGAAACCTAGAGACGGAGTGATGAACAGACAAAAAATAACAGGATAGGGTCTTTAACCGTTGATTATTAGGGATATACAAATTAGTTCCTATAAAACAAGAACTGACCATGTCCATCACTCAGAACTCCAACTCAGTCCAAAACACTGCCTTGTACTTAGAAATTGACAGGGTTTAAAGTTTCTTTTTTAAAAGATGTCACTCTGCTGGTCTTCACAGTGCCAGGCAGAAGCAGAAGAACTAGACTATAGAAAGAATAGTCTTTCTTGTGGTGTTGCTGATCTGTTTGAAACTCATGGGGGAGCTTTGGGAAAGACTGTAACATACAGATGGGCCTGAATCAAAACCCAAGATCTGTATGCCACCAGCCTCTGTGGATGGTTGAGTCCAGAACCAAATTTCATGACTCAGGCCCCTCTCTATTCTGAGCAGAACCTGCCTATCTTCTGGGGCTTGCTCACCTCTTTACATTCCAATAGGACATTCGTCAAGCCAGTCAGTTCTGCTCATGTTGTGAACTGATGATCCTAAGAGCCATAACCCTCACTGACTCAGCTCTTTTTTCTTTCTCAAATGCAGAAGATAGAACCTCAAAGCCCAGCATGTTCACCTGGCATCACACAGCCTGTCTGCTCCAGACCCCTGCAAGCGCCCCATGAACTACATGGCCATGCTCCGAGCCGAGGGGAAGAGAATGTCTTCAGCCATCTTCCGTTGCATTCACAGCAGCTAACAAGGACTCCATATCCTATGATTCCAATTGGGGGCATCCAGATGGTCCAAGCCAGGCCAAGTACCCATCCCAGTTTGATGCCCAATTCAGTTGTGTCCCTGCAAGCAGGATATTTTTCACCTGGTGGCCATAGCAGCAGCAGCTTTACAGAATTCAGCCAGGCTGAGGAAAGGGGCAAGGAACCACAGGTCCCACAAGAATCTTCATCCGTATCCCCAGCTGCGAAGGTTTCTAAATACACACTGTCCCCACAGCTTAAAGGCAGCGGCTACTTAGAAGAGAAAATGAGGACTAGTGAGCATCAGCAAAAGACAGAACAGGAGGAATACAGGGTAAAAAAGTACGCTGAGCCCAGCCACTCAGAGCAGGAAGGCTGCTCAGCTCCCACCGACTGTCCGAGCACAACTGATGAGCGCTCTCCAAAGCCTTCGACAAGCGGGGAAGAACCCTTGAAGAAAACGGGCAAGAAGCAATGTGGCAGCTCGAGCACTTACTTTGAATCATCCTGCACTTTCATCTCAGATTTCCCCGCACAGACATTAGACAGAAGCAGCAGCACCGGCTGCTTGTCGGAGCCTTCGCTGAGCCATTCACACTCCCAACAGTTCTCCATTAGGAGAAGGAACCTCTCGGGAGAGCCAAGTCACCAAGGGGAAGCCCATAGGAAGAGCAGCCCGCACTTGGAACACACACGGTTCAGTCAAACTCAAAGGCAGGTGGATGAGAATACAGGAAGTACTTAAGCCTCCATTCATCTCTACCACCTCTAGGCTTCCTATGTAAATCGACAGACATTTTCAACACTATTTTCTTTGGTATAATCATCGCTATAAGCAGCAGTCTAGTGTATGACCAAACCCATGGAGGAGTCTTGGTTTTCTTTGTCCCAGTCTGGTATTATCTCCACATGTATGCAGTTACTTGTGCCTTTTTCTCTACCTTTTGTTGCTTGAAATGTACAAAAATGTTTGAGGCTGTGAATATTTTTTTAGAGTTTTTTGGAAAGGGGTTTGTTAGACCTTGTCTTTTTTGCCATTTAGGTGTGTGTTCATATACGCTCGAGAGATGCAGAAAGGAAAAGGCTAAGCGTTTTAAGAGGGAAGAAGATGCACTGAAAACAAAAACAAAAAATCTTTTTTAATATTGATTAAATAATTAAAAAAACAAACCCTTTCTCCTGTGTACAGAAGTTTATGATTCATATTTATTACCTGCTTTATTTAATTCCTGGCAAAGTGCTTGGTTTTTTTTCCTTGCATCACTCTGGTTGCCTATCTTTGTGCTTTAAACAGTTGGGAGTGCTTTACATTTGAAAATGTGTTTACCCTGAATTGTAAATGAAACTAGCACTTATTTTAGAATGGGAGGCCCATTAGCAATGAATGCAAACGTCACTCCAAAAAGAGAAAAAAACTCAAACGCACCTCCCTTCTGGGGAACCCATAAACGCACTTTTTAAAAAAGCGACAAAGGGGTTCTTTAAAGATTTAACTGCAAGAAAACAAGGATGTCTCGAATGTAGAACCAGTTCTGGGAATGGCATTTCCTGATTTTTCAAAGAGCCATTCTTAGGCTTGCTTTAATAGTGACATTTCAGGGCTGGCTGCTCTTAAAGGGCACAGTCTGGTAGTGGTGCCCCTTGCACCACTAGTGTGAGACTCATGCCTTATGCCCCGTTTTGGGGGGTTTCGAAGGCCTCTGTCTCCGTTCTCTCCTGGGTTCAAAAGGAAAATAAACTCTCAGCCTTGCAAACAATTTCTGGCCAGACTTTTATTTATATTTCTACAGCCCCTGCCTTCCCAACTAATTCCAATGAGGCCCTTTTTAAGGAAAACGTTATAGGGATGCAATAAGTAGCTCATGTGCTCTTTTATTTGCCCACCTACAGCTTCGTGCTCTTTTATTTGCACACAGCTGGCTCCATGGCGTATTTTATTTCATTTACTTATTTAAATGAAATGTTGCAAACTAGCCTGCATTGTGTGGAGGGGCCTTTTTGGGATTTCATAGACAGAGGTTCTGATGACTGAGTGGATAATGTATGAAAATGGGCCTGTTATGCATGCATAGTAACTTTTTTCATAGCATATTTTTAAATATGACCATCTCTAGCAGAGCGATGGCCACTACTGCCAATAGATGTGATACCAAATACGGAGAGACGTGATGGAGCCATTCTGCTCTGTGGTGTTAACACACTTTTTAAAATACAAACATTCAATACATGTTTCCTCTACTAGACAGCAGGCTCTTTACTGCTTCCGAGGGCTTTCCAGTCAATGGAATCTGTACAAACACTTTTTTTAAAAGAAAACAAATAAAAAGATAGAAATATTTAACCAATGGGCCAGTTCTTTTTTCTTTCAGAGCTGGTCCCGTTTATCGGGTACATAATACACTTTTTAAGATAATAATAATAAATCAAATAGAATCCTGAACTGAGGACATATTACCTTGCCAGACTTGATGAGCTATGAACTTCTCCCGACTGACGGGTGAATCATATGGGGTGTTTTAATAAACTTTTGTGATCTTTTTTTTCTTTTGGTGTAAAGGGAATTAAGTTCAAAAGAAGATCCTATGGAAATAACATTAAGATTGTGACACCAACTAAACCAGAGTTCAGAGTTCACTGGACCCTGACTAGCACATTTACCTTGTGTTCCTTTTCCCCGGACACCCCATAGCATAACTCTGACCCCCAATTTTCCAGTTGGACCCAAGCAGATCTCACTGCAGAATTGTGGCCCGTGGTCCAGCTCAGCGAACCACCTCTGTTCAGGAAAACATGGTTACGTCCCATTCATTTTAATGGGAATTAAGCACATGTTTAAATGCTGTGATGAGCGGGGATGGAGTGTGGAATCAGGACGGTTCATGAGTGTCATTTGAACCCCTCCCTTCTCTCCATAATGACTTTAGCTTTGAACTTCCTAGCTGTGGCGGGTTCTCTCTTTTCTTTCCCCTTGTCACATTCTTAACATTATTTCAAGGTAGCTTTATGTATTTAATTGGGTTTTTTATAATTGAAATTGTACATAAAGAGAAATAATGCAGTGATTGTACACAGAACTTGGTTACACTGAGTGCATATGACAGTAACTTTGGGCTAGATCAAATTTGCTTGGCTTTGTTTTTTTAACCATATTTTAACCCTTGACATGTCAGCATATTGGAAAGAGCTTGGGTTTTTTTTTTCCTGTCACTTCTGAGGGGAAAACACAATTCTCTCATTATCTTAGCTTGTTGCTTTTGTTGTTTTTCTTCTTTTGGTTCTTCCAAAGCTCAGGATGGGCTGAAGTGTGTGCGTGTGTGTGTGCGTGCGTGTGTGTGTGTGTAAGGGACAGGTGTAGGCATGGCAAATGCAGTGTTATGCTGCACCCGTATCCTGCCAAGCTTTGGTCCCATTCACATAACATGCCAGTCATCTGCAGGAGTCATCTGTACTCCCCTTGAGTGTATGCGCATGTGTGAACACAGGCACCAGTGTAAACTCTATGGGAGGACAGGCAGAATTCCCCGGCCCTCAGGCCTGGCCTGGATTCCAATTGTGACAAATCTCCCATAGTTCTCAGGGAGAAGCTAGGATTGGGGGGGAATTCTGCCTCATGCTCCATCTACAGGGTGCAGCAGGTGCCTATGGCAGGTCAGAATTAACCACCTAGGATCAGAAAAAGAAAACCAGCATTGGTATGTATGAGCAAAATGATCATGTTAGTTTGGCTCCAAAACGCCAAGGGAAACAGTGCCCTCCACCAAAGCGTGCTGGTCTCTTGGTTTGAGCACAGGCTTGGAGGACAGGAATACGCAGACGCTAAGCCCAGCTCTGCCATTAAATCAAAGTGAGACCTTGAGCAAATCACTCAACTCCTGTGGATCATACCAGGTGTAAACTGGGGCAACACCATTGATTTAAGTGGAGTCGCACCTGTTCACATCAGGTCCCAATCCGGCAAACATTTATTACTGAGCATTGCACTCCTTGGCTTAGTCACAGGCGTACATGCTGTGCTCGTTAGTAAGGGTTTGCAGGCTTGAACTCATACTGTGGCTCTTTGTGTCTGTTCCTCCATCTGTAACTAGGAGAGAATAAATCCGATTTACCTTCCAAAGGCTTGGAGGGGAGGAATCAGCACGAGCACTTTGTACCCCATGCTACAGAAGAGATGAACGATACAAATAAATTAAAAAACAAGTGGAAAAAATATATATTTGTAAAGTCCCTGAATTTCATCTATGCCAGAGGTTCCTGGCTGTGGTCCAGGAAGCACCAGTGATCTGTGGAGTACTGGATGTTGACCTGCAGAGAGCTGGCTTTTCACAAGGATCTTCTTATCCTTCTATCTAGCTTCTGAATGTTCCGTTCTATGTAAGCCGTTGCTTGGGGTGCTACTCAATGGCAAATGGATATGGATGTGTCCAAGAGAGAATCTGTCAGTGAAAGACCCACCTTAGGAAATAATTTGACTCTCCCTGCTCTCAATGGACCCAGTCATGCAACGTGTCAAGCACTCTGCCTTGATCCAATAAAGCAAAGCACTTAAGTGTGTGCTTATTGTTAAGCATGCAAAGAGTCACATTTACTTCAATGTGCTTGAAGTTAAAGCACATATTGAACTTCTTTCCTGGATCAAGGCTGGAGTGCACAGCATCTTTCAGGATTGAGCCCTATCGGGGTCTGCTCCCAGACACATCCTGCAGCCTTGCAGCTGATCGTTGTCAGCCCAAATTATTTACAAGTTGCCAGTTTATTGCTACATACCCAAGAAGTACAACAGGAAACTCAAACCTAGTGATGCAGTAGCTGTGGCTTTACTGCTTACAACTGGGGCAATGTGTTTCATCGCCTCGTCTTACAGGGCACTATTTTCAATCCTAGGTCCCTGGAGTTAGGCAGCTAGAGAAAAGGGATCTGCTAGTCAGAGATGCTGAGCACTCTCAAATCCTGCTGAAATCAACAGGCGTTGCAGGTATTCAGCAGCTCTGGTAATCAGACCCCCTTTACTGAGGTGCCAAATATGGGTGTAGGGGAAGATTTTCACAGACCCAAAGAGTAGCTGGGCCTCATAACGCCCACTAAAAGTTAATGGGAGTAAAAGCCCTGATCCTCAAGGATATTTCGGGGTCTAACGCCCATTAATTTCAATGAGAGTTTGACCCAGATCCTCAAAGTAAAGCATCTCAGAGCCCTACTTGCCTTTGAATGTCCTCCCAAGGGAGCCAAATTATAGGCATCAAGAGTCAATAATTTTGATCATATATTTGCATTTAATTTCCCCCTACCCCTTCTTGAAAAGCCGCAAAAAAAAAAAATCGGTTTTACTTCATTCCTTTTGTTCCTTCTAATTTGTTTTTCCTTTAAATACTCAAAAATTGCATCTAAACAAAATACATTGACACACAAACCTGTGTAATTATAACTATTATTACTCAAATTGTGTGTACAATTTGATCTAGCCCTTTTACTTGTTCTTACATCATTCTTTTTCATTTCCTGACTTGGTTTCATCATTCGTTTCTTCTTTTTTAAAAAGATTTCCATCTATTGCACAGTATTTACAAATAAAAACATTGTAAATTATTTACACAAAAAAAAATCAGTTCTGATGGCATAAAACCAATTTGTTTTCATTACTGAACTATGATGGCACTTAAGATCACTTTAGTAAATGTAATGTAAAAAATAATAATAATGTGTACGCAAATTTAATATACATGATCTCATGTAAGATACATATTTGCCTTTTTTTCTAAAAGATGTATGTATTCTGTAAGTGGAATAGTCTGTAGAAAGTTTCTATATGTTCTTAAAAATGGCAATACATTCCAAAAAGGTACTGTAAATATGTACAGTGTACAATGTAATTTGGTAGTTTTGCCTGTAATTTTATTTTAACTCCAGTTTCTACATTTGCATCTTGCAATGTCTGTATGGTTATATCAGTGCAAAAAAAAAAAAAAAAAAGGAAAAAAAATGCAGGTAAAAAGCACAGAGTCTGATGTAAAAAAATAATAAGAAAAAAAAGGTAAAAAATACTCAGTATTTGATGTTTGTGACCCTTATTGTAAATGACATCTGTACTGTGAATGAGAAGTTTTTACAAGTATAATATTGCCTTTACTACAGCTCAAGACTGTCTGCTCAGTCTGAGAATATTTTTTAAAAAACAGCATGTTGGAATAAATTTTAAAGTCCCAACATATCACTACTTATGTGACTGGCAGTTCTTAAATTTTTACTTTTATTTTATACATTCATAGACTTGGGCTCACTGAGCCAAATTCTGGCTAAAGGGCCGTGCCTTGACATACACACAGAGATTGCCGCTGAAAAACCCACTGTAATTAGCACACTGTAGTAGAGCAACTTCACAGTTCCCTTTTTCAGTATTTCCCACTCCAAATGTAGGAAATGCTGCAGCAAAGTGAACATGCTGCAGTGTGGTGAATGCTAGGATGAAATCCAGATCCTAGTAAAGTTAATGGCAAATTCAGTGGAGCCAGGATTCCACCCTATTTCAGTGGCAGCAGCGGACTGAAAAGAATAAACTGCATGAATATTTATTGCTTTGATTTTTAAAATGTGTCCATCCAATGGGCTAGGGGCTTTTGGAAATAGTACATATATTTTTTTAAACATAAGTAATTTTTTCCCCCTTCCAAAAACATACCCATTGTTCGGAATCCATCAATCAGCCGCAAGTTTCTTACCTACCCACCCAATATTTCCTTCAAAAAAAAAAAAAAAAAAAAAGCCTGTAACCTGTCTGTGCACAGCCTTCAGGTGCAGTCTGTTCCCACTAGGGGGAATTTAAGCAGGGGGCTGCATCTGCTAGAACCCAGTGCCTGGTCTTGCTGACTTCACATGTACGTAGATGTGCGGGCCCTGCCCTGCGAGGCCCTTTGTCGGCTCTGTGGCTGAGGGCTCTGCAGAGCAGGCTCTCCAGAGGAACCTAACCAGGGCGTGCTGCTTCTGCCGTAGAGGCCTGCTGTCCCCCCCATCCCGAGCTAGCTGACTGGTGAGACGATGCACCGCACACAATCAGGCTCACAGAAGATCACCCAGTTCCCCCTTGCCAAGGCCAGATTGATTCCCACAGACCGTTGCCAAAGGCTTTGTTTAAGGCTCTGTGTAACCCATCTGTGGGAAAATGTTTCACAGGCAGCTCGGCTGTTTGCTTCACAACTCCTCCTTGACATCCCATCGCTCATTTTTATGATGTCACATGGAGTCATCGCTCCTCAGACCACCCCAGACAGGCTTCCCCCCTCCTGGGCTTTGCTGTCCTCTGGCTAGTGAAGGCGTGTATCGTAGCCCTCCCCCCACTCCCCTTAGCTGTAGGGTAGCCAAGTTACAAAGGTTTAGGGTTCGATCCAGCTGTAATTGGCCTGTGAGGCAGAATGCCAGACACAGCTGTCAGCCAGGGAGATTAAGAGAGGCCTTTGGGGCCTGAACATCAACCCCTCTGTCTAGTCAAACTGCCAGTGGGGGAGGAGTTGCCCAAGCCACCACCCAGCGCCAGGGACACACTGGTATTTTCAGAGTGCTTGTTCAAGTCACACTAGTGCACGTCTGTCTGCCCTTCTGGGCGGCTGGCTGCCTGCTGCACGGGAGCCAGACTCCTGCCTGGCTAGATCAGAGGAATCAGGGAGCACTTGGGTCTCCCCTGGTCATGCATGAAAATTCTGATGGGGCCAGTTTGCACGTCAGTGCAAGGGGAGACATGATGGTATGTTGATAGAGAGCAAGAGCTTTTTTGCCCGAGGCCATGCAACCCAGGAGACATCAGCCAGGGAAGCCAGCTGCTGCTGCTCTAACTGTAAGAGTCCATTTCAGGAATGATCGGCTTCCCAGAGCATTGCTTTCTGAATGCGTGAATGCATTGGCCCTAATGCTGGCTACTCTGGACAAAAGCACTGAGGGATGGGGTGGGACAGCTTGGCTGTTCTTGGGCTGGATTTCTGTATGCAAGTAATTTATTTGGGAGTGGGAGGGGAGGGGGTTTCTCACTCCTTTCCTTGGAAGCCTGCCCCGCTTTGCTGCAAGTCCTCCTCCTTCCATGGATTCCCCATCTCTTCTGCACCTCCAGCATTAACCCAGATGCCTCACAGCCCCTGTATTTTGGGGACACGTAGTGATGTCTGGGCCCGTTTGAGGGAGTGGGGGAACAGAGGTTGGTTCTTAAGTACTGCAGATTCTTCCCTGGAAGTTCAATTTATAGGGAGGCAGTTTTGCCCAGTAGATAGCCCACTGTACTGGGACTCAGGAGACATGTTCCAGGCTCTGCCAGGGACTTGGACAAGTCGTGCAGTTTCCCCAGCTGCAAAATAGGGATAATACTGACTCCCGTGGTAAAGTGCTTTGAGCTGTACTGACCAAAAGTGCCAGGTAAGAGTTTGGGCTCATTGTTACTACAGAGAAGACTCTTGGATTCATGAGGTCAGAGGCAGCAGGTAAGTGCAGGGTTCACGTGTGTCTGGGAATCATCTCTGGGCTTCGAGAATCTGGGGTTTATGGGGCATATGCAGGAATGTGCCTCAGTTTCAGCATCGGGGTCCTCACTGCACAGCCCCACACAGGATCCATGCCACAGCAGGCAGTACATGTGGGTCCTGTGATTCCGTCTGGTTCCCCCTCCCCCAGATACTCCCACTGATTCCAGTGGGTCTGGTGAGAGCTAGGACCGTGGTGCAGATCCTCAGAGGTATTTAGCTAGATCACTGCCAATGGGACTTAGACACTTAAATATCTTTGAGGATCCAGGTTTGTCTGTGTCAGTCAGGATTGCAGGAGGATTGGACCCTCCATTCGCCCAGTGACACCTGCTATTTTCCTTGGTGATGGTGTAGGATGGAGCCCATGGGCCAGCAGAGTTTGTTCCAGCTCCCTCGCCAGCTCAGGGGATGGAGAAGTCATTTTCCCCTTCAAAGAACAATTTCGCCAGTGCTTAAAAACAGAGACACACTGAAGGCCGCCAAGGCCGTCTGGAGAAAGCTGCAGCTAAGCCCTGGTAAGCTCTTAAACCTGGAACCAATTTGGTTTCCATGAATCTCTAGAGTGGCTCAAATTAATCAGGTGTCCTGCAACATGCCTGACCCCTCCAAGTCTTTATTTTCTAGACACAGAGACTAGACATTTCCTCCCCTGTGAAGCCAAACGTATCATCAAAATGTGAAGACTCCTGGCTGATATCACAGCCCAGGGCCTCCTGGGATACTTGGTTCCCAGTCAGCATGCAAAGGAAGGGCTGTTATGACATTGCAGGAAATTCTAAATCAACGCTGCTCACTGAGACTCACATTTCCTTGGGTCTTTTAAATCACTCAAGTTTTAAGGTGACTTGGTGTCTTTCTCCCCCTAACGATTACTGAACCTCCTACAGCCGCCTAGTCCCTGACCCCTTCGGTCTCAAAACAAGGTGCTCCTGCATCATAGACAATGCAGCAAAAACAGCCAACTGTAGGTGAAAGGAGGACTGAAACCTGGAGTCCTTAGCTCCTCTGCTTTGTGGCCACAGCACTGAATGAGCCGCTCCAGCCAGCGTTCAAGCGTAAGAACAGGGAGAGAAAGCCAAGACAATGCAATATTCAAGCTTTCTTCTCTCCGGCATACCTACTGCTCTCTCGCATCACGCTCCTCCTGAAGGTGGAGTTCTCTAAATTCCCATATATCGCCCTGCTCTAGCAACTCCCCCACTCGGAAGCTATTTATCATAAAATCCTCAGTGAACATTGTCTCCAACAGCTCTCTTCTCAGCTTCGTCCTAGCTCAATGGTGCTGCTAGGAGAAGCCGGTTGGGTCTCTGTGTGGGGAATGAAGTGACCAGACAGCAAGTGTAAAAAATCGGGACGGGGTGAGGAATAATAGGAGCCTATATAAGAAAAAGACCCAAAAATCAGGACTGGCCCTACAAAATCAGGACATCTGGTCACTCTAATGATGGTGTGAGTGATATTCTTCTCTATGAATATTGTATATAGCGCAGGTTGCCTGCTTGAGGTTATGGTGTAGGTCTCCATGGTGTTTCGTCAAAGGAGGCTTTTAGAGGGGGGGAAACAAACAGGAAATGAAACAATGACAGAGATCAGTTCCCTCCAGCGAAAATACCCAGCATGACAGGGCCCTTAAGAGAGCAGTAGAGGGGGGGCTAGTAAATGGGAAATGCTCATTTGCCTTGCCCCAGCCAGGCTGGCAGGGTCACTTTCCCCAGGTCCGAGCCGAGGCTCAACCAGACCGTGACCTGCTAAAGCCTGCAGCCTCGGAGAAAGGAGATAATCAGGCAGCAGGGGTTGCCGTAGTCTCTGCCCAAGAGCGACACCAGGCCTACATCTCCACCACACAGCGCTGGCGGGGGCCCGTGATGGCCATGTAGCTAGGCACTGCAGTGGCAGGCAGACAGCATTCGCGCTGTGACAGGGGCGACACGTGTCAGTGAAAGCCCCTGGCAGACAGGGAGGCAGCAGGGAAAGGTTTCTGCCGCTTCCCGCTGCAGAAGGCCTCCCCTCGCGCGGGGGAAAGGCTCCAGCAAGGGGGGAGCGGGCAGAGCCTCTTCCCGTTGTGGCATCTTTCCAGGACAGGGAGGCTCAGCTTGGGCGAGCGGACAGGAACGTACTTGAATACCTCCCGCCCACTTAAGGGTGTCTGGGCCAGGCTGCCCTTCTCCCCAGAGCCACGGCCTCTGAGACTTGGAGCAAGTGTCAAGACCTTGGAGGGATCATTTTTGTCCCCCCCCCTCTCTGCCCCTGTCCTCCCCTCATTCCCTGGCCTCCCTGATTGGGGCCACTGGCTGCCGCTCTCAAAGACCAGTCAGGGCTCGCTCAGTGTGAAAATGTGGGCTGACAGGGACATAAAGGTGCTTGAAGAAGTGTGTGTAGGGCTATTCCTCTTGGTTGTGGCAAAAACCTTGGCAGCATGACCTGAGTCCATGCTAAAGGCTCAGGAACCAGAAGGCCAAGAAACAGCATGGAAAATTTATTTTAAAAAAACATAATTACAGGATGGCTAAGCCAATCTCATGTTTTTTTGGGGGGTAGAGGCCTGACTCATGACTTTTGAATGCTTCAGGTTGGCCATACTGTTGACCATGGATAATCTTCCCCTCTTTGGTGGGGATGTGCTTGAGGGAAGCATGTCTGCTTAGCAGCACTTCCACTGTGCAGGAGACAAGCTATGGGGAGAGGAAGGAAGGTATTGTGGTTAAGGTGCTATCCTGGGACTTGGGAGTTCTTGGTTACACTCCTTGTTTTATCACTGACTTCCCAGGAATTTGATTAGACTAAGAAAAAGACTATAATCCCTAAATCAACCCTGTATGTGTCTGCTTTACTGTTTAGTTTCTGCCTCACATTTTCTGAGCCCCCTTTATGCTTGGCTTCGTGCTACCACATCAAGAAATAGTCCCCATCGCCTCACACAGCTGGACATGTTCAAGGCACAAACTGTGAACGACAAATGCTGCAAGAGACAAGGTAGGTGAGGTAATAGCTTTTATTGGCTCAGCTTCAGTTGGTGACAGGTACAAGCTTTCGAGCTACCCAGAGTTCTTCTTCAGGTGCAGAAGGAAATCACCCTGCGAGCCTGTAACAGGGTGGGTCCCCACTCCAACCCTGAGGGGGTTAAAACAACCCTGCAGAGGGCTGCTGCTGGGGAAAAGCAGCCCAGCAGAGGGTTGTAGCTGGGAAGAGGATTGATAACAGCTGGGCTGATGATAGGGAAGCAGCCACAGCTGTAGCCGGGGTAATCAGGGCCCAGCTATCCCTTAGAAGAGGGCAGTGGGCCAGGAGAAGCTAGCCACTCTCTCTAGCTACACTGAGAGAGGAGGACCAGGCTGCCTAGAAAGCTGAGGAAGATCCCTAGGCTGGGGCAGTGCTGGGGAGAGGGCAGGCTGAGTGGGGGAGCTCAAGTCTGGCGTCCTCCCAGGCTGCAGGCCTGACACAAAGGCTTAAGTAAGGTACTGGGATGAGGTGAAGGCAGCAGGCCCAACCCGCCCTGGCCTGTGATGACTGGTTATTACACTGCAGTCTGCCCCAGGGAGTGGGGGCTGGATGATGACTGGCAGTAGCCCATAGGCTGAGGCAAGGTGGGATTAGGGGGTGGGGGTTCCCCAGGGAGGGGAGGCTTATGGAGAGTGGGGGTTACTGCCGTGGGGGCAGAACCGCAGCTAATGGGGCACCGCGGTCCAGGAGGGATACAGGGCCAGTGACAGACGGGAGGTCAACCTGCAGAGGGCACTCCGGAAGCTGGAAGCCGGAAGAGCTGATTCCCTGGATGACCAGCAGGAGGCGCCGCAGGGGTGAGTCGCCGCTCGGTCACAAAGCTAAACAGAAGTTGTGGAAGATGGGTAACCCCAAAAGTAATGCATGAAGTGGGTGGACAGTTGAGGGTGAGATTGATTCTATGTTGGGGGGTGGGTAGCAGGCAGTGTAGTGTGCATGTGTTACAAAGTGTTGTAATGAGCCACAAACACCAATGTCCCTGTGGAGTCCATGGCTTTTGGCGTCTAGGTGAGTTATGAATCGAAGTTCCCAGGCTTGTCTTTTGAAAGGGTTGTGCAGGGGTCTTTTGAGGACAAGTATTGAAAGATCAACTGTGGAGCAATCGCTCGGAGGTACTAGAGTGTTTTTGTCTCTTACCATTTTCCTATGTGAGTTTATTCACGAATAAACCCCATAGTTGCGAGTGGGGCATTTGATGCACTGGAGGAGCTACACCTTGCATTGTGATAGGCACGTGTAGGACCCATGGAGGTTGTGTATTGTGAGGCATACTGGTCATCAGAGCAGTGGAGATGTGTCTGCAGGTTTTCCATCTGTTGCTCTGGCAGCGTTGGGTGCCCCTTTGAGTTGGTGTGTCCAGTTCTGTAATTGTTTAATTACATCCCACATTAGGTCCAGTGTGGTGTAGTAGGTGACATGTTGCAATGCAGTATTGCCAGTTCAAACCTTTCAAATATCATGTCAGATCCCCAAAATCATGAGATTGGCCTAAAAACTAGGAGATAAAAAAAATTATGGGGTTCTTTGTATTTGCCTTCAGGGTTCTGACATTTTCCAGTTTTCTTCCACAACAACAAGAGCTAGACATTGACTATTTTTTAATAAAAGCTGAGCTTCTCACATAGTCACCTGACTCCAGGAGCTGGGGCTTTAAGAAAACCACCAAGTATTGTGAGATTCACCAGCTGACCATATTACAATAGGGAAAATGAACGAGTTTTCGTGACAGCTGCTAGGCACCTTTATAATAAGAAAGGAGCTGTGGACCCAGCCCATGGGGTCTGACAGCCTCAAGGGATCTGACAGGTAGCAGCCTCATGGCTCCTGATTGGCTCCCCAAATATACAAACCCAAGGGCATTCCGTGAAGTGACTGGGAAACAGTGTGCACCTCTGTCATTGTTATGGCCATTCCTGCTCCCTGCTCTTGATTGGCTGGCTTCCCCTTTGGCTTGGTTTGGATTTTGCCTTCTGACCAAGACCCTGAAACCTGATTTGGACCCAGATATTGACCCTCTTCTGGAACCTGACTGTGAACTCCTCTGCTCTTTCCAGCCTCTGCTCTGACCCTAAGTCCTGACTGCCCTTGTTAGGATCCTGACACAGCCTGTATGAGAGTGTCGCTCCTCCCTGGACTGCAAAGCACTTTACAAACCATAATGAAACGTATTCACAACCCCTGCAGCTGCACTGAGCTATTTCTAACACGCTCCCGCTGTTGCTGTGGTAGCAGTGAGAGTGTACATTAGTTGCTGGGGTTTTTACCATGGTAAACTGGTTCAGCAGGAAATCATCTTCTTACAGATAAGATAATGACTCAGGCCAGGCTAAGCGACTATACTAAGGTCACACAGTTAGTCATTGGCAGAGCTAGGAATAAAGTTCAGGACTTATCATCTCCTACATCCTCCCAGTACCGAAGACACCCAGACTTATTCATTTTCAGCTCTGTTTTTTACAATGCTGTTGAAAGTATCACAGCGTATCCTGGTTCTTTCATGACTCGGAAGAGGAAAATCCCAAGAAAAGTAGCACTATGAGAAGGGTCGGGATTTCCCATTCAGAACTGTTGCTAATAGAAACCAGGAAAGCCACAGCCATCTTCACGTGAACGGCGCAGGGGAGTGGGGACTCTGAGCCACCCAAGGGTGACAGAGCTGAGATGTGAGGTGGATGAAGGAGGAGGCTTGTGAAAGTAGGAGAGGAAAGGGATGGAGCATCTCCTAAGCTTGAATGCAGAGGAGTCAATTGGGGCTGAAGAGGACTCAGATTTCCAGGCCACAAAGGACCATTCTGATCATCTGTCTGATCTCCTGTATAGCACAGACTGAAAACGCCCCCAAAACAACACCTAGAGCAGAGCTTTTAGACAAACATCCAATCTGGATTTAAAGAGGGAGTCATGGAGAATCTACTCCCCTTGGGAAGTTGTTCAAATGACTCATTACTCTTACTGTTAAAACTTACACCTTATTTCCCAACTGAATTTATCGAGCGTCAGCGTCCAGCTTTCTATGCTGGATTGAATGGCCCTTTATCAAATATTTGTTCCCCCTGTAGGTACCCATAGCCAGTAATCAAACCACCCCTTAACTTTCTATTTTTTAAGTTAGACTGAGCTCCTGGAGTTTTTCACTATAAGGCAGGTTTTCTAACCCTTTGATCATTCTCGTGGCTCTTCTCTGACCTCTCTCCAGTTTATCAACGTCCTCTTGAATTGTGGACACCAGAACTGAACACGGGATTCTACCAGTGGTCTCACTAGTGCCAGATACAGAGGTAAAAAAGCCTCTCTACTCCTACTTGATATTCCCCTGCTTATGCATCCAAGAATCACACTAGTCCTTTTGACCACAGCATCGCACTGGGAGCTCATGTTCAGCTGATTCCCCAGCATGACCCTAAAATCCTTTTCAGAGTCACTGCTTCTCACGACAGAGCCCCTCTGCACCAAAGTATGGCCACATTCTTTGTTCCTAGATGTATACATTTAGATTTAACGATATTCAAACAGAGCATGTTTGTGCCCAGCTTAGCAAGCAATCCAGATTGCCCTGTATCAGGGACTGTCCTTCATTATTTATTCCTCCCCCAATCTCTGTTGTCCACAGACTTTATCAGTGATAAAATTATGTTCTTTTCCAGGTCACTGATAAAATATTAAATAGTGTAAGGCCAAGAACTGATCCCTGCAGAACTCCACTGGAAACACACCTGCTCAATGGTTCCCTGCTCCCAGTTACATTTTGAGACCTATCCGTTAGCCGGTTTTTATATGCATTTCCTATTGCCATGTTAACATTGAATTGTTCTAGTTTTTTTAACAAGAATGTCATGTGGTACTCAGTCGAAAGCCTTACCGACCTCCACCCACTTCCGCACTGTTACCTTTATCAACCGTGCTTGCAATCTCCTCCGAAAACGCTATCCAGGTTTCTTAGCGCTGACTGATGCAGCAGGCGGACAGAGTTGTAGGAAGATCTTTGCAGAGCACCCATCGAGCCCAGAGCTACATGCAGAGAGGCTGGTGTGTGTCTGGTAGCAGCCTTGCCAGAAACTTGCATGGCTGAGACTCGGGATGTCCCACCAAGCCAAGTCTGCCCGATGCTCGGCCTGCTTTTTCCAGCCCTGCCCCTCATGCCACAAGGGAGTTGTCAAGTTACTTTGGTGTTAGCAATGGGGGAGGGGAAAACAGACCAGCCATCAAGAGGGACCTGGCTTGGCGGGACACCAAGGGGCTCAGTCATGTGCTAGTTCTGTCTGTGCGCTCATCTGATGGTGGCTCTCAGCCCTTCCTTAACCGTGGTGTATGAGGAGTCCCCCAATCACTCTGTTACTGCTTGCACCAGCCCCTGCGCCTGAATCCACCCTGCCGCTGCTGAGAGGGGGAAACAAGCCTTCGTATGGTGGCATGGACAGAGAAGTGTCTTCTCCATGGGCAAGTCCAGTCCCACGCAGGGGAGGCAGCCTGGGTATGGAATAGCGGACAAGAGAGAGCTCCTCTTGCATCTAAACCTCTCCCACAGGATAGAGTCGGGAATCAGTTTGGCTGGGTCTCATCCCGCCCATGTGAAGTTCCTCTCCCCTCCCCAGGATCCCATGGCCAGCAAGGCCATTTCAAACCAGGCCTGGCACACGGGAGCAGAGCTCTGAGCGTGACAACCCAGGGCTGGAACACCATGGGGTGCTACAGGTCAATGGTCAGAACCCTGCGGGGGGAGTCCAGGACTGGAACAGCAGGCGTCTGCCCTGCAATTCTGACTTGCCACCGCAGAAATATGTATGAGGGCTGGAATAGCACTGGGGGGGACATGTGTCAGGAATTAGTAGCGTTGGCATTGCCTTGCTCTACCCATTAGACCACCTTGCCGTCTGCTTTCCCATTGCTTCTCTTTTCTTTGATCGACTGGGGCAAAGAAATGCTCCCTCCTCCATCCGTTTTTTTTAACAATAACCAGAAGAGTCAGTGGATCCTGGTCCCTGTCGTGTTAAACTGTATGGCCTGGCCCTGTCACCTGTCCTTGTTTATACCTTAAGGTGGGGAAGATTTCGGACGGTGCAGGGCTCTGTAATTTAGGGGTAGAAATGGAGGCAGAGTCGACGGGGGAGCGGCAGCAGTCAACTTGCTGCCGTGTGGATGGCCAGGTAAGTCGACCTAAGATATGCCGACTTCAGCGACACTCTTCGCATCGCTGAAGTTGCGTATCTTAGGTTGACCCGCACTGTAGATCAGGCCTCGCAGACTAAGGCAGAATGAGATCCAGTGGCTGGAAGTTGCAGCTAGAGAAATTCAGCCTGAAAATAAGGTGCAATTTTTTAACAGTGAGAGTAATTAACCCTTGGAGCAACTTGCCAAGGGAGGCAGTTGCTTCTCCATCACTCGGAGTCTTTAAGGTTGGACGTCACTTTCTAAAACAGGGTTGGGCAAACTTTTTGGCCCAAGGGTGGGGATAGAAATTGCATGGAAGGCCATGAATGCTCACAGAATTGGGGTTGGGGTGTGTAGGGGGGTGCAAGCTCTGGGGAGGGCCTGGGGTGAGGAGTTTGGGGTGTAGGACGGTGCTCTGGTCTGGGACCAAGGGATTCAGAGGGTGGGAGGGGGATCACGGCGAGGGGCAGGGGGTTGAGGTGTGGGGAGAGGCATCAGAGGATGCAGACTCCAAACAGAGCTTAGCTCAAGCGGCTCCCAGAAGCAGTGGCATGTCCCTATTCCAGCTCCTATGCAGAAGCACAGCCAGGTGGCTCTGCACACTGCCCCATCTGCAGGCACCGCCCCTGCATCTTCCATTGGAGCACATAGGAGCCAGAGTGAGGCCATGCCGCAGCTTCTGGGAGCTGCGTGGTTCAGCCCCCAAACCAGCGCCCTGCCTGGAGAGAGTCAGAGCCGCTGCTGCAGCCCCCAACCCAGCACCTCACCTGGAGTGGGTCCAAGTTGCCGGTGCAGCCCCCGGCTGGAGCACTGGAGCAGGGCTGAGCTGCATGGTGCAGCTCGCGGGCTGTAGTTCGCCCACCCCTGCTCTAAAAGACCTTCTGGCTGAGCTAGAGCAGATCTGGGATTGATGCTGGAACTACATATTCCAGCCATTCCTAAGCAGGTCAGCCTAGGTGTTAAAAGGCTCTTTTCTGGCTTTACAGTCTGTGACGCTCCCATGTGCCAACAGCTGGTAAACGCAGAGGAGAGTTTAGTATCTCCAGGAACGTCTCCACTGCAAAGAGGAAAAACTCCAAAGACCCAGGGTAGGGAGTCTCAGAGCCGGGGTTGTGCTATGGGGTTCAGTGTCGACACTGGGGCTGGAGGAAGGGCTCTGAAACCCGGTGTGGGGGAGGTCTCAGAACTTGGGCTCCCGCTCAAGCCCGAACATCTGCGCTGATATTTTCAGCTCCGTAGCGCGAGCCTCACCGAGCCGAGCCAGGCTCTGAGAATCCCGTGGGGGTGGTTTTTTTCAGTCTGGATTGCCTCAGTGACCCCAGCAAGACCGACCCCATTTCAAGCAGGGCTGCGTGAGGCCATCCAGTTCGTTCTTCACAGACACTGTGACCCCTGTGGGGGTGCCAGAAGAATGTGTTTCCGTTAGCCACTCTCGCTGGCCTGCTCCTGGTAGCCTATTGGGCTCCAATGCCTCACGGCCGTTGACAGTGCTTGAATCCATGATACGCAACTTAATAACTGGTAACAACCGAGACAACGCTTCAGTTTACTATTTATGTGGCTGCGTGAGTGTGTGCAGCTGTGTGTGCACAGGGGTGCGTGTGTGTTGTCTCTTGGCTCGGGGGCGGGCGGTGTGCCCTCACCAGATGGAGGGTTCATTTGCCTTTCAGCAGTCGGCAGCTAGTTCAGTAAATCCCGTCTTATGCCCGGGTGCCCCTCTCTGCGACTCGACCGAGCAGGTAGCGCACAGGCCGGGCGAGCGTGCTCCCCGCACACCTGCAGGGAGTGTTTGTGTGAGAGCTCTCTGCCCGGCTTTGTGCCCACTCAGAGTGAAGTGTAGTGGGCCTGGGCACCAGCCATGCCCTGCAGAAAATTCAAACCTCCTGAAGGCACTCTGGGCTCCGTGCCATCCTGTCAGCTCAGCTCAGTCAGTGAGTGCCACCTGCTGGCGCACTGCCGTCATGTTGACCGAATTAAATGTCCATCCACACTGTAGCTCCCTCACAGCTGTTTGCTAGGCAATCAGCTGATAAGTAACAGCTGTGTTTCCCCCAAGACGTTTGCCCAAGGGTAGCCTTAAAGCTCCTGCTCATTTGCCTCCTCAACATTTATTCCTTGGCCTTTCCTGAGGATGGGAAAAGCCGTAGCTTCAGGATGGTGCAAAAGATGCCCCCCGCAAGGGGTGTCTCCAGAAGTGACTTTCCAACCTGAGCTGCCTCCTTCAAATCTCCATGCGTATCTTTTGATTGAGCACAAAGCTGACTCTAACCAAAGACGTGAGGAGCGGCTTGCTGGCGGACGGGATTAGCATGAGCAGAGCCGGCTCTAGGCACCAGCAAAACAAGCAGATGCTTGGGGTGGCAAATTACCAGGGGTGGTATAATGCTGGGACCCCAGCTCCGACCTGTGGTGCATCCTGGGCTGGATCCTAACCACCCTGGGGGTGGTAACCAGCCTGTTGCTCTGAGCGGGTGCTGCCGGGGCTGTGTGGTGGGGAGGGGGAGCCGGTTCAGTGAGAAGCGTGTCCCCGCCAGTCTCCCACGGGCAGTGGCCACTCCCCACCAGGCAGGAGCCAGTAGCGTGACCCTGCCCGAGCCGCAGAGCGCAGGAGGTGGTGGCAGCCAGGTGGGCCAGTCCTCCAGTGCCGGCTGCAGGCTTCTTCTCAGCCTGTCTCCGCCTTTTCCTCCTCCCCCTGCGCCGCCTCCTGCCCGGGCTGACCCGAACTCGTGCCACCGCGCAAGCCGAGCCCACGGCTGGCTCGTGGGGGTTCCGGGGAGCAGGAGGCCCTTGCTGGCTGCTCTGCCCTGGGCCCCGGCAGCCGAACCCCGCAGCCGCCCCAGCTCGCTCTGCGCGAGAGCTACAGGCAGCGCCCCTCGCCTGGGTGGCTCTGTCCCTGGCCACACTCATAGGGTGACCGCCCGGGACTCTGGGGAGTTGCTGAGGCTTCCTCAAGCCGGGATCCCTGGGATCTGCTCCCCCTCCAGCCACAGGGGCCCTAGGTCAGTGTGGGAGCCGGGCCGCAGCCCTGCTCTCAGAACCCCTTCCCCCTGCTGCATAGCAGGACGTGGGACCATGGGCAGGGCTGCCACAACCATTTCAGGCTGGGATTGGTGCCAGGCGAGCAGAGGTGATTGTGCCCTGGCTGGAGGGACCGGGCAGCCCCCTCCGGTCCCAACACTCGCTGCTTGCTCCTGCCGGCACGGGGCTGCGCCACCCAGCTCCAGAGGGCAGCGCCAAGCCCTCGGGTGTGCTCGTGGGGAAGGAGAGACGGGAGGCAGAGCTGCATGGTGTATCCCACACAGCTCTGGCTACTCGAGAGTGACAGCCGGGCTGGGCACCCCGCCAACAGCATGACTTGGTCCGACCCGCGTGGACCACATGTGCCCTGGGGGCGGCGCTGACGTCCTTCCTATGCCAATGCCAAGGGGCAGCCCAAGTGTTTAGTGTTAAGAGGAATTAACATTTATGCTCTGGCGCTCCTGTCTCGTTAATTGAATTGCCTCAGGAAGCTCTCAGTCAAGCTAGGGAAGTTACACACCCGCCCCCAAAGCTGCCATGTGGTCAAACCACCATTTCACACGGGTACGGGTGAGCTCAGTCAGCATCCCGCTTGTCATTGTCTCTGCATTGCAGATGGGGAAACTGAGGCAGAGAGAGGCCCAGGGATGGGCCCAAAGTGTCCTGCTGCATCAATGTCAGAGCTGGGACCGAACCCAGGAATCCTTAACCCCAGGATCCACTGTCTCCCAGAGAAGGCACTAGACTCATTTTCAGTCCCCTGCTGTGATCACAAGTAATGCAGAAGCAGCACATCAGTGACATAGGACAGTCATGAAAAGGAGTTCCCAACTCCCCCATTCCTGGTCCACTGGAGAGCAAGGGATGCAGCGATGGGTTTGCATAAAGGTCCTGGTTAAGATTTGGCATGAAAAATTAGGCTGGTTCTTATATGGCTCGAATCCACTCACTCAGCCATGTGCAGGGTCTGATGAGGAGACACCAATTCCTCCCTGCCCCCCCTTAGTGTGACTGGGCTGCATCTGGTACTGAAAACCCTCCTCTCAAACTCCCCCTCACCCCTTCCATTCCCCGTGAGCAACCGCAGCCCCTTCCATATGTGCCAACCTCCTATGTCACCCTTCCACCACGCCATGCTGGCTCTGACTTGGCCTTGGCCAGACCTGCTCACCTGAGTCCCTCTCCCCTGTGGATGGACAGACTGGGAGGACAGGCCAAGGGAAGGGGGAGTTTCCTGAATGGAGAGATGCACAATGAGTTGGGAGAGAAGATGAAATCCTGTAGCTTCAGTCCAGTCCAGCTAGGGACCCTCCCTGGAATAGCCTGTGCCCATGTGCATCTAGCCCAGGGGTGTCAAACTACGGCCCGCCGGCCATTTTTATCCATCCCGTGAGGGGCGGGGGCCCAGTGCGGAAAGCCGCGGGTCCCCGTGCTCC